>JAUCMU010000027.1:13630823-13695609 GCA_032275025.1 Enteromius treurensis
CTAATCACAATGTTGTTCCAGGGTCAACAAAGATGTTGACCCAGGGACGCACCGAACTCTGTAAAATCAGGTTCTGCAGTTGCACACAGTGGCCAGTCATTTTGCCTGTTCTTTCAGTTTTTAAAGAGTTTCAAATTGTTTTGGCACTATTGGTAAAACATGTAACTTTGGATATAAAATAAAGTTGTTTTTTTTATTCTAATACTTCTCTTCTCCCTCTCATCCTGTTTCATAGTGCATCATCGGCGTTTCCTCTTCCCTCAGCAAAGCCTTCGGCACCATCTTTTCATCCTTTTCAGCCAATGGGCTGGACCCTTCAGTATCATGTTCACGCCCCTTGATCGCTATAGTGACCGGAACCATCAGATTACTCGATATCAGTATTGTGCTCTTAAGGTAATACACACTATATTTATATAACATCTAATTTTATATGTCATTATAAATCATCGTTTTAGGCCTTTATTCAAAGTGAAACAGATTTATATTTTTCATAACAAATACACGCTACTGTTCAAAAGTTTGGGGATGGAGCCTATTTATTTGATCAAAATACAGTAAAAATGTTGATATTGTAAAATAGTGTTGCAGTGGAAAATAACGCCATTCTATTCAAATATCAAAATACAGTAAAAACCTATTTATCTGATATAGTAAAACAATATTGTCTAATATTACTGTCACATGATTTGTCAGAAGGAAAATCTTAATTTTAATATTTTATTTTAATTTACTTAATCTTTAATTAATTTAATGCATCCTTGCTGAAACTTGGTTTAAAAAAAGAATATATATATATATATATATATATATATATAAATTAAATAAATATAAATATATACTTGTAAATATTTTCAAAATATATATTGCATGTGTGTATATTTATATATATATATATATAATAAATATACACAGAACACATATACAGTATATTAGTGAACAATGTATATTTTTGGTGTGATTAATCACGATTAACCATTTGACTGCACTTTATCTTATATCTTACCGAACCCAAACTTTAAACAGTAATTTATGTTTCAAAATGTCAAATAAAAATTTACGTAATGAGAAACATTACAATACCTAATAATACATTTAAAATATTAAATAAATAGTTCTTATAAGTTTAATTAAACTTCTTTACATATTTAAAACTTGCATGTACAGTAAAAGCAATGGACAGGAATGATGCGTCACACTGGCTCTAATTTAAAACATTGTTTGTGTAGCTACTCCAGACCGCAGACATATACGCCACTAATTTTATCTCCAGAGGTCTACTTATAGCCCAGGAAGCGCTGTAGTCGTTTGCAGTGCAAGACCTCAATGTGGACACACATGCCAAAGAGACAAAAGTGGGTCCACTACGTGACAAATGAGTCACTTGTGATGACAGAGCATGTGTGCTCTGTTTTGTCTACGGGAACCCTGTTCTCATAATGTCAGCTCTGTGCAAACTGACCACATGTAAACATATAGTTCACATCAGGTTTGTTCAGGTTAGGATTTCTGGAAAATTTACACCCACCTCTAAGCTATATTGTTTGTGCGTCTACGTGTAGCTTCTTGTGTTGCCGGAAACCCCTTCCTCATAATAGAAAGGCGGGTGTTGTAAGACGATCATATAGAATGTTGTAGCATTTGTAAAAGGTGTGTAATTTCAAGACCCTGGCGTCATTAAAACACACAAACGTCCAGAACATGAAATGAGTCCTGTGAGCTTCTTCCCTGTTTCTTTGAAGTATTTTTTGTTTTGTTTCGTTGGACACGATAGGACGTGATTTCCTCAAAACAGGAAATTCCAAGTTTTGCATGAAAGCTTTGCATGAAAGAATGCTGTTTTTTCTTCTTTTCATAGGCCATGTCGACTGTGCTTTGTTGTGGTCCCGTTTTCGACAATGTAGGACTCTCTCCTGATGGCTACCTCTATAAGTGGCTGGATAACATCCTTGGCTGTCACGATCTGCGGGTATGCAGCCAAACACTCTGAAACAACATGACCTACATGCGTCCTCAATCGCTCCTGTTAATAATGCTAAACCAACACAACCATCTTTGAAATGATTCTCAAAGTGTGCCTTCTGACCCACTGCAAATTGGCTTAGGGACTGTTTATAAGATAAGCCACTTTTCTTAGAAGTCTCTCTATTCCTCAGCTTGTGAATGTGTGATGTTTTGTTTTCATTGTTTTGCAAATGTTGATTCTTGAAGTGAAAGTCTGGCTTTGTGCTCTGAAATGTTTTTGTAGATTTAGAACAAGGCACTTCTATTCAAAAGTTAGGGACCAGTAAGGTTTTTCAAATGTGTTTGATGATTAGAAAGCTTAAAAGAACAGTATTTATTTGAAATGTGAATGTCTTTGCGACCTGCACAGAGGTGGTTTTGTCTCACCATTCACATAAAACATAGGTGATCCTCTGATCTGATCCTCCTCAGGTGCATCAGCTGGGCTGTGAGGTCGTGGTTCTTCTCCTGGAACTTAACCCTGATCAGGTGAATCTGTTTAACTGGGCCGTGGACCGATGTTACACCGGCTCTTGCCAGCTGGCCTCTGGGTGCTTCAAAGCCATCGCCACTGTCTGTGGAAGCAGGTACGGTGGGGCCTGGAAAGCCAGAGGATATATTGAATTTCCAGTTTAATGCATATTAAAGTGTTTAAAAGGTTTTTTTATGGTTTTCTTATGTTCATCAAAAATACAGTAAATCAGTAATAAATACAGTAGTTTTTTTTTTTTTTTTTAGTTTATTGCTAATTAGAAAGAACATTTATTTGAAACGGTTAACTTTTGTTAAATTATTATTTACATCACTTTTGTTAAATTTAATGAATCCCCATTGAATAAAAATACTAATTTCTTTAAAAAAATTATTTTTTTATTGTACATTTTACCTTTAGTATAACATTTATACAATTTGCTGTAAAAACAATTGATTGCAAATAATCGCATCCTTTTTCTTTTTTTAATTGACAGGGACATTTAGTTGACAGGGACATTGTACATTAATAAACATATCTGTAAGTGTACCAGAATTAGCTATTTTTCAACTGTAGTCCTTGGACAAGATGTTACAAGTCATCCTAAATAAATTTTAATTAAGAATACATATTAAAAATGGCAAAAAATGATAGGGTAACTAGCAGATAAACAGATACAAGTGCATGTACTTTATATATTTAAGAAAAAAATGTAATATATTTTAAATATATTTATATATATATATAATATACAATTTATTAATTTAAATATATGTAATATAAATATTTTCAACATGTATGCTGTATGTGTGCGTATTTATATATACATAATAAATGAAGAGTTTACTTGCAAAAACAGATAATTCAATTTAATCTCAATCAGACTTCAGTTGAGTTGTAAAAAAAATAATAATAATACAGCTTACTAATACAACAAAAGACAACAAGATAGCATAATAAGAAAACATGAGTTTTGAAAATTTGCAAATAAAAATACAAACACACATATATACATATATATAGATAGATATATTATGTTAACAAAATATTTTGGTTTGGATGCAATTTAACGTTTGACAGCACTAATACTATTATAATAATCATTTATATATTAAAAAAAAGTTTCTTCAGGCTACTTCTTTTGCCAGATTATAATATACAGATTTCCCACAGCAAATAAAATCCTATTCAAATAGAGCTTTGGCGGTGGTTGCTTGCTTTTTTTCTTATGATAATTTGCGTATGTATATGGTGCCATTACTGGATGTGTCTTTGGAATGAAGCCTCTCATTCACATATTTAGCTAAACCAATCTTATGTGTAACATGTTTTATGTAAGTCTTTTGTTTTCTGTTGCAGAAACTACTCCAGTGATATTGTGACTCTGCTGAACCTTGTTCTCTTCAAAGCGTCCGACACAAACAGGGAGATCTACGAGATCGCTATGCAATTAATGCAGGTCAGAGAGAGAACATTCTCTGCCAAAGAAGTGTTGCAATAATAGAAAGTGTACTGGATTAAATGGCGTGTTTGTGTCCTAATCTGTTTATGTGTGTGTGTTTGTTTTCTGGTTGAATAGATTCTGGAGGCCAAGCTGTCTGTGTATTCTAAGAGGATTGTGGAACAGAAAAGTGGTGCTATCCTGAATGGGACACATGGGCCTCTTCCGCCCCTCTACAGTCTCTCTGTATCCCAGCTTTCAAAGCAACTTGCCAGAATGTACCCTGAACTCACCCTGCCCCTTTTCTCAGGTATAAAATGGAAGGATAGTGATAAACACAGTGTTTATGTGGTTTACATAGAACTTAAATTCAGTTGACCACATCTGTGGCACAATGTTATTTTAATATTACTCATTAAAATAACAATTCATTTATTGAATTCAATTTAAGTATATATATATATATATACACACACACACACACACACATATATATATTTAAATATTTGATAACATTTAAAATATGCTTTTTTTTTTCTGTCATCTCTAGAAGTGAGTCAGAGGTTTCCCAGCACTCATCCAAATGGGCGTCAGGTCATGCTGACCTACCTGCTCCCTTGGCTCAGTAACATCGAACTGGTAGATGGAGGTCTGCTGCCCACTGTCCAGAGTCCGAGCAGCTCTGGAGACAGCAGGAAGGGATATACACACAACACCTCAGCACCTCACCTGCTCCGAGGCACAGGCTGGGGGTCACTGCAGGCCTCCTCTCTGGTCCTAAACAACCTCATGTTCATGACCGCAAAGGTATGACTTTGAATCGTTGTTACTTTAGTGTTTGTTAGACTCTAAAACTATCCAAAGATATTGGATATAGTCATATCAGCCTAGAAAGTAGTAACTTTTCATTTTCCATCAGTCTTAGTACGTGATGTAACTACAGAGGAGTAAAGTTTTAAATAGGAAACTCTCTGGTCATTTTTGAGCTAGATGCTAGTGGTCTAATTAGATTCAATGATCTATGCTAAGCTGCGCTGAAAGTGTTATAGCCAGACCCGGAGATCGGCTGAATGGATTTAAAACAGCATCACAATTTACACTGAATGATTTTTATACCATTGCCTGAAGGAAAAGCATGCAATATCTTTAGATGCAAATGAACAACTGAAACACAAATATAGACAGTATTATAATTCTATACTAAACTTAAACTATACTAAAATTAAAACAATGCAAAAACCCTTAAGATAACTTGTAGAAAGACAATAACACACAGAATAACCTAAATGGACTTTGATCGATTAATTGCTGCTTTGAGCAATTATGTAATTGTGGCATCTGTAATTGCGATTAGAAATTCGATTAATTGTGCAGCCCTATGTCTCTGTGTGTGTTAGTACGGGGACGATGTCCCAGGTGCAGAAATGGAAAACGCTTGGAATGCTCTGGTCAGTAATGAACGGTGGACTAATAACCTGCGGACCACCATGCAGTTCCTCATCAGCTTATGCGGAGTCAGCAGCGACACCTCTCTTCTGCCTCATGTAAATTCTACTTTTATTTATTTATTTCATTATATTTGGTGGCAGATTTGATCAGACTGTTGATAAAGCAGGTCATTTGGTTAAAGAATCCGAAAAGTTATGTTAATCCTCTGTTTATGCTCAGATTAAGAAGGTGGTGATATACCTGTGTCGCAACAATACCATTCAAACCATGGAGGAGCTGCTTTATGAACTTCAACAGACGGATCCTGTGAACCCCGTAGTGGTGCATTGTGACAATCCTCCGTTTTACCGCTTTTCAGCAACAAGCAAAATTACCACCAACTCTTCAGGTTTGTATACTAGAGAGTTTGAGTGAAAATGTCTTGTATTCATAAGTTAAATGAGTTAGCATTCATGGCACATGATATATTAATAAACACTGCATGTCTCTAAAGGTCCCCCTTCCAGCAGCAAAACTTTGGTGTGTGGTCAGGAAAACATCCTTGAGGCAGATGACTCGCCAATCACAAAGGAGTGTGATGACAGGTATATTTCTATTCAGGTTTAGGTCTTTTTTTTCCTGGGTCACACTTACAGTTTGAGGTTACGCCCACCTTAAGCATTGCCAACAAAACTCATTATAATTCCTCAAGAAGCAGACACCTTTAAGCAGCTTGCCCTACGCTTCCCATGGAGCAAGATTAACTGTCTAGATCTAGAGCATTTGTATTGACAAAAGTCTTTTTTATTGCTGTCCACCAAAGGCTGAGCAACATCTTACGAGCACACAACCGCCTGGAGTCTAGGTACAGCAGCAGTTCTGGAGGTTCCTACGATGAGGAAAAAAGTGAGTAAAGTTTTTAGCTTCAGGATTGATTGATATTTACTCGATGCAGTGGAAGAGCTTCTGAGCAAAGTCAAGTTCAGTAGTTGGAACTGGAAGTCTAAAATTCCCCTTGTTTTGCCATTGATGTTGAGACAGTTCTGGCCTGAGGATGGCTTTAAAGCAGTAAAATAGTTTTTGGATTTGAGATATTTCCGATAGCAAGCTCAGGTAATACATTTCAGCTTGAAATAGCTTTAGCTTAATGGTTTTTGAGCATGATTGCATTAGACAAGAGGTATGGCAGTAATGGAGCTTGTCTGTCTGCATACCACTCATGCTTTGAGGGTAAATTCCAGTTTTATTACAAGTTTCACGGATGAAAGGCATACCTGTCAAGTATGGCGTGTTGTTTTGAACCTTTTTACTTTGCCTGCAGGTGAACCGCTACCACCGTATGCCATGTGGCTTTTGAGTGTGCTGGAAACCAATCAGCCGCTTCCTCTTCCCATGCCAGTTAACGGAGGCTGCTGGGCACCGTTGGTCGACTATTTACCCGAAACAGTAACCCCACGAGGACCCCTCCACAGGTTAAACTTCTGTATTTTATTTTATTTGATATAAATTTCATTGCAATTTTTACATTTATTGTATTCATGATATTTTTTATATAATCAACTTTATTTATTAAATGCATTTGTATTGTTTTTCTCAAAATAAAACACATAATTTAAATACATTTAGTAATATATTTATTCATAACGTTCCAACAGTATTATTTTACGTAACATCCTTTTATTCCGATTTAGATTAAATGTCGAAGTCTCGTAGGGAATTACACACTAGCTTTTAAAGCACTGTAAGTTGACTCGTTAAATTTAATCTCTCATCATAAAATGTGATTCTTATCAATCCCATGGATTATGTAATACTGAAATCTTAATGCACGTCACTCTGCAATTATCAGACAGATGGAAAATAGATGATCAGAAGCTGCCGTGCTGTCGTCAGTGTCCCTTTGACCCGAAAAAACCCCTTGATACCAGTGTTCTTTTTAACATCTGCTTAAGAACTATGATAACAATGGCCATCCTCAATGTAATGACAAAAGCAACACACTCCCTTAAAAACATTTGTTTTGTTACTCCGTCACAGCTGTGAATTTGTTCTGTTCTTTTAGATAGGTCATTGCTGGTATGTGTTTTTTTGTTCATGTACTGAAAGACCAGTGTGTTTTGTCTGGTGTAGGTGTAACATAGCAGTGATCTTCATGACGGAGCTGGTGGTGGATCACAGTGTGAAGGAGGACTGGGCCCTACACCTCCCTCTACTGCTCCATGCCTGTTTCCTGGGTCGGTAGAGCCTCTGTGTTCTGTTCTCATCACAATTTGGGGCATTTATCAGGGATTACACATTCTAGATTAGGGCTGCAGTGCTCGAGTCAGGTGTTTTCAGATGAAAAGTGCTGCTTTCACTGTAGTACATGGTATTTTTGTCCAAAATGGATTTGCTTTTGTCTTTTTTTTTCTTTGTCCTTTTTTTAATCTAATCTCATCTGAACTATCCTTCAAAGCGTCTTATGACTACAACTATGTGGCTTGCTATGAGAACAATGTTGTCAGTGAAAGCAGTAGCTGCTATCTCTCGAACATGCAGGATGGACCCACCTTGTATTTGTTTTCCTGCAGATTTAGATGTTGAAAGAAAGGCTAAAACGAGATATTACCATGTATCCCTTCTATACACGCCTCAAATGGACATAAACAATAATAAATTACTATAAGTACAAATGTAAACCTTTAACTTTAGGATTTGGACTCTTTTTTTTTTTTTAGGTATGGACCACTACCGCCCAGAGGTGTTTGAACACTGTAAGAGGCTCCTCTTACACCTTCTCATCACGTTATCTTGCAACAACAATTTCAGCCTCGTTGCCTCTGTTCTGCTTAACACCAGAGATGCCAACAGCAACAAGAGCCTGACTTTCAAACCCATCTACCAGCCCGATTTCTACACAGGTACTAATATCCAAATATGGCAGATTTTTATATTTTTTTCTCGTTTAAACATCGTGTTTGCGGTTTGTGGTAGTCAAACTTCGTCAAGGCAACAGGGGTTAAAAGTACAAACATGATAATACATGCAGAGCCTATGATACATATAAGGTTCTAATAGGTCATTTCAAACTATGCTGCAGCTGCATTAATTTTGCATGTGCATCTCTTATATAACTGTTAGACCTGTAAGTGAACATCAAGGAATTCAATGATGAATGCTTTGGCACTTTGTGAAACTCTACATTTTATTAAATGTTGGGAAAAACTGCCTGCATGAACCCTGTTTATCACACCCACCTTGCATGAATACTTACTCATTGACTTTGGTATTTGACACATGCTTTGGAGAGTGCAGTCATGTTGAAATCCTGTGGAGGGGTGGAGGGTGAGAATTCTTATCTGTGCAAGAACAACTTCTGGAAGCGCAGCCAAAAACAATTATACTATATGTACACAGAGCATCAAAAGGTCTGATTAGAGCATTCCTATGGACTATTTTTGTCTTCTTGCTCCGAAGGGACGGTGGTCTCAATGTTTTTTCTGCATTTAAAGCATGTCTAGGCAAAGTCAAAATAATGCTGATAAGATTCACCGGCCCCTGTCATAGGTGATTGAAGTATAGTTTTTTATTTGGCTCTTTACAAATGTTATTAATCTATTTATCTTGTTGAGATATTTCAGTTAAGTACGGGCTCATCTTTAGAGCTTGTTCCTTCCTAAACTTTTGCTCACCGTGCGTGTGCTGTTCAGGTGGCGTGGACTTCCTCCGGAATTGCCAGGCATCTCCGGTCCCTGATTCTGGCCTCAGTTCTTCTTCTACCTCGTCTAGTCTGAGCCTCGGAGGCAGCAGCTCCAATCTTCCTCACCTGGCCCAGGAAGAGGTGGAGCAGATGGAGAGCAGCACAGAAGATGATGAGAAAAGCAGCAAACTCATTGAGTTTCTCACTACCAGGTACATGAACCTACAGTAAATCATGTTTGGGATCATGTTTGTTTTAATTTTTTTAAAGAAATTAATACTTATTTTTCTACCAGGACACAAAAATGTATCAAAAGTGACAGGAAAGAGATTAATAATGTTACAAAAGAACTTATTCAACAACAGATGGAGAAATTACGGATTTCCACAAAAATATTAATAACTCTTTTCAACACTGATAATGATAAAAACAAATATCTCAAGAGCGTATTACAATGATTTCTGAAGGTTTATGTGACACTCATAGCTGCTAAAAAATCAGCTTTGCCATGTCAGGAATAAATTACATTTTAAAATATATTAAAATAGAAAATAGTTCTTTTAAATTTGAAAAATATTTCACCAATATTTTACTGTATTTTTAAACTAATAAATGAAGCCTTGTTGAGCATAAGAGACTTCCTCAAAACACTTAAAAAGTTCATATATATATATATATATATGTATAGGTGAAGTAAATGCTGTAATGTTTTATTATGTTAAATTTGTGTTATATTGGACTTAAAAAAGGGGCCATTGTTACTTGTTTTTTACTTGTTATGTAACCACAATGAAAAGTTATTTCATGTGAATATTCCAGAGCTGTTCAGGAACTGATTCAGGAAATGACACATCTGACACGTCTCACATCTGACATCTCTCAAGATGTTACAGACTTGTATGTTGCATTTCATCAGTCTACATCAGAGCAGTTCTTGCTGGGGTGTTGCTTAAAAGGGCGTCCATCTGGTGTTGGTTCTCAGACTGTGTTCACACTGCAGACAATTCCAGATCACATTTTTAGGACTGGTTATTTTCTTGAGATCAGGTGTGTGGTTTTTGTAGTATTTGTAACTGGGCGTATTGAAGCTATTACTGCAAGTATTGGTAACTAGAATGTATTGAACTAATTATTATGGTGTTAACAAATATGATCAGCAGAGAAAAGTAGTCAGATATGAATTGGATATGAAGAAACTGGATTTGAGCTGCTAGTGTGAACAGGTTTTAATAGGATGTACAGAACAGTTTTCCTTTTCGCTTAAATGTTAATTTAAATTACAGCAGTCAACATTTTAAGTGGATCAAAACTTTTTTTTTTTTAACCATTTAAAATGTTTTTACTTCAAAAGATTTCATGCATGTTCATCATGCATGTTTAAAATATTTAATGTAGCAACTGATTCATTTATTTTAAGTTTTAAATGAGGAAAGTTCAATCAAAACGTAAGAAACACCGCAGCTCTCTTGCGTCTTTTGGCCTAATCTGCCATCTAGTGGTAGTTTTGGCCACAAGCAAGTAAAAATCGAACTTGTTGCATTGCTGTCAAGGCAAAGCAGCTTCTCCTGTCACTAACAATTTATGTTGCATATGTAAGAGATCATAATCGTGTCGCTTGTTTAGGCCTTTTGGACCATTGTGGAGCCATGAAGACATCACTCCTAAGAGTCAACACTCCAAGAGCACAGAACAGCTCACCAACTTCCTGAGACATGTAGTGTCTGTGTTCAAAGAGTCTAAATCGGGTCAGTCACATTTGTCCAAAGTCATTCCAGTGTTCGTCTACATCAGTATGGCATAGCTAAGCTTGTGACTCTCGACTATATTTTTATTCACATTTCTATATTTGCATGCCATGTTCTATATGTTTGTAGACATTCGGCTTGAGCAGCAGCTGAGTGAAGTGGCGTTGCAGATGGCTCTGTGTAGCTCTTCCAGACATTACGCTGGACGTTCCTTCCAGGTGTTCAGAGCTCTGCGGCAGCCCCTCTCAGCGCTGGCTGTGTCTGACTTGCTTTCACGCTTGGTGGAGGTGGTCGGGGAGCACGGGGAGGAGGTTCAGGTGAGCTTTAGCTTCCGTAATGACTGTTCAGACTGATTTAGTGAATGAATCAACTTAGTATGCATCGCATCTTCTCCGCAGGGTTATGTGATGGAGCTTCTCCTTACTCTCGAGTCAGTGGTGGATAATCTAGCTGAGTGCCTTAAGAACAATGATTTCTTTGTTATACTACGGTAAGTTCCTGCCACACTGTAGCCAAACTTGCCCTACAGTTTGGTTTGGTGGTGTGGTTCTGTTTTAGACAAAATGTCACTGCCCATCCATGTCGCCTGTCATGTACCCCCCTAGGGTAAACGGAACAGAAAGTGTAACACATTATTTAAGATAAAAGGAGTCTTATTTAATAAGGAATAATAAAAAAAAACAAGTCCTGCCTGTAGCAAAAGGAGGAGCTGGGGATGGAGGAGGGAAATTTGCTCCTGAGCAAGCGGGATAATACTGTATAGACCTTATATAAGAATGCCATGGTAGGTGTTGCATTCCTATAGGTCTATGTGATTAGCTAAGAGTCAGGCGATGCAACATTGTTATCTTTATAGTTATCATTCTTGGTGGGAACGCGGCTTTAGAGTCTTCTATCTTCAACATCACAAGTCCAAGAGGCTTTGATGATTGTTAGTGATCAGTCTGTGTTCCTGCAGGGCATCTTCTCCAGATCTTCCATCCAGCAGCAAATTAACACTAAACCGTAAAAGCACCAGTCAGCTGGAGATGATTCCGGGCTCAGTCACTGCCTCTGAGCGAATACGCCACCAGCGTAGCTACTCCGTACCCAAGCGTTTCGGAGAGCCTGAGCATTCCTCCGAGGTTCCCCGGAGCGCCACCTTGGACCGCATTCACCATCATCAGAGCAATATCTCCAAGCTCAGATCCCTGTCCTCATCATCCTCCAGAGACAACGTGGTCTCCACCGACCCGACCAATGCCAACCATCCTCGCAACCTGCTGGCCACCATCTTCTGGGCAGTGGTGTCACTCATGGAGTCAGACTTTGAGTTCGAGTATCAGATGTCTCTCAGGTTGTTAGGGAAGCTGCTTGGCCACATTTCATTGGATAAGCAGGAATACAGAGAAAAGCTGGAGAAGATCCAGATTCAGCTAAAATGGAAGGAGTTCTCTGGGCTTCAGCAGCTACTTCTGAAGGGCTTCACCTCTGCAAACACCACAGAACTTACTTTGGAGATTTTCTGCCAGCTCACACCCGTCTCACGCCTTCCTGTGGTGGACACCTCACAAGCCATAGGTAGTGCTTTTCATTTCTACTACGACCTAAATGTACCTTTGTAACATAATCCACTAAAATTCATGATCATTTTGAAAACAAATCTGCTGTTACTTTTCAGGTTTCCCACTGAACGTACTCTGCCTCATCCCACATCTTGTGTTACACTTTGACTCACCTACTCAATTCTGCAAGGACGTGGCTGAGAGAATTTCCCAGGTATGTTTTTGTTACCTCAACCACACTATAAATGCACTTTTATAGCTAATCAGAGATCTGCATCACATTTATTTGCTAAGAATCACTCATTTTTACTGACAGGTTTGCCTTGAGGAAAAGAACTCCAAGCTGTCCAACCTTGCCCATGTGATGACACTGTACAAAACACACTCCTATACTCGAGACTGCTTCTCTTGGGTCAATGTGGTGTGCCGCTACCTGCATGAAGCGTTTAGCGATAGCACACTTGGCATGGTTACTTACATGGCGGAGGTAAGAAGAAAATAAAAGTTAACCTTACGACATTTTTAATATCAATGAAAAAAGTATGATAAACTAGATAAAAATGTGAACATACGTGTGAAAATTGTTTGTGTTTTGTAAACAGTTGTTGGAGAAAGGATTACCCAGCATGCAACAAACTCTTCTGCAAATCATCTACAGTCTGCTGAGTCACATGGACCTGAGTGGTATTCAAGCCAAACTCTTCAACATGGAAGTTTTAACAACCATAGAGAAGTTTGTTCAGGTGTGACTCTTTTTAATTTTAATACATACAGAATTTATTTATGGAACTTGTTCCACAACTTTAACGTAAAATGTAGTCATTTAAATATATAAAATAATGACCTACAATGCAATGTTATTTTATATACTATGATAAAAATTTGTAGTGCTGTAAACATGTAATCGTGATTAATCACATCCAAAAAAACAACAACTGTTTTTGTTTACATTATATATGTATGTATGCTGCTTGTATTTATTATGCATATATGAATACACACACATGCATGTATATATTTCTGAAAAATGTTAAATTAAATATATTTTTGAATATAAATGTAATAATAAATATTATATTTATTAATATAAATTATATTAATATAAATAAAAACGTAAATATATGTAAATATTTTCAAAATATATACTTCATGTGTGCGTACATACAGTATACATATATATTAAGCATTCACAGAACGCATACATATATTATGCAAACAAAAACTTTTTTTGTATGCGATTTATACAAGATTTTTATATTTTAGTATTTTGGATGTGAATCATTTGAATTAATTTTAATGTGCTTTGATCACTTTTATTAATGAACATAATTATTTTAATATTTACTTTTACACTGACTATTTAGCTTTATTTTCTATTTTTCAAGTTTTGTAATATTAATACTTTAAATTCAAACAATGTTTTCAGTTAGTCACCAAAGAAACATTAGTTTATCATCTAATATTAAGATTTCATTTAATTTTATTTACATTTTTTATATATTATTTTATTGTATTTTATACTATAAAAAGAATATAAGTACAGTATATATATAAAAATACAAAAATGTGGTACATAAAAAGACTATTGTAAGATAAAGGTTAGAATGGACATTATAACTGAAACATATCCAAATAAATCAAAATTTGATTCAGAATCAAGAGCTTGTAAATCTAAATCAAATTGAATATAGATCAAACAGTTCAAGGAAACACAACATGAAGACATAACAAATCAGTGATTATTTTACACACAATACGCAATATTTATTGCAGACGCTTCCAAAATGATCCACAATGATTGCATTTAACTGACTGGGATCATTCAGCCTAAATTTACTCATGACTTAATAGTGTTTTATAGCATTTCTACTTTAAAACTTCAAG
Organism: Enteromius treurensis; assembly: GCA_032275025.1. Lineage (NCBI taxonomy): Eukaryota > Metazoa > Chordata > Actinopteri > Cypriniformes > Cyprinidae > Enteromius > Enteromius treurensis. The sequence goes on from JAUCMU010000027.1 coordinate 13,645,021, forward strand.
CTGTGTTAGATCCATAGCAATGCCGCTTTTCCATTTTTCAACTCTTCCTTCGGAGGGAGAAAAAAAGAGAATTAAAAAACATGACCTTGTGCCAGGCCTATAAATCGAAAGGCACACCCAGCAGCAGTCTATAAACAGTCAGTCCTATTGGCTGCTGTCCACATTACTGAGGCCTTCGGTGTGGCCTCACAGCAAAGACGCTGCTCTCAACTACTGCTTCTCGCGCCGCTCGTGTGTTTATCTCGGCAGAAGAAGAGACGAAGATGGATTGATTGACTGTATGTAATGCTTTGGGAGGTGAGCTAGCTTCTGAATGTGTCCTTTGAGAATGACTGAGTTCTGTTTTGTGTTTGTTTCTGTGACTTCAGACTGCACACTGGAAGGAAGCCTTGAACATATTAAAGCTGGTGGTCTCCCGCTCGGCTAGTCTGGTTTCGCCTTCGTCCCCATTGAGTAACGCATCCACTGTAGATGTCAGGCGTGTTTGGGACACACCCTCCAAAGCCCTGCCTGGAAAGACCCTTGACTTTCACTTTGACATTTCAGAGGTATGACATGTGTTTATCTGTCTTCCTTCCTTTTTTGTCATTATGCAGTACAAGCCAAAAGTTTGGACACTGAATTTATGTTTCTCGTGAGGCTCATACATAAATGATTGAAAATCATTTTTGTAGCAACCAAAAACTATCCAGCATGCATGTAAACTCAGCACTGTTTAAAAACCATCCCAGGTTGCACCTCATAAACGTAAGAGGATGAGTGTGCTGCTGGAATGTAGAGAAAGGGTGGTGACTTTTTAAAGAAGATAAAACCTTTTTTGGTCATTTAAATGATTTATTATATGATTTATTTAATACAATTATATTATTTTGTTTTATAAAGTATTATAACGTTACTCAATTAAAAAAAATTAATAAATGCACATGAAAAAAAGTAAGACTGGGGAAAAGAACACTAAGTATATTTTTTATTATTAGATATATTTTTTTTTAGCATTTGACCTTGAAAGCACAAAAAATGGTCTTAAACATTTTGTGATGTCATTTTTGGTACCATCCGTTTGCGATATTTTATCATTTGATTGTTTAATTTGTTTTACAATTATATTACATAACATTATATATTAGTGCTGTCAAACGATTAATCATGGTTAATCACATTCAAAATAAGAGTTTTTGTTTACATAATATATGTGTGTTGTGCATATTTACTATGTATATATACATACACACATACTTTATATATTTAAAAATATTTACATCCATTCACATACCGTATATATATACATACATATATATTATATATAAGTATATTTAATAAATAAGCATAATACTTTTCTTATAAATATATATACATAATAAATATAAACAGCAAACTCATATATTCTCTTATACTCTTACATTAATTTTAGTCATTTTAAAAGAAAAAAGGCTGAAAATGTATATTGTTTTTATTATTTGAATTTATTTGTATTATTCTTAATATATTTTCTTATCAAAATGATGATGATGATGATTTTCATTATTAAAAATTTTAAATCTTTAAGTCATGGTGTACATTACATTAGTAAAGCTGGGATGGTGCATAGTATGTAAAAATGAGCAATGCCAGCAAACCACCAAATGCTGGCACCCTCGATAGGTTTGTCCACATTTTCCAAGGTGGAGTGATGCATTTTTTTATTATTATTATTATACAGTAACATTTGTTTTAAACAAACCGTGAAGGTAAGGTTTTCTGTTTAAAACGTATTGGAAATATGAACAACCAGGCCTTATAAAAGTGTGGGAACCAAACAGGGAGCTATTTGTGTAGTGCATGAATTCCAGGAAATGATGTCAGTCCGGCCGTGGCGCTTTGCATCCAGAGCGGTGAGAGCTGGACAGCCCTTCTAGAGTCTCAAAGCAGACTCCTCTGCCCTCTGTCAAATACCTCTGGGACGTATTTAGCCTCTAGCAAGTGGGCGAGACAGTCAGAAAAAAACTCAAAACTGACAGGGAACTCAAAACATGCTCCATTCCATCCCAGCAGAAGGGATTTGACAGGAATTAAGGGCAGGTGAACTCAATATGGGAAATCCTGACATTCCCCCAAGCTTTGTTTGGCTCACTTTATTGAAGTTCTGTTTTTCAAAGCTCCACTACGAGACACAGAGGAGTACAACCATTGAGTATAGGCATCCATGTTTTCCAGCAGGTTCTGAATTGTTGGTCTGAGGCAACTTGACGTTAGCGAAGGGAATGCAGTGCACTGGAAAAAAAAAAAACCTTTGGGCGGAGGTCCATAAGCTCATGACATGAAAAGAAACGAGCAGACGTGAAATCCCTGGGCTTAATGGTGTGTGACATTGTGTGTGTGTTTTAGACACCGGTGATTGGCCGGAGATATGACGAGCTTCACGGTTCTCCGAGGCAAGATGGGAAAAATGGAGGAGGGGTTACTGTGACACGCAGTACCTCCTCTACATCCTCTGGCTCCTACCAAAACAACCACGTGCTGGTGCCTGTCAGCTGGAAACGACCGCAGTCTTCACAGGTGAGTACAAATACACTCCTTGAAGTTCTGACATTTGCTAAGGAATTAATATATATATCCTACAATTTAATGTTTTTATTTATTGTTTTATTTCATGCATTTTTTGTGATTTTATTTTGTATTTTCATTTAATTGAAGGATTTTTTAAATATATAATTTTGTTTTATTTACATTTAATTAATTAATAATTGATTATTTTATTTATTTATTGAGTCATTTCTCTCCCAATTTAGAAAAGAACTCGTGAGAAGTTGGTGAATGTATTAACTTTGTGTGGCCAAGAAGTTGGACTCACCAAGAACCCATCTGTAAGTGACACATATATGTTATCCATTCAGTGTTAAATATTTGAAAATATTTCATAAATCATTCTTAAGCACTTCCTACAGGTGATTTTCTCATCCTGTGGGGAACTGGACCTGATTGAGCACCAGCCCAGTCTGGTGTCCTCTGAGGACGGCACAAGGGACACAGAAAACATGGATGACACCACTTCAGAACAACAGTTCCGTGTATTCAGAGACTTTGACTTCCTGGATGTGGAACTGGAAGACGGAGAGGTGAGCAGATATTTCAAAAGTGAAACCAAAATGATTGCTTTGCTCTTGTGAAATCTTTTGACTTCCAAATTGCTTGGGCAAACTTTGTTTCGACTGCAGTAAAGTGGACCTTTGGGGAATGCAGTGCTGAGCGTTAAACTTTTGCAGAGATAAACTGTTGCACTGTTAGCGCAATACCACTGTAACTTTCTTTAACTCACTGTTATGCATTCTCCTCTCCTTGTTTATGTCTGTGCCATCAAGGAGATGCAGGTAAGCACAGGAATCTGTGAGTTATGTGCCGTGTGCCATAGGACAAGATGATATTGTGTTTCTCACATGGCGTGCATTGTGATGCATGTCCATAACTCTGCCTGGAAGTATACTGTAGTTAATTTTTTTTTAAAACAAGTTCAAAATACAATGGCACATCAAAACAGATACAATAAAACATTTAGATTGTACAGATGAAATTCTAGCACAGTTGATTTTTACATTTACTTATGTATAACATGTGCCAGTTACTACATAATGTGTTATAAACATTAAGTTTTATTTGTCTATTTGTTTTTTATTTATCATAGAATTTTAAAAGTTTAAGGTCTATAAGATTTTTTACCTGAAAGACAGAGTAAAGACACTCATAAACGATTTTGATGTCAAATAAATTATGTAGTTTTGAAAAAACCAAAAGAATACTAATCACCCTGACTGTTTTCATGACAATGATAAGAAATATTTACTGATCACCAAATCAGCACTTATGAATGATTTCTGAAAGATTGTGTGGCTGGAAAGTTCAGCTTTGCAACAAAAATATATTAATTTAGAAAACTTTGACTAATTTTCAACAATATTACAGTATTTGTGGTCAAAGCAATGCAGCTTTGGTGAGCAAAAGAGACTTCTTTTCTGAAATCTTAATGACCCTGAACTTTTGAACTGTAGTGTGTTTTAGAAAATATTCAAATTAATTGGTGGTTAGCCTCTATAGCTGTTTAGTCACTGCTTATGCGTATTTTATTATATTTCAGTATGTCTGTATTTTAATAGCCTAGTCGTCTCTAGTTTGCACTCTCTTATGAAATCCTTAGAGTTGGTTCATTGAGGTCATTCTCCAAATTTGCTGAAGCTGCAACGCCACAGACACACTTAAAAGGGCAGATTCAGCCTTTTAAATAAATTCTCCTTTCTGGATAAATTTGAGTAATCATCATATTTTCATTCCAATAGTGTAACAGTAATAAAGACTTTATCCTCTTTCCCATTATATTTGGGTCTAGTATGAATATAAAAGAAAATGATTAAAGCAGTGTGGTAAAAGCAACTTTTTGAGTTTGAGGAAAGCATTTTGTAAACTGCTGAACTGGATCTGTGAAGGAATGTGGATGTTGACTCTTGACTCTGATGTCAAGGCATGTGGCTGCAATGATAACTTCAGCCTCCTCCAAAAAAAAAGGCCTTCAGGCACTTTATTTCTTACTCCACAAGTAAGAAAGAAGTGTGTTCCTGTGTTGCGGTTTCCTTTAACCTATAAATATATATATTTATATTTAGAGCTCCTTATATAACAAGCTCACAGACTGAGCACCTTCACAAATACAGCATGCTGTAGCCTATGACTGTGTGCGTTTTGAAATCTGGCTGTGTGCCATATACCAATTCAAAGGACTCTTTATTTCTCTTACCCCTTTTCTGACAGGGTGAGACAGTTGACAGCTTCAACTGGGGTGCGCGGAGGCATTCCATTGACAGTCTGGACCAGGCTGAACCCCAACCATTGGAGGAGGATTGCAGCCAGCTCTCGGGAAGCTCACCAAGCCTGTGTCCAATCGTCCATGATGATTCTGACGAGTCTTCTGAGGAAGAGTCCCTCACAGCCAGCCAGATCCTCTCAGCCTCACAACTAGTAATGTTGCTTTTCCGTTCATATTTTGTTCACTTCAATGGCTGTTCCACCCCAGAATGAAAATTTTGTCACTTTCAAACCCGTAAAAGCTTAGTTTGTCTTCAAGAAAAGAAAAAGTAGAGTATTTTATTAATAAACTGTTTTATATAAATCTATAAAAAAAACTGAATGTCTAATTAAACTCTCTTAAATTACTCATTTCAGAATGTCAGCCTGTCTCCTACTGAGGAGCTAAACCCCATGGACTCACCTCCCATCTCCTTTGACCACATTCAAGCTGACCTAATTCCTCTTTCCACCCCAACACCCAGCTTTGAGATCTCAGTACCCGAGGGCTCGAACCATCGGGTGAATAAGAGCTTCAAAATGGCTGATCTTTGGGGGCAGACACATTCCTACTCATACCGCACTTCTGTTCTGGAGTTTTTCCATTAACATGGTTGAAAACGAAATCTCTTTCTGTGCTTGCTTTATCTGTCTGGCTCGGCTTTTAGCGTGGGTAGATTTTAGGGAGTAGTTGGCTGATACTGTTTTTCTGTGGCGTGCCTGTTTAGTATGGGAGCATTAGATTCATGTGCAAAGCAGCATGGCAAGTAATTCTTGCTCTTTAAAAGCTCCTGGTTTCTATCTGCTAACCATTTCTCTGCTAACCGCTTTTCGACTTTGAGGCCTACCACTGCCTACCACAGTCTAAGAAGGAAGCTCTGGATGAGCCACTAGGGCAATGTGTATGGCTTCTCTGTGGGGGGCAAGGCTATAACATCACTCACATGCTAAATGCTAAGGGGGCAAAATAAAGAGAGTGTACCCATTGCCTGTGGCCATAGTCATGAGACCAGACCAATCAGATATTGGTCCTTCAATTTTTAAAGGTCTCTTAATATTGATATATCTGAATATCTGAATTTGAAAAGTTTTATTGAAAAGTATTAAAAACATTCAAAAAAGAAAAACAATTCGATTCTCAGCATGAAGAGTTTAGTTTTGAAAGGTTAGTGAATATTTATTTATCAATACGTGCATTGTTTTGCGTTTTTTATTTATTTATTATTATTTAAATTTTTATTTATCTACATATTTTAAATGAATACATGTATTGTTCTTTTTTAATAATACAGATTTGGTTGGCCATTTTTTATTTTATTTTATTTTATTTAACCACCCTAATAAAAATAAATGTAATAACCAAATCAGTGTTTTAATTAAAATTTGATTAAAGATGAAATAAAATTGTAATTTAACATTTAAAAAATATTTAACAATAGAAATGCTTAGCAGTTTGTAAATTATAGAGCTGACACTTGGGGGAATCACTTCTATATTTTAGCTCTAGGAATGATCAAAAAGACAATCGTTTAATTAACGATAAATCAGTCTGATCAGTCACTAACACCATCTTAATATCATCTCAGAATAGGAATTACATCCACATAATTTGATCTTTTTTATATATATATTATTTTTTCACAATAAATGTTTTTGTTGCCCTAAATACTTAGCTTTTCTTACTTCTTGTGAATCCTGTTTAAATCCAGGCTGAGGATTCAGCTGAAGAAGATGAAGAAGCCATTGTGATTGAGAACGATATCTCACTCTGCATTTGCGAGTCGCCGCCTGCCTTCAGTTGTTCTGACATCCTAACAGCAGACACACCCCAGAATCAAAACAACTTCTTTACTGACAACGAGACAAGCTGTGTGCCCAGGTACTGCCTGTGAGCTTCAAACTCTCAACATACCTTACTCCGCCTGGAAAAGTCAGACTTATCTCGAGTTTCTCATAGCTGGTGGTTTTTTTCCTCACCACATAATCCTATCCCTCACTTCCTCCAGTGGGTTTGGAGACCAGCAGAGTTCTGTAGCGCAGGCAGAAGAGGAAAAGGAAGAGCTGTTGCTAGAGTCCCGTTCCTCCCCTCCACCTTCTCCCTTTTTCTCCGCCATCCTGGCTGCCTTCCAGCCGACTGTGTGCGACGATGCCGAGGAGGCTTGGCGCAATCATCTCAACCAGCTGGTGGCCGACTCGGATGGTTCCTGTGCCGTTTACACCTTCCAAGTCTTCTCCTCACTTTTTCAGGTAACTCACAGAGATACAGATTGTCACTGGTCCTAATTATGCAGGTTGAGTAAAGCAGCTTCAACAAAGATCATGAAGCGAATCCTAAGCATTGCAGGCTGTAGTGTTGATTTCAACCGATGTCGATGTTATTCATTAACTTGAATTTTCTTTGGTTCACCACACAAAGCTGACAACTCATTAGTGCCAGAGACATGTCTTTGATTATATTCTGTTGGTACTGACAACATGCTGGTCTCGACGAATTTAACACGATATGTTGTTTCTGACCTCCAGAGTATACATACTAAGTTCTGCACCTTGACCTGTGATGCTGCTGGTTATCTTGGCGATGGCCTTCGCGGAATTGGAGCGAAGTTCGTAAGGTCCTCCCAGATGCTGACATCCTGCTCCGAATGCCCCACGTTGTTTGTTGATGCAGACACTGTGAGTTTCTAGTTTGAATATGAATTGTGTCAATGCTGTATCCAGAATACGAATTAGTTAAGCTCCAGCGTTAGTGTTCCATTCAATTCCTCATTCAGTGTGCAATGTACTGTATGTATTATAAAAGTTTTCTCTTAAATATGTTTCAGATTGTGTCTTATGGGCTCTTGGAGAAGATGAAGTTTAGTGTGTTAGAGCTACAGGAGTATTTAGAGACCTACAACAACAAAAAGGAGGCAGTCATATCAGTATGTACTGTACAATAAAGCAGAATTTGATTATTTAAAAAAAAAAGTACATCGTACTGAAAGCTTGTTCTTTTCAACTTACCGTTCAACCTGTGACTCTTCCAGTGGCTACGCAACTGTAAGGCTAGTTTCCCCAAATGCACTGGAGACGGAGTGATCACCTATCAGCCCGCTGAAACGGAGGAGAAGGTATGAAACCTCAGCTAGATAGTCAGCCATTCCAGAGAAGACTAGTAGAGGAATGTCATTATTATTGAACATTTTGCGGATTGGAGCTTTAACTAACAGTTCTGCTGTCTTACACCTAAAACTACAATGTTTCCCTTTTACCACAAATAGTGCATGCGTTTCAGTCAGTTTTGTTCCCTTGTGAAAAAATTGGACTTCTGTGTCAACGTTTAAGTATGGCAGCATTGTCTACGGATTAATGCCACTGTAATGTCTCTTGTGTCCTGAAATATATGTGAGATTAGTTGACCAAAATGTGTTACAGATTCCATTTCAATGTACTTCTTATATTTTCTGCATTTCGATTGTTCTGTGATAGCTCTGTGAGTGACATCTCTTTTCTATCTGTGCTCTTTAACTTTAAAGGGATAGTTCACCTTTAAATGAAAATTACCCCATGATTTACTTACCCTCAAGCCATGCTAGGTGTAATTTATTAATTTTTTTTATTTTGTATTTTTTTGACGAATACAATTGGAGTTGTGTTAAAAAATGTCCTGGGTCTTCCAAGCTTTATACTGCCAATAAATAGTGGTCAGGATTGCAAAAAAGATGTATTAATCCATCATAGATGGAGGGTGAGTAAAGACCTTTTTAAAACATTTGTGTGAGAAACAAACTCTCGTTCATGAACAGCGAATGCTGTAGGCGAAGCGTAAGCGCCAATGAGAAGTGATGAACGCGGAAGCATAGCTGAAAGAGCAAAACAAAACACCGGTCACAAATTAGAAGCACAAAATGAGGATTTGTAAAGAAAAATACGGGAGGATTTTGATATAAGCCAAGAGGAGGCTGGATTTCCTTTCATGTAAGCAAAACTTGGTTCTCGTGGGACTAGCATATTCTCAATGGAGCTTACGCTATGCCTACGTCCTACGTTATCTGCTGAAACACCACTCTCGTGAATTATTCTCGTGAAAGGCCTTTATTAACCTACTTTTGCTGCAAAATCTCGACCTCTGTTCACTGCCATTATAAATCTTGCAAGAGCCAGGACTTTTGAAAATATAACCCCACTTGTATTGGTCAGAAAGCAGAAAGTCATATAAGTGAACTTTCCCTTTAAGCTTGTGCTGTGTTGATTCACAACAGCGCCCCTAGTATTACGTTTGTTAAGAGGCTTGTTCTATGCTAGGCTTTGAAGAAATCCTAAAAAAAGTTTCTCTCTAAAATTTAACCTAAAATATCCATACTGTCTTCCCTTCAAGCCATAACCAGTTAAAGCAATAATAAAAGGCATATGGTACCAATTGAGCCTTTTCTCCTTACCCAGCACAGTCCTTCTGCAAAAATAAAAATAAGAGGGCACGGTTGTGACCGTTTTTCTTTCTAGTCTTGTCTGTTCACTTTTTCTGCTCATGCATGATGGAGCCATCGCTCATGCTTTATATTGCATGTGCCACTGGGCTGCATGATTTCACACTATATTCAAAACTTCTCTTCCTTCTCACTTCTCACCTTTTGTCTCGCAATGCCTGCTTTATAGCAAATGGAATCTCTTGCAGTAAGTTTTATACAATCTTTTTTACCTCATGTTTTCTTTTTCACTTGTTCCAAATGCTTGTATTAGCAGAACATTGCCAAATTGTTTCACATGCAGGCCTCATTTTTTTTTTTTTGTATACTTGTTACAGATTTATTTGGTTTCCTATGCTGTAACTGTTGTGTAATAATTTCCTATCTTTTAAAGAAGATGATTTTGGTGTTCATTTTATGTATGCTTGTTCACAGCAACTGGAGCTTTGTCAAAGACTCTACAAACTCCACTTTCAACTGCTGCTGCTTTTTCAGTCTTACTGTAAACTGATTGGCCAAGTTCACGCAATTAACTCTGTACCCGAGGTACGTTGACATCAGTGTCTCATCATCTGAGTTTAAGACATTTGTTACTGGAATAGAAAAAGTGTGGCTTGCAAATTGTGCTTGTTTAGGCTCCATGTGTGTTCAAATGTTCTCCCTTTTAGCTTCAGAACATGTCCAGAGAGATGAGTGAGTTGAGGAGCAACCTGTGGGCAGCAGCAGCCTCAGTGACCGATGAGCCAGCAGCCGAGCCGAGAGATCCCACTACTGAATCCCCCTACAGTTCCTCTGAAGCTGCTGTGCAAGCCATTCTAGAAAGCCTAAAAACAAACGAGTTCTCCAGAGCCATCCGTTACATACAGGAATGCAGGTAAACTTCCCACCAAGAGAAATGACTGAAACGTCACTGGTACAGTAGAGTCCTCTGGTTCTCTGCTATGTAGATGCCTTTCACTTAAAATGAATCCATGCAATGCTGCAAGGCTTTCTCATTCCCAACTCAAAATAATACCTAATTAAAGTGTCTGTGTCCATAACCTAACATAACAGCAACATGTTTATGAGAATGCGTATTTAAGGAACTTAGGCTTCAACTAATTATTATTTCATGCACACAATTTGCCTAGAACGAGCATGAATTATTATAAAGAGTGCACGATTCACTTAAAACGAGGGAACGAATTTGTAAATTGTGTGCGTGATTTAATCGTGCTCTCAAATTATTTATTTTTTCTTGCATGTCATGTCCAGGGCTCCATCATTTTGGAACCTGAAGTGGTAGTACACCCCCCCAAAAAATAGTTCTTATCTTTCTGTGGGACACAAAAGAAGATATTGGGAAGAATGATAGCTACAGTACCAAACCGTTTTGATTCCCCCTTGACTACCATTGGGAGAAAAAAATACTATAGGAAATGAAATTATGATCTTTTGTGTTCCACAGTAGAAATAAAATCCATAGACGTTTGTAAGGAGGGAGAGTTTTTTGGGGTGGACTATTCATTACATTTTCAATTTATTGATAACCTATTCAGGAACAGAAAATGAATGCGTTTAGCGTAATACACAGAGCTTTGTATTTTCACTTTGTTTCAGGAAAATGTGGCCAAGTGACATCTTCGGCAGCAGCTCCGAGAATGAGATTCAGACTCTACTCAACATCTATTTCCGCCACCAAACTCTGGGTCAGACGGGAACCTTTGCCCTGGTTGGTTCCAAACAAGACCTGTCTGAGATATGCAACCGACTCACTGAGCTCAACTGCGAGATCCGAGACATGATTCGACGAGCACAGGGCTACCGGGCCATCACTGCCTTCCTTCCTGACTCCAGCGTGACTGGCATCAGCCTTTGAGTCCAACTTTAAGGAATCGGGCGGGAACTGACCTTCTTTCCACCACTCCTGTCTGAAGCTGCTGCTGCCTTCATATTGTTCTCCCCTAGTGCACTCATTACTGTCCTGCCTCCGCTTTCCTTAAGAGCTTCAAGGATGTACAGCTAATATAGCTAATCAAAATGCAATGGGGAGACAATAAGAAGTCAAATCCTTGGCTTTTTTGCACTACTGTGTATGTAAGGGGCCGCCCCCTCCCTCTGAAATGGGGCCTCTACTACTGCAGGCATTAAATGTATACCAAAGCTCCACGAATGGCTCCTCCTGCTCACATCTACCATTATACGTTACGGGAAAATGTGCAATGCCTCACACTAAGTGAAACTTTTCATCTTAGAGAGAGAATGTTTTGAAACTTCAGTGCTCTCAGTTACTTGATGATGACACATAAATGTTCTGTTCTTGCTTTTTTTATTTCAAATAAAAAGCTGTAAGCCATTTTTAATGTGGCTTAAAAAAAAAAAAAATGTGTTACAAGCTCAGACTTTTCACCCCTGCCTCGGCTTTTATCCGTACAGACAGAATGTCTCTAACACAATGCAATGCTACTGTCAGAGAGACCTGGATGCTTAAAAGGATCATCCAGCACTTATTTATGTATGGGGGTGTTTGATTTTACTAATGTCTTTCTACTGTTTAGTTCCTCCTAGAAGATTTATTTATATTCCTAAAATAAATATCATAGTGTTTTGATCATCATAAAATGGTATAGTTTTATAGGATGGAATTATGTCTATTCTGTCTATTGAAATGGCCAAGCATGCAAAGGTATGTACCATAAAAAGAAATAGAGATATTTATGGAATAAGAAATTATTTTAAATGAAAGATAGGTTTGTAAATAGTAGTGGGAGTGTAGCCCATACTTGTAAGATTTTATTTTTATGGTTTTTATTTTTGCTGTCTGATGTATGAAAGTGTGCATGCAATAAATAGATCAATAAATAATATCAATTAAAAAAAAGTCTGTTTATTCAGTGTTTTTTTATTATTATTATTATTTTGATACTTGCGTGTCTGTTCTTATATTTGTAAATGTCCATGATATTTGGATGTTTGTTGTTATTTTTTATTGTTGAACTATATTATAATGTATTACATTTTCGAGAGGATCATAACTAAAATCAAGCAATGCATTATGTAGTATGTTTATGGCAGTGCGCCCCCTGGTGCACCATAACGGATATAATAAAGACACTGCGTCAAAAATGTTATTTGTCGGCAGTGCAATTTGTGACTGCTTTTAAAAACATGTTTATGTATTTACTGACAAAATTAGAGTAGATAAAACATCAAAATCGTACATGACAATTTAAACTACAGAATTTTTTTTGTCCGAAACTATGGACACTACATCGAAAGCTGAGTTTTTTTATTTATTAAAGTAAAAAAAAGTTTCAGAATGGAATACAATAGAAGTGAATAAACTATCTCTTTCTCTCTCTCTTGAACTACAGACTATCTCCAGTTTCGACTCAGTGACGAACGTAAGCCCGCCCCCAAAAGTGACGCGCGCGTTTTGACTGGTCGAGACAACTGCTCTTCCGTTGACGACACGGCGCTTATTGGCGGGATGTGTTAAACCAGTTTTATCCACGCGTAGAATAAACAGATCCTCTCAGAACATTTCCGGGAATAAAACATCTCAAATCGGAGATGAAGACGAGATTTCAATGAACTTTCAAAAACTCGAAGTTACAGAAAGCCGTCATCTGTGCCAACACGTTTATTTGCGGTAACTTCCAGCTATGTTTTCCTGTTTGTAGCTAACTTAGTTAAGATAACGTTAGCTGAGTAAACAGTAATACGCATGACAAAGAGCAGTTACTTAATTGCAGTTACTTTAATCTCTATGACAAACTGTTACGTGATAAGTACGTTGTATAAGCCAGATGCATACTTGTCAGAGATAACAACGAATTACATTTAAATGTTTTTTGTTTGTTTATCTGTAGGTCCAATGACAACATTATCGTGCTTGGTTCAGATTTAACCCCATCACACTCATGGCAGCATGTTTGACAGCTTCTTGCATCAGATTGACAAAGGTAGACACAATAGTATGAATAAAAAAAGATAAGATAAATATCTATATTTAGTGTTGCCATATTTAAATTTTGTGAAACTGATCTAATTTATTGTGAATTAAGAGCTTGGACCTCTTAATCCTGACTGGTTTGAGGAGTTGACTGCAAAAGCTTCCGGAGATGAAGTATGTACTGACCGTTCAAAAGTTGAGGAGGAGGAGACGATCAAAGTGACAGAAACATCAGCCCTGGCCAGTCAGTTGTTTTCTACACCCAAAATATTCAAGCAACGACGCTTTCAGTCCCCTGCTTCTGTTCCTAATGAAGAGTCGCCCTATGAAGGTATCACAGTTGTTGTGTTATGTTTGATGTATGAAGTAAGTAGGACATAGTCCTGTTAAATAGTTTTTCTTCCACACAGTGGCTAATGGAGGAGACTCTTCAGCTTTTCCTTGGACAGAATCAAGTCCGTGTTTGTTTGGTTCAGCCAAAGAAAGGTAGTTCGTTTATGACTATGAGAATATGAATTTAATGCAAACTATTAAAGTCAAGCATGTAATTTTCTCTCCTATCCTTTTCAGTGAAAGGTTTGATAGATCCTGTGAGAAAATTAGAGATTGCTTTGGTAAGCCAGTTTTAGATTATCTTCCATTTTTCTTTCTTTTAACGTTTAAGAAGTTAAGAAGTTGTTTTCAACTCTAATATTAAGTACTGCACTTTATAAAAAAATGTTTTATATCTTTCATATGTGACACCACAGACCTCCAGGATACGCCAAAAAGGTGTTTGGTAAGTGAATACAAATCTGGTCATATCATATTTGTGCATGCGTTTGTTTTTTGCATATGTACTTTATGCCTTGCATGTCTATCCAAGCAAAAATGTCTCTTTCAGCAAAATGTTTAATTTTGGCTAATGTCAATCTTTTAAAGCACCCTCTTATTTTTGAACCCTCCTCTTTAACCGCCCTGTTTTAGGAACATGTCACATTCCGCAAGTAAAATGTGGTTGCAGACACTTTCACGGTAAGTTCTCATGGGATTGCTGACATTAATCATAAAGTTCTTTTCTGTTACAGGCACGTGTTGCAAAACAGATATCTGAGAGCCTTGGGGCACAAATCAACCCTGACCTATCCTGGAGCAGCTCCTTTAACACGCCATCCTCTTTGACTCCCACTGTGATACTGCGTATGTAAAAAAAAAAGAACTGCATTTGAACTCCCACTGTAATACTGCACAAGTGTGAAATTAATTGTGTATGTATGAAAATGAAAGTCTTGTCTCTTTAGGTAATTTTAGAGGAGAATGGGGGGGGGGACACAAATGTCGATTACAAGTCAGAGTGTTAAAATCATTAAAAAATGTATTATTCATTTTATTAATCCATTGTATCATGAATCTATTGACTTGCATGTGTTGCCCTTGGTCTTCTGATCAGAAATAAGCTATTCAGCAAGAGTTGCTCTTATTTCTCTTCAGCTAAGACCGAGGAACTTGCTCCATCAAGTGGCATCAAAGACAAGGAAGCAATTGTAAGTGCAAATCTGAATATCTATATATAATATAAAGAATGTTGGGTTGTGGTGACTGGTAAGCTGAGAGACTGCTTTTCTCATAGATTGTGCGGAAACTCTTCCCATCACTTTCGAAAGGCTTTACAAGCAATGCAATTTCGAGTGATGCTACACTAAAACAAGATGGTGAGTGTGACACCGTCTGTTGGTAACTACACAAAAAATAAAACAAAATAGTAAAAGAAAATAGTTCTCCAAAAATGAAAATTCTGTCATCATTTACTCACCCTTGAGTAGTTCCAAATCTGTAAGAATTTCTTTGTTCTGCCGACTTCCATAGTAGGAAAAAAAAAATACTATGGAAGTCAATGTTGACCCAAAACAGCCTGGTTACAAACTTTCTTTAAAATATCTTCCTTTGTGTTCGGCAGAACAGGTTGAACTAATTCTTTAATTTTAAAAGCAAACACATATCATTAACTCCAAGATCATTCTAACTATTCTGATCTATTCTCTTCAGTGATAGCCAAAAGTGAGACTATTCAGGCTGATGCCTCGGGAGAAAAGCCTGTTTGCTCTCCAAGTGCATCTCTCAACAAAAGTGTTCTGTGGAAGCAGAAGGTTCCCTGCGCTATAGAAGATGGTGAAGTCCGCAGCACAGTGCAGAATGTTCTTGATGGTGCTGAGGATGTGTTGTCAATATTCTTCAGCAACAGTGCTTCAACTCTGCGAAAAATCAAAACCAAAGAGAGGATCAGAAGAAGAATAATCGATTCCTCAAAGGATGTCAAATCAGCTGTTCTAACTTCAGAGCCAGAAAAAAAATTGATGGATGATGCAGAAACAAAAAGCCCAAGCAAAAATAAAGATCTCGTTCAGTGGACCCCACTGAGTTTATCAGAATCCATTCTTAATGGAGACTGTCCGGACTCGTCTTTGATAGTCAATCACAACACTGTAGCATCCAGTAAAACTAATGGTGAGACTGTTTTCAGCTGCATTGCAGAAAATAGACAAACTTTTTCACAGAGTGTAAGACTCAAGTCTTATCCAGAAGGAGCTCAGTGTCAGAAGTCTTTGTTAGACAAATCGCCTGCTTGCATGGTTTCTAGAAAGCCCAGAAAGTTTGTGTATCAAGTGCCAAGTTCAGATCTGTCAAAGACAGTAATTGGATACATAGAAACTCAACCAGAATGTTTGGACCAAACACTCAAAGGTAGGGTGTTCAATGTATTGCTTTTTCTTGTAAGTATTTTGTGTGTGTATTTTGAACATTTTTACTCTGAATTTTACAGAAAATCCATCTGTGGAAGAGGTGTCTAGTGACCTAAATGAACACAAAGTTGCTAGTGAAAATGCAGTCAATGATCATACGCAGCCCCAAGATGTCAAACATTTATCTACAAAAACCCATGATCTTGATCTTGAACTGGATATGACACAGCTTTCCAAGGCATTTGCAGAGGATTTCACACAAGAAATGATGCCAAGAGCACTGCTTGATGTGACATCAAGAGAGCATCATAAAGCAAAACTTGAGGAGAAGACCAAAGATTGTAGTCACAATGGCATCTTAGATTTAGCAGACATATCTGTGACCTCTCCAAACAAGTCAACAGTCATGCTTACAACTTTTGAAATCAGTCATGACAGTGGTTGCCCCACCACTTTTTCAGATTTGGATGGTACGGCAGCCTTGTGTGCAGACATCAAAGAGTTTTTTCCTTCTTTCAAAACGGCAAACAACAAGGCAATTTCCATACCTGATGAGGCCATAATGAAGGCCAAAGCATCATTAGATGAAGCTGCAGGGGATGTTTTATTCAACACCTTAAATGGAACTACTCCAAAACATCAGACGATAGAAACATTGTGCAAAGCTTGTTCAGGTAGCACTAATGCGAATAGATCGCCCACAGCGCAGTCCGTCTTCTCTCAAAATGCAACAAGAGTGTGTGTTAGTGATGCTCCAATGAGTGACAGTCCAAAGACTTTGAAAATTAATATTTCAAGCTGCTCTTCATCACACACTGATTATAAACCCGGTTCAAAGAGGAATATTACAGTTTCAAATGTTGGCTTTCAAACAGAGACTCTTTTGAAAGAGAAATTGGGGAGAGGTTCAGACTCATCAAAGTGCATTCATGAAAATGTGGATTTAAAAAGACATGCTGAAAGACAGACTGTGTTCGACATAAGTAGCGTGCACAAACCCACCGCGGTGAACTCCAGCCGTGATGGTGATGAGGAAAATGGCACTTTGACAGAATCTCAAAAGGCTGATGTTACAGAATTGTGCAGTCTTTTGGAGGAAGCAAATAGTCAACATGAGTTTTCCCAGTTCAAACTAACAAATCTTGACTCGGGCAACCACACTGCAGAGAAAGAGTGGGATCCCGATATACTCAACGGAATTGACTTTGATGATAGTTTTAGCTGTGATGTTGCGAAAGGAAAGCATCCCGTCAAGATAGACACTTTTTCAGTAAATGGTTCTGATCGCATTCAAATTGAGGATGCTGCCAAATTACCATGCACCATGTCAAAGAAAAAACAAAATGCCATGGTGTCTTTTTCAGTGGCTGAAGACAGTTCTTTAGTTGAAATGAAAAGTGTAGCGTCTTGTTTCAGCGATAACGATCCAGTTAATTGTTTTGGTTTTAAAACTGCTAAAGGGACAGCTATTAGCATTTCAGAAAAGAGTTTAAACAGTGCAAGGTACTTTTTTGAAGAGGATGATAAAAAATCCATATTTAATAGGAAAGTCAAGGTGGATGTTGGAGTAATAAAGCCAGAGCATGCTGAAACTGAGCCTTTAGACAATAGTTCTGACAGTATAAACACAGAAAATAAAACCTATGTTCAGACTAAACAAGATGGAAATTTCAGCTGTGGAGATGTAAATGGAGCTCTTAAAGAGATAAATATACAGTTGGCAGAAAATGAAGGAACAGAGCAGAATTGTTTAGGTGAAAAAACAGATGCTGTTTGTGTTGACTCCAATAGTCTTTTTGGATTTTGGACAGCCAGTGGATCAAAGCTGAAAGTGTCTGAAAAGGCTCTTCTGCACGCAAGAAGACTTCTTAATGATGTTGACAGATTAGAGGAAAATGCTTCTGGAAAACATGATGGCTCTATGTCAAAAACTAGCCTTAAGGAAAAAAAAGCAGTTTCTTGGAGTAATACCTCTATGAAAATAGCTCAGCCACACTTTGAAACTGAAATATCTGATGGTGTGGATTGTCCTTCCTTTGACAGTGAGAAGGTCTTTCAAGAACAGAAATCCAGCAGTGATCCTAAAGAAGTTTTCGCAAAGATTTTTACCTCAGAAACTTTATCGCCTCAGTCAGTGGAAGGCTATGGCTTTCAGACTGCCAGTGGGAAAGGAGTTTCAATTTCAGCCGGTGCACTTAACAAGGCAAAGTCCATATTTAAAGACTGTGATGAAAATATTTACTTGGAATCTGCGAAAATTGAGGGAACAAATGAAAAAGGGGATGTTGAACTCAAAAAAGTAAACCTATTTTCTGCGAATCGTAAAAGTACGATATTTTCAGATGTGTCTCTCATTGAAGCCAACGCTGTTCTCAGAGACTCTGACCTGATTGATGACCCCTTGTTGCAGCCCTCTTTAGTCCAGCAAGCCCCTCAGGAAAAAGTATGTGAAGAGAGAGGCCTTCAAAGGGAATTTTCTGAGCATTCTTCTGAGTTGCTTCTTCATAACGGCAACTGTGCTTTCAGTACTGCAGGTGGTAAAAAGGTGTCCATCTCAGCTGGGGCACTACAGAAAGCTAAGGATCTGTTGTCGGAGTCTGTTGATGGTTTCTCATGTGCTGGTGGATCCCAAAAGAGAGAGCAGGTTGTTGATATCAAAATGGACACTAGCCATATAAGAAAACACAAAGGATTCTCTACAGCAGGAGGAAAGGTGGTAGCTGTCTCTGCTGCTGGGTTACAAAAGGCAAAGCATCTCTTCAGAGATTCCGAAGAAGAGAGTTCATCATCTGAAGATCTTCAGCACCAAGGTTTCAGTGATGTCTCAGAAAAGCCTCTGACTAAGGTACAGGTGGCGTTTGCAGGCTGCAGTTATGTCTCCTTCAGCCATGAGCATGAGACCGGGAATTCTTCTGGAAAAAACGTGGGATTTTCTACAGCTGGAGGGAAGAAGGTCACTTTATCTGCTACTGCCCTCCAAAGGGCAAAAAGTCTTTTTAAAGATTGTGAAGAGGAGAGTTTTGTTTCTGGGAGTCTTCAGAATCAAGGCTGTAAAGGTTTCAGCACTGCCAGTGGCAAAGAAGTTACTGTCTCAGAAAAGGCACTGAGTGAGGTTAGAGCAGCATTTGCAGGTTTTGATGAGATTTCCTTGCGGCATGGACCTGAAAATTCCTCAGGAAACAACATGGGATTCTCTACAGCAGGAGGGAAGAAGGTGGCATTCTCTACGACTGCACTTCAGAGGGCCAAGAGGCTTTTTAAAGATTGTGAAGAGGAAAATGTATCATCTAAGGAAGCCCTACCACAGATTAAGAGTTCTGAAAGCACTGACGACATAGTAATTGAAAACCTAAAGTGTGAGCCACTAAACAAGACAAATTTTGGTTTCAGCACTGCGAGTGGTAAAGGTGTGTCTGTATCAAAAGTTGCCCTCGAGGAAGCTTCTAAATTATTCAAAGATTGCGATACCCAATTTACTGTTACTGATAGTCAGCTGCTACAGAGTGATTCCTCAAAATGCCGTCCTCAACGTAAAGACAGAGAAACCGAAACCGCTCTATATCCTTTGCCGTCTAAAGCAACTCCGAATGATCCTGCACAGATAGACTTGCACTCTTTGAATTTTAACAGTTGCACAGTTACCCAGCAGAAGTACTTTGAACAGGAAGCAATGGCTTGCACTAAAGCTTTGCTGGCAGATGATGACCTGAATGAATCGTCCAGTTTGGCCATGACCGAAGACAAAAAAAGTCCATCTGTTCATGACCTACAGGCACAGGGATCTTTCGCCCAGAACAGAAGGAAGCGGCCATTTGATGCCAGAAATGTAGCAGGTACAGCCTGCAGAATGTTTAATATTTTCAGTCTCTTTATATGAATTAATCAATTTACATTTTTTTATTAACTCATTGTGTGTAATACTTTGTTCTGTTTAGATTCAGGTCCGCCTCCTTTGAAAAGACAACTTCTCTCAGAGTTTGACCGCACGTTAGATGCGAAGACCTCTGGCCTCACACCACTGAAAACCTGTCCAAATGGTAAGATCTTTCTTTTATTATAAATAATGAAAGAAATTTAAAAAATACATTTTGCATTTTAATTTATTGTGAGGTGCTATGTTTAACCTGTGTGTTTTTACATTTAATCCCTGTTGTAGGAACTCTAAGAGACAGACGTGTCTTTAGTTATAATGTTCCCCTCAAGCCGAATGTCACTGCTCCAGATTGGTAGGTTGTTTTAGTGTTTTAATAGTGAACTACTTTTTATTTCATATCACAAAGCATCTTTAATTCTTACAAGTTGTTTTAAACATGCAGGCATTCTATGGACCAAAAGTCAACTGTATCTGTTCAAAACCGACACAAATCAGACCCTAAAGGAGGAGTGTTTGTGCCCCCTTTTCAAAAGGTTATGAAGACTGGGACATCAAACTGTCAAGATGTGTCTAAAGTGTCCACTGGTTTTATTCCACCTTTCAAAAAGGAAAACAAAGAAACAACTGAAAATAGAAATCAGATAGATCAAAATATGACGACATCTACATCACAAAGTGATAGTGTTGCTCAGGACTGTAATGGGAAGAGTCTAAATGAGGGTTCTAACCCTAAACCAACCACTTCAGTTGAAAGCGTACCTTTGAAAATGACGGATGCTAAAGAGAAAGGTTACTATTTTCTAAATTGGTATTTTATTATAAATTGTCTCGTAGTTTGGGGATTTTGCCCATTTGTACAGCCATTTCTACAAGTGATGTAAAGATGAAAATGAATTAATCTGTAAATATAGAAATATATATATATTATATTATTTTTATTTTTTTATTTTTTTTTCCTTGGGATGTTATTAGACATGCAGGCATACAGAGAGATCCTGAACCTAGCCAGGGATATGCAAGACATGAGACTCAGAAAAAAGAAAAAACAGTCTTTTCGTCCTCTACCTGGCAGCCTTTATCTTGCTAAGACTTCTGGTGTCTCCAGGACAGGTCTGAGAGATGTTGTGGGACGCAAGTGTCCTGGTCAATACACACAGGAGGAGGTAGATTTTGAACTTTTTTGATGCCTAATTATTCCACTGTGTCTCTGCAAAACTATGCTTTGGAGAAGATACATTTAAGTAACTGTTTTTTTTTTTTTTGTATCTAAATCATTTCAGCTATATCATCATGGTGTGCCTCACAATGTCTTACAAATAACAAGTGAAAATGCTGAATCATTCAGATTTGACTGTAATGACTTCTTCAAACATGAGCTCCTTATGGAGTCTGGTGGTCTCCGGCTGGCGGATGGAGGCTGGTTGGTTCCAGACAATAAGGGTACTTTGGGCAAAGATGAATTTTATAGGTATATATGGTCTAATTAAATATTAATACATATAGCATGTAGATCTACATCTTGCAGGACAACAGTTTCCATTATTTGAATTATTAATTCAATTAGTTTGGATAATGTACCCTTTTTTTGGCAGAGCATTGTGTGACACCCCTGGTGTTGATCCCAAACTGATCAGTGAGGCCTGGGTATTCAACCATTACCGATGGATTGTATGGAAACGGGCTTCCATGGAAAGAAATTTTCCAGATTTGATGGGTGGCCTTTGTTTGACTCCAGAGCAAGTACTTCTGCAGCTAAAATTCAGGTACCGATTCTTATTAAAACTCTTTTTCACCCAAGTTTTTAAACAGCTCTTAACTGTTTGGTATTTATGCTTAGATATGATGTGGAGGTGGACCACAGTCAGAGGTCTGCACTCAGGAGGATCATGGAGAGGGACGACACTCCTGCTAAGACATTAGTGCTCTGTGTATGTGGTGTTGCTCAAAATTCAGAAAAGCCAGTGAAAGATGACAAAACTCCTAATGTAAAGATGGAGTCCTGTGTGGTCTGGCTCACAGATGGTTGGTACTCCATCAAAAGCTTGTTAGACCCTCCGCTCTCTGCCATGCTACATAAGGGCCGTCTCCGAATTGGTGATAAGATCATGAGCAGTGGAGCCGAGCTGGTTGGTTCCCAAGAAGCATGTCCTCCACTGGAAGCTCCTGAATCTCTGATGCTAAAGGTGAAGTTTGAGACAACTAAGATGATCCATGACTGTTAAATCCTGCTAGACCTGATTTGATTTGTCATTTTTGAATTTTAGATTTCAGCTAACAGCACAAGGCGAGCTCGGTGGGACACTAAGTTGGGGTACTATCGTGACCCCCGGCCTATCAGCCTCCCTTTATCATCCCTGTTCACTGCTGGAGGTGTTGTGAGCTGTGTGAACATTGTAGCGTTGAGAAGTTACCCAGCTCAGGTCTGCTCAATTGCAATTAATGAGATGCTTTGATGTGTAAAATATGAGTGTATCACTTTGCTTTTGAACAAAAACAAATATCTGGGTTTGTCATCAAACAGTGGATGGAGAAGAAGGCCAATGGTGTCTTTATATTTCGCAACGATCGTGCAGAAGATCGAGAGGCCAGAAAACACAGCAACTCCAAGCACAAATCCATGGATCTTCTTATTTCCAAAATACAGACCCAATTTGAAAAAGAAATGCAAGGTAGCATTTTTACTTCACATTTTTTTTCATTAACCTTTTATCAGAGGTTTGTATTCAAGCACATAAGGATCACAAGGATTGATGAGTATTTTCTGTTTATGTATAAGGTAAAAAGAAAAGTCGAGGCCAAAGGAGGACATTTAGTCGACATGAGATTGAAGCTCTGCAGGATGGAGAGGAGTTGTATGAGGCAATGGAGAGGGATCCTGCTGTTGAGGTTTATTTGTCAAACTTTTTATGCATATTTTTGCCAATGGGTAGTAAACACAAAGGAAGTAGTAGTTAATAAATCAGCAATGTGTCAATTAAACCTTTCAATAAAAAAATTTAAAAATAATGCACTTTTCACATAGGCCCATCTAAGTGCAAGACAGATGGATGCAGTGCATAAGTACAGACGCTGTTTGGAGGAAGACAGGCAGGCAGAGCTTCAGGAGCGTATGCACAAGGCTGTAACGGAAGCCCAGGCAGCTGAGGGTGGGTGTCCCAATCGAGATGTCACTCCTGTTTGGAAGCTCAGCATTACTGATGCCAATGACCTGCAGAGCAACTGTGGTGAGCCAGGCGGATATCATCTTTACAATTTGTTTATGTGTTGAAGGAGCCAATTTAACCTGTTTTGGCTGGGTAATATTTCATTTCCTAGTTTACACCCTGAATATCTGGCGCCCATCGCAAGACTTGTATGGCTTGCTAAGAGAGGGCCACAGATACAGGGCTTATCACCTCGCCACATCAGAGGGGAAGAAACGCTCCGGCATTGCTCACATTCAGCTCACTGCCACCAAGAAAACATTTTTCCAGGACGTTGAGGTAAGCTAAATGTTTAGCGGCTTTGCTCCTCCAACGGTAAACTGATTAATTTTCTGTTTTCATTAAAAGCATATGAAATTGTCTTACATAAAAGGTGTCTCCAGAGTGGTTGCATCAGCATTTCCGTGCTCGAGAATGCATACGCTTCAGAGAACTTCAAAACCCTCAATTTTGCTCACCTTGTGGGGAAGTGGACATTGTGGGATGCATTGTCTCCATAGAGGGCAAACAAGGTAAATTTCATTAATTCCCCAACAAGTTAACCACTTAGTTTACTCAATCCTTTATATCTTTAAACGCATTGTTAATGTTTGCGTGTCTTCTCAGGCCATCCCCCATTACTTCATCTTGTGGATGAGAACTTCGACCTGGTCTCTGTGAGAACCTACAGTAGTCTGGATCAGTTAGCTGTAGAAGAGCTGGTAAAGCTACGAGCACTGGTTGCTCTCAGTAATCTTCAAGTGAGACCGCTCTCTGGACCTGTGCCAAGCCTTTATGCAGGAGAACAAGCTGTATTCTCCATAAACCCCAAAGAATCCCATCTGCAAGAAGCTATGACCAGTCTAAAGACCTTTGTCCAGGTTTATGAATCAGCTTTTTGTTTTTAAGTACTAATCAAAGAGTGATTGCTCATGTCTTGTGTTGTTGCTAATTAGACTCCACATGTTTGTTGTTTACACAGACTTGTGAGCGTTTTTTCAGCATTGCGGAGGAGAAGGTCTCAGATGTGGTTCCTTCAGGTGTCTTGGGTTCTTTTCAGTCTCCAAGAACTCCTGGTGTGCAGTCTAATCCACAAATGAATGGCAGAGTTAGTATGAGTTTTCTTTTTATGTGGTGAAAGATTGGTTTTATTGTGGTGCTCGTTACAGCATGCGTCACTGTAATTATTAACTCCAACTTTGTTCTATACACATCAAAGCACCTGCATCTTAAAAAAAAAAAATGTAGCTGTAATTCTTATTGTGTCAATTACTGGTTGTATACAGATGTCCACATAACACTACAATTTGAATCAATTTTTTCTCTTACTGATAGTGTTTTTTATAATGATATTAGTGATTATTAATTGTTAACACTTTATTACAATTTAAATTGTCATTTTGCAGACGCTTTTATCCAAAGTGACTTACAATTGAGGAATTAAAGTTCCTCATAAAAAGTGATTCCTCTTAAAGAGGCGAACAGATAGAGGAAGTGCTTGTAATTTTTATTTTTATCTACATAAAATGTGTGTACTAAAAAATATATATATTTATATATATAAATAATATAAATTTAATATAAATATAATAATAAATATATATTTACATGTTTATTTATGTGCACAGTTCACACACGCATATTATGCAATTAATCACAATTAATTGTTGCCAAGCACTAATTAAATTACATGCAAATGTACACAACCAGTAAAGATTTAAAATAATTATACAAAAAAAAATTATAATAATATTTATAATTAAACTGATCAACGGTAAAAACGTTATTGAAAACAATTATGAAAAAATAAAATAAAATATTAAGCAGCACAACTGTTTTCAAATAAAACCTTAATTAACATTAATATGTTAATCTGTGAATCATTTTTATTTTATATGTATGTATGTTCACTTCATTCAATATCAATGTATTGTGTTCTTCTGTTGAAATTCCCAGGTAACCCCACAGCAGAAAAGCAGCGTTTTCTCGCCTTTCACTCCAAAGAATAGGAGACCTCCCGCACCTGCCTGTAACAGCGAGGGAAAAGATCCCAAATATTTGAAGAGAAGACGTGGTTTGGATTACCTGTCACGTATCCCGTCCCCTCCACCCCTCACTCCTCTGAAAACTACAGCTTCTCCCTGCGTTAAAAGGACCTTCAACCCCCCACGGAGATCTGTGACTCCCAAACCTCAACAGAACGAGGCACCTCAAGCCTCGTGTCCCCCACCGGGAGAGGAGAAGTGGGTGCATGATGAAGAGCTGGCAATGATAGACACCCAGGCGTTGCTAGAAGGATGATTTGAAAAGTATGACTCCCCTGGTTAAACGCTAAATGTGAGTTAAAACACAAGAATGAAGTCCAGCATTCAGGGCAATGAGAACTATGGGTAATGAAAGCACGGTTTTAACTGTTGGCAGGAAATGCAAAAGGCACTGCTGTCTTTGCCGTCTAGTTGCCTGGTTTACTGTGGTTCTCTGATGGTAAATCACATGAAAGAGATGCACTTTTTTACTGTAATCATTTTTAAACGTCTTTCTTGATTTGTACTACTATAAATACAGAAGTTAGCAGTGTTCAGTGTAAAAATGTATATGTAAAAAATGTTTATATATTAACATTTTTATTAAAAGATGGAAAGTAATGTAAATAGAAATCTGTTGTTTTGAAATGTTCCTATTAATAAACAGCAGGTGGCGCCTTAACACTTGCCTTTGACTTGTAACGAATAGTTCAACTCCGTAGGAAGGTTGTGAAATCCAATTTCCCATTTTCATATTAAATCTAAAGAAATGAGAAGTAATATGAATATATTCCTTAATAACCACCATATATTGGCAGCAAAGAAAGCAACGGGCATTACAAGCACACTTCTGACACACTTCTCTTGATCTCGCTGGCAAGGGCACTGTCGAGCTCATTTAACAGACCGCAAAGGAAGACAAAGGGATTTGTTCTCTTCCAAACAGAACATTGTCATATTCAATAATCTGTGATCGTAATATTACAATTCCAGGCAGATACCCTAGAGAAAATGTAGAATGTGGCTTGCTTGCTCTTCAGATCAGTTTTAAGGATTTTTGAAATTTAGAAGCAACCCCATAATCTGTTCACTCGTCAAGGAATGCTTCAGAAAACCACAGACATGCCAGATTTGCAGTTCACTGCCATCCGTGGCTTTCCTCCACAGTGTTCAGTTTTGCATCTATCATCTATCATTGAGAATGTGCTGACTCAGCACGCATCCAAGCACTATTTTAAGATCTCTGGCCCACAATGATAAAGATAGCTGACACTTCTGTCGTGTAGCACAGAGACATTAACGATGATATCTGTTAGTGGTTGACGGAGAATAGCATTATCGTGGCCAAAAAATGTTTCCACGAGCCCAGCTCTGAAAATACTTGTGGTACATTGAATTCTAAAGTCTAGAGATTTTTTTATTCTTCTTTTTTTAAGTACTAAACAGTCCTGATATACATTACCATACATAGATAGATACACACACATACAGTATATATATATATATCTATCTATCTCTATATATATAGTATATAGTAGTATATAGTACACACATTTTATGTAGAAAAAATAAAATAAATAATAAATGTATATTTACATATGTTTATTTATGTGCACAGTTCACACACGCATATTATGCAATTAATCACAATTAAGTGTTGCCAAGCACTAATTAAATTACATGCAAATGTACACAACCAGTAAAGATTAAAAAAATTATTTAAAAAAAATATTAATACAAATATTCATAATTAAACTGATCAACAGTAAAAAAAAAGTTATTGAAAAAAAATTATGAAAAAACAAAACAAAATATTAAACAGCACAACTGTTTTCAAATAAAACCTTAATTAGCATTGATATGTTAATCTGTGAATCATTTTTTATTTTATATGTATGTATGTTCACTTGAAACAATATCAATGTATTGTGTTCTTCTGTTGAAATTCCCAGGTAACCCCACAGCAGAAAAGCAGCGTTTTCTCGCCTTTCACTCCAAAGAATAGGAGACCTCCCGCACCTGCCTGTAACAGCGAGGGAAAAGATCCCAAATATTTGAAGAGAAGACGTGGTTTGGATTACCTGTCACGTATCCCGTCCCCTCCACCCCTCACTCCTCTGAAAACTACAGCTTCTCCCTGCGTTAAAAGGACCTTCAACCCCCCACGGAGATCCGTGACTCCCAAAACTTTCACTCCAAATTTTTTTTTACAAATTTTATTTATTTTTATTTTTTTATGTAATTTATTCCGGGTTTATGACATTACTATAGTTTTACTACAGCTTAATGTTTTTGTTACACATTTTTGAAACAGAATTTTTTTGTAACAATGTCTTTTTTGATTAAATGAATACTTCCTTCCTAACGAAAAGCCCAAAAAAAGAAAAGCAAACAGTTGGATTTTGCAATCTGGGAGTAGTTAAAATGGTGTTTTGTTTTTTTATTTATTTTTTGCTGCATGAGACCACAGGGTTAAAATCTGTTTAGCATTTGTCATGTTTTCCCACATCTAGGTTTGTCTTTCCATGTGAGAGCTGTTATTTTTGTCTAGAGGCCTGATGGGCTGCTTTAAGGCAGCTGCTCAGATTTTAGTTTTCTTTTGTGCAGCCATTCGTATTTTTGTATAGATGTCTATATTTCCTGTCACTCTAAAATATTTTTCTGTTGCAATTTTTGTGTGTGTGTTTTATTGCACTAATGTGATGATGATTATTACTTAATAGGCTTTCATCACTCTAAATGTGACCCTGAACCTCTTAAAGGAACACTCCACTTTTTTTTGATAATGATCTCGTTTTCCAACTCCCCAAGAGTTTAACACTTGAGTTTTACCATTTTTGAGCCGTTAGCATCTCCTGCTCAAAAATGATCGAAGAGTATCGATATTTATCCTATATAAAAATGAAAACTATACTCTCGTTCCGGTGTAACAATCAAGTAGCTTCACTGCCATACTATGGCTGCAGTAACCTTGCGCCTGCTGCAGCCAAAGTACAGCAGCAAAGTTCCATGATTATTACACCAGAATGAGAGTATAGTTCCTAGACATATCATCGTGCTAGAAAATCGTAACTTAAATTTTTTTTCTATCACTTTTGAGTGAGAGATGCAAACCGTCTAATCAGATTCAGCCTGTGTTACCATCAGAACGGGCGATCAACTGAATGGGTTAAAAAACAGTACAACTCAATTGTTTAACTCTTGGGGAGTTGGAAAATGAGCATATTTTCAAAAAAGTGGCGTGTTCCTTTAAGTTGCTATTTGCATAATATTTGTAACAATAGCCGAAAATACATTGTATGGGTCAAAATGGTTTTTATTTTATGCCAAAAATCATTAGGACGTTAGGTAAATGGTTATGGTTCATAAAGATATTTTGTACATTTTCTCTTGTTAATATTACTAATCAAAAATTATTGATATATGCTTGGTTAAAAACTTAATTTGACAACTTTTTCTCAGTTCACCTCAATTACATCTTGGCCAGAAATTGCCCTATTCTAACAAACCATAGATCAGTGGAAAGCTTGCTTAGCTTTCTGAATATGTATAAATCTTATTTTCGAACAATTGACCCTTATGACTGGTTTTGTAGTCCAGCCATTTGTTTCAGCCCGAACCAAACCTGCAGTCTTTGTGTTTGTAGTCTTGATCTTAACCTATAATGCTATCAGGGCCCTGCGATCTTTGACTATCAGTACATTTGTACTTTCCGACAGAGTACATAAAGCAGGGCTTAATTACCACTCTTACAACATAAAACATAAGGCCGTCTTCATCCGCTCTGAGCTGCCCTAATCCAGCCTCTTAGGCTGACTCTGGCTGCCCTCTCCCTTGACTCTGCTGAATGAGACCTGATGGAGAGATGGAAAGAGATGAATGAAACAACCTAAAGCGAGACGGTGATGGGGAGTGGACATTTGATAGTCCCTTATCCTCTTTGCAACCCCACCAGACTGAATGAATTAAGGGTCCCGTTTAGCTGTAGCATTGCAGAGCTAGAAACAAGAGCTGTGATTTAACCGACTGTATCTAATAACTTATTCAAGTACTATAGTCAGGGCAGAATTTTAACAGCAGCTGCTAAAGAAAAGAAAAAAAAAGAGAAAGTGACATTAAAATGAATTTTTTAGTGGTGGACTAATAGTGAAGCAAGATTCTGTCCACAATTTTCCACACTTAGTGAACACAGAAAATTAGTTGATTTGAATTTAATTTTAATTTATGCAACAATTACATAATTGTGACTCAATAAATCTTAAAGTCTTGAAGAATGTACCCAGAACCTGTGCCTTTTCTTCTCCTGCCATCAATAGATCTATCACTTTGAGCCATACCAAAAAACAAATAATCTGTTTATTAAGCTCCCAAAGGGGTTTTATTCTGCACCCCACACAGCTGCTGAATCCATAGCTCAAATGACTCCTTTGAGCTGCTTTTTTAGTGAATCAAAAACACACAGCCTAAAGTTAATATGTGACCATGGTCTACAAAGCCAGTCA
This sequence comes from Enteromius treurensis, assembly GCA_032275025.1. NCBI lineage: Eukaryota > Metazoa > Chordata > Actinopteri > Cypriniformes > Cyprinidae > Enteromius > Enteromius treurensis. The sequence continues at coordinate 13,674,511 of JAUCMU010000027.1, forward strand.
TAAATAGCACATGAACAGTATATTTGTAGCAATAACCAACAATACAGTGGGTACTGAAAGTATTCAGACCCCCTTACATTTTTCACTCTGTTATATTGCAGCCATTTGCTAAAATCAAGTTAATTTTTTTTCCTCATCAATGTACACACAGCACCCCATACTGACAGAAAAACACAGAATTCTTGAGATTTATGCAGATTTATTAAAAAAGAAAATCTGAAATATCACGTGGTCCTAAGTATTCAGACCCTTTGCAGTGACACTCATATTTAACTCCGGTGCTGTCCATTTCTTCTGATCATCCTTGAGATGGTTCTACACGCTCATTTGAGTCCAGCTGTGTTTGATTATACCGATTGGACTTGATTAGGAAAGCCACACACCTGTCTACTGTATACAAGACCTTACAGCTCACAGTGCATGTCAGAGCAAATGAGAATCATGAGGTCAAAGGAACTGCCTGAAGAGCTCAGAGACAGAATTGTGGCAAGGCACAGATCTAGCTAAGGTTACAAAAAAAATAAGGTTCCTAGGAGCACAGTGGCCTCCATAATCCTTAAATGGAAGGTGTTTGGGACGACCAAAACCCTTCCTATAGCTGGCCGTCCGGCCAAACTGAGCTATCAGGGGAGAAGAGCCTTTGTGAGAGAGAGGTAAAAAGAACCCAAAGATCACTGGCTGAGCTCCAGAGATGGGAGAAAGTTGTAGAAAGTCAACCATCACTGCAGCCCTCCACCAGTTTGGGCACAACAACTCTGTGATTCTTCTTGAATGGCCCAGCCAGAGCCCTGACTCAAACCCAATATAGCATCTCTGGAGAGACCTAAAAATGGCTGTCCACCAATGTTTACCATCCAACCTGACAGAACTGGACAAGATCTGCATGGAGGAATGACAGAGGATCCCCAAATCCAGGTGTATAAAACATGTTGCATCTTCCCAAAACAACTCATGGCTGTATTCAATCAAAAGGGTGCTTCTACTAAATACTGAGCAAAGGGTCTGAATACTTAGGACCTCTTTTTCTTCAGATTGCTTCAGTTAAGAACAGTTGGTCAAGAACAGTTTCAAGCTCTTTAAGATCTTCCTGTTCCCTACCTTTTGACTCTTTGAACTTTCGCTCTCAAATCATCCTTTCACTCCTCCTCTTTTTATTTAATTTCCATCTCTTCCTCCATAACCCTCCGCTGCACCTCTCCCGTCCCTCTTCCAGCAGATTTGCAGTGGAAATGAGCTTCACAGGCTGTTGACCTTGTAGACCCACCACCTGAGGTCTGGACCAGCGGAGCTCGCAGAGTGACCCTCGACTTCACCCAGCTGTAAATCTTTTTACGCTTACTTAAAAAAAAACAAAAAACTTTAATCTCATGAACATGCATAGGGAAAGAAGGGTGTGCAATTTTGTTCAGGATTAGGAGTTTGGGATTTTGCGGCTGGGTTAGTTTAACTATTAGTTTATTTTCCATCCTGAACGAGAGTCTCATTTGATTCTCTTACGAGGAAGCAGAGTATCGATGCTCCATGCAGCTAGTGGAGAAAATGATTTGAAGATGCTAGAAGTCATAAAACGTGAAAATGAATAACTGAAGTGTCTTGTTCCCTGGACATCATTCATTTTTCCATCAGAACCATTTAGAGCAGATTGTCCTTGAGAATAAATACTGCATCACTTTCGTGGAACTCAATCTTGGCATGTTCTCCTGACCTCAACACCTCCTTTGTTTCCAAAACTTTTTTATTCGGCGCTCTTAAAAATCAAGTTTCCCCAAGGTGTGAAGAACATTTTAAAGAAGCTTTGTGGAATGAAAATGTTAAAGGCTTTCCATAAAACCGTGAAATTAAATAATTGTAATATGAGTGTTGACTCCAAAGAACCCTGGCTTTCATTCATCACTCAAAACTGTTTGTAGTCACAATAGCAAATGTAAAATATGTTATTTTTCTGTCGATGAAGTGGAAAAATATTGCTGAATGACCTTCTGGCTCATCCTTGCTTCAATTTTGCTGACGATTTTTTCTGTTTAATCTTTTCCATATGTTTTCTGTCACTAAATATCTTGTGTGGCCTTGTTTTCATGTAGAGCTAATGAAGTCATCGAGATGTACAATCAGAGTTTAATCAGTTTGAGGCTTGAAAAAAAGGTGGTGAAGAAATTGAGAGAATTGTGGGATGATGTCTCAGCTGCTTAGAAACAGCATGAGATCTCATGACATACATCAGCATGACGTTTTTCGAAGAAGGGGTGAAATATTATACTGGAAGAAAAAGTCTGTGGCTAGACTAACAGTTCCGGCTTCAAGCTGTTTATTCCATCCTGTGCTAATTGTGTTGCTTCTTATACACCTCTAGATCTTCTGCTTTTCTCTTTGGGGCAAAAAAAAAAGAGAGAATCCTATACGAAATCCCAAACGCTTTCCTATATGAAAATAAATTTCGCCCCGCAATTTAAAATCACTTCTGTGGTTTATGGTTTCTGTGTAACAGATGGTGATTTGCTTGTATTGGTTTTACCCTCTCCGGTCAGTGTCTTGGATGCCCACACACCTTTCTTGCGGTGGGTGATCTCATATCTTCCACAGTAAATAGTTAAGCTGTGAGTAATTCTGCCTAGCATCATTATGTCCTGCTCCTGGCCGTTGTGCCTCATTAGAACCTGTTACCAGAGTACTCAGGCTTCCCAGAGGGCCCTGGAGGTGTTTTCTTAAGCCCTACACCAGAGGAAACCGTGTGGCCTGTTCAGCCTTTTCCGGCCTGTAAACGCTGCATTTATTTTTGAAACTCTTCTGAAAATATCTCCTCTCTAAAACAAGATGCCATGCTCCGAAAGACTGCCAAGCACTAACCATCTTACCAAAAGATGTAGAGAGGGAGAGATTAAAATAAAAGGGAGTGCGTTAAAATGAAAAAGAGATCGAGTTAGTGTTGGGAAATGCTGGGTGTGTTTCCTGCATTGTTTGTTCAGTAATGATGCAGTGCAGCTACTGAATCTACCCATGGAAATGACTCTTTTGAGCAGATTCATTTAGTGACTCAAAACAAATGACTCACAAACAATTTTTTTAGGGTATCGAAAACATATGTCTTTGGAGATGCACACTCTGCATCTTGGCAGTGGTATTTCATAAATGTTAATGAATTAAATATGTTATTCAGATTTGTTGTTTGCGATACTGGATTTCAATTATGTTGGTTAGATTTAAATAGCTTTGAAATACATTTATTGTCCTTTTTTTTATTTTTTTTTTATTTTTTTAAGGGACAGTTGACCAAATTTATCATTAATTAATTGTCATCCTTGTGTCTTCCCAGTGTTACCAATTTCTATTTTGAAGCGAGCTACATCTTTAAGCATTATAATTACTTTTGTTGTTAAGCACACTGTCCTCTTTTAGAAAGAAGTGCTTTCTTGAAATGGAAGTTCTTTGAACTGTGTAGTACATTTTTCTTTCAGAGGACGTCTCGCCTAAACAGTCACCACAGAAGCAGCTGCCCCGTTCGCAGCGCACCACAAGTTTTACAGTGACGTTGTTTTGCCTCAGCTACGTGCGGCTGGTGTCCTGTCATGACAACACTGCAGCCAAATCTGCATAAGGGATCATAGATGAGTTCCCTCCTAACAAACAGCCCAACACATTGCAATTACAAACATCTGGCATCAGCTGGGTACAGATGTCAGACCGTGCCCACACCCCTAAAACCATCAGGATGCGGTCCAGATGTGAAGAGGTCCATCTCACGTAAGATACAGATGTTGTATTTCTCAAGACCACCGCAAGGCAAACTGTGCTTTTGTCTGAAGTACTTTTTAAATTTAGATTGTTTTGCTACACCCAGTTTGCATGTGAAGCTGTGGGACAGGCTACAAACAGCCACTGAGAATGAGATTCAATTAGATTTGATGGTGTTTAGCAAAACAAGACTGAGAATCTGCAGTTTTAACGTCTGTCTGTTGGCTTTGCTTTGCTGGGCTGAAGTAGAGCAACAACAAATAGTCCTGAACGAAACATCAGTTTTAGATTCAATTGCAATTCACAAGCGATTTAATTCCATTTTCAAACTGGTTTGACTGATTTGGCGAATTTTAGTAGTAATGTGAACAATATGTCCTTTAAGGAGACTTCAGATGTATTTGTGGTATGTGTTCTATCAGTGTTTCTGTGTCATGACAACTGAACTTTTTATTCGAGCAAATTTCATAAACCTTAAACGATATTTTCTCCTTATGTCACTCTATTCAAAATTGCTGAGCGCTTCCCAGGCACGATTAGACATCTTTGTAAATTGGATTAATGCGGATGGGAAATCTCACAGGCGCAAAAGTGGGAATCTAATGAAGTTGCAGGTGCAAATGAAATCATTCCTGAATTCTCCTGGGATGTTTCAATCAGTCCACAGGTTACTGTCACTTCCTGAAATCAAGTCTCAGAGGACGTAAAAAGATGCCAAATCAGTATTCCCTGTGTCGGCTGTGACCTGGGTGACTTCCTGTTTCAGATGTTTATCTGATTATGGGTTTATACAGTGTGATCTTATGCAACCTGCCTGTTGTACAGGAAAGAACAGCTAGATTAAATATGAGATATAGCACACCACCTGTGGACTGATTTGGATTCACACTCTCATATGTGTGGGAAATTTTCAGAGTTAAGAGGATTATAAATATAAATGCTGCTCTTTTGAGCTTTCTATATGTTAAGGAATAGTGGAAAAATCAAGGTTTTTACAAAAATAAGCAGCACAACGGTTGTCAGCATACAAAAATAATAAATGTTTCTTTAAGCACCATAAAGGAAGAATTTATTAGTGCATTCTGAAATTAATGTTTCATTGCAGTTACATTTTAAAATATGAAAATAGAACAGAAGTCTTTTCTAAATTGTTATACTTTTCCACTTTTTATTATTAATATATAAGTCTCCTTATGCTCATCAAAGCTGCTTTAAATTTTAAAAAAACATCCATAAAATAAAAATCTTACCAACTCTTTAGTGTGCTATGTTACAATTAATTAAATTAAATCCAGTTTGTCCATCAGCCTTACTCAGAGTTAGACTTCGTTAACCAAAATTATGTGTACATGATTCTTAAGGGTATTATTAATGTAATGGGATTGGTGTGTTCATTGAAAGTAAATGTTGTGGTCAGGATGAGTGGAGACATGATAAGATGCATTACAGCTCATTGAGAAACTTGTACCTTAATGTGCCGTGCATGAGTGATGTTAGCACCAGATCCAGTCCAGACTGATCCTGCTCTTCCGTTTCTGTAAGATCCCTGTAGGGATTGGAAAAACACTTTGGTGGATATTACACCCTGTTATTCTTTCTCTCCGTAGTCCCACCAGCAGCTTTCTGTCTTTAGGCCATTAGAATAATATGTCAATGTCTGGGTCAGAAGGAAGAACATCACAAGTCAATTTCTGAACTCTCTCCAACAGGGCTTGAGTTGGTGGGCAAAGCTTTGTTTTAAATCATATATTTTTTTGTATTCCTATTTTTAGTTCCCATATATATATATATATATATATATATATACAGCTGAAGTACATGTTTATGCTCTAAAGGGGTCAAACGGTGGTACATGCACTTTTACAAGCTGTTTGGCCTGAAATGTGTGTTTTCGGAGTGTGTGTACACAACCACCCTACAATGATAAAGATACACAGGTAGTTTTCTTTCGATTTAATAAAAATAAGTTGCCCCTTCTGAAATCAAGCCATTCTCAAATGCACACCGACAGAGGCCACTCCCACAATAGATGATTGACAGCAGCGTGTCACACCGACTGAACTGGTGTCTTACCTCAGACCTGCCCTGAGTGAGCCGTCATCAGACCGAGACGCAGAGACAAGCAAGACTCCTAAGTTTGTAGTTTAATGTTTTAACTCTATTTTATGAAACACATGAAATTATTTAAATTTGCTTCAATTCAATACTGTACTTTGTTTTCATGAATAATCACCACAGTCATTTCAACAAATTTTGGGGTGCAATAAGGCACAAAAGAACCATATCGAGTTCTCTTTCATGACCCATTGCTCTTATATTGTCTGAAATAACTTCAGCATACAAAGATTTATCTCAAATTTTTCCTAGTGTTTGCATGTTATTACCAAGGCATTGCAATCTGTTTGATGTGGTGTTCTGATTGGCAACTAGATTACAGCCACGTAAATGATATGTCTGAGTACCATTAATCAGCATCTGAAATTCATTCAAATTAAATAAGACAATGTTTATATGTATATCTAGTGTAAGGACCAAAAAAAATAACTAGGAAAAGATCATGTTTTTCTATAGATTAGTTTCATATAAAAACAATATATGTCTACGACAAATATCATTTAGATAGTGTGCATGAGTGCTTCCATTAAATAAAATATACAAAATGTGCATACTGCTATTGTGATAAGCAGCACATCCCTTATGTACACTCAATCAGTCACATGGGCAGTCTAAATATTGACCTCATACAAGTGAGTTGTAAACCTCTCATCACACTCCTACATGTACTTCAAAATGTATCCTTTAAAAATGACAAACGCTCCAGCAGATGTTTAAAATGAATACATAGAAATTCAGCAAAACACTAAAGATTTAATAGACCATTTTAGAAAGAAATCATCCACATAGAGCAATGTAAAAAGCTTTTAGGAATAAACAGAATGTTAAATAAAGTTTAAAAGTCACACAAGGACAAACTCTACCTTTGTAGCCGAGTTTAACTCTTGGCATGCTCTCCTTCATAGAGTTCACCTCCGGCAGAGAGAAGAAGAGCATCACCAATGTAAACCACCAGACATTGGTCAACCACCCCATCTGGAGATGCTGATGTCTGCTCCTCTTTTTTTTTTTGTCTGGTTCCTCTGCAGTCTTCATGATGAGAGAGGAGAGTTCTGCTGCTGCGGACCTGTGATGGAGTGGACAGTTAGAGAGAGTCATCTAAGGAAGAGGTCGAGCATCTCTGTGGGAGGTGTGTGTGTATGTCTGTGTGTGTGTATTTGAGGTCTTGTTAAATCCCAAGCAAATGTTCAGCTGCTTTACTGTGGTCTCTTTCAGGCATGTCTATGCATTTTAGCAGCTCTGCATCAGCTGCTGCTCTATTCAAGTCCATTCTTTTGTCCACCAACACACATACTCTCTCCCTCTCTTTCTAAATCTGTTTGTCTCTAAACAAAAGGTCAGCTTGATGAGGGCAGCCACTTTCAGCCTTCTTTCAAATGCCTTTCTTTTATTTTCTCACACCATCTTTCATCTGCTCCGTCTCCGTCTCCCTTTCTCACTTCTCTACAACAAACAGTTTTCGGCTGGGGTGACAATCATGTCTGAATCTCTGCTTCATTAGTCAACAGAGTGCCATGAAATAGTGGGAGAGTGGGAAAACTGTAGTAATCTGTCTTCATTAGGAGATTTCCGTCAGCAGGGAATCATTTAGAACAAGGATTCACACACTTCAGATTAGTGGCTCTCAAAACATTCCTATTATTTGGAAGAAAGGAATGAAAGTGAATGAAAAGGGGGCATGAAGGGACTTATACTATGTTGTCCAACAACCAGCTAGTGAATTTACGTAGATTATTAGCAGTGTTGCTTTAAAGGAACTGAATTAGGAGACTTCTCAGCAAGGGTTTGAGCATGCTGACAGCGTGCTGTGATTTGGCATGCTGACAGTAAAATCCTCCCTAAGAAGTTTCATTTCAATTTCATCTTTTATAGCAACGCTTTTTCCAAAGCAACAGATTTTGGAACAAATTCACCATCTTTGACAATACATTTTAAGAAAATTACTGTCAGACTTTCAATCCCCTATTATAGTTATAGTTATGTCGCAAATATTATGCATTACAACTCCATATATTATGAGGACTTTGACAGCTCTGTACAATAAACGGTTATACACTAACAACACAAAAACTAAGGTTATTTAATTTAGACCCATGGGTTGCAGAAACTTATCGATGCAAGGTTGGAAATGTTTCGAACATTTATTATAGGCTTTCTTGTTTGTTTCTTGATTCAAAGCTTAATGTTTTGGCCTCAGAAAGACTATTGGGGTTGGTAAAATAGAGAAAAGGAGCCAAATAACTGGTTACATTTAATCCTAAACTTAGGGATATATTATCAATATTCTGCAATGTTCACTAAAAGTTTAAAAAAGCAACTGATACACACTGTTGTAACTTGTAAGATTAACTTTAAGTTGATTTGTCATTCATTTCTTCACCTTTTTAACTCTCACACACATTTTGTTTTTACTATTACTTGTATTTTTTTCAGCTTCCTGTGTTGTTACTGTGATTATTCTGCCTGTGTTATGTGTCTTTTATTTCCAACCCATTTTGGGTTATTTCTAACCACGCAGTACAGTCATTTTTAAACAATTGTTGAGTTAAAACAACAAGCGATCACCAGTTTCATTCCTTTTTGACCCAGTAAAAACGACAAAAGATATCTTTTTAAGATTGCAGCATTTTTATTTGTTAAACATTGATTAAATTCAATGCAAATAGTACTCATATATTTCAAAGACCAACTGCAACCCAAACACATCTAGTTTTTAGACATCTGATAGAGATACATTGTCACTACGGAATGTTCCTCCAATACTGCTCATTTATCAACAGGAGACATATCCCTAACATAAAGATAAGTCAGATTTGTCTGTTTATTTAAAGAACAAGCAGCATCACAGATAGCTTTGATTATGATGGATCGTACAGCTTTCAATGACATGTAGAGCAGATTTAAAGGGGCTGAGGGAGCGATCTCAGAGAGCAAGTGTCACGAGGATATCAGCATGGGAGCTCTTGGGTAATGCCTGAGTCTTGTAAGTTCTTATATCAAACAATAGAAGTTCATTCCAAAGTTTTCTTCCGCCTCCACAAAGACACATTTTTCCTCTTCTTTGACATAACAGCTATTGTCTCTTGCAAACATCTCCTGGACCGATTTCTACACCTACCACAGACAAAGCCCACTACATTATTTTACTGTTCAGCCTTACAAAAGGTCAGCCCAAGTTCATTATTATGAGCTTCGGTTACGTATTTGTGTTATTCTTTCCAGGGGTCAATCTTTTGGCTGTGGATGTAGTCGGGTGTAAGGGTTACCCCTAGCTCTGTGTAAATAATGTTCATATCAACATAAGCACACGCAGGCACCAAGGCCATGTTATGTTTTCATAATCATAACATACAACGAAAATTTGTCTTCGTAGCGTTCTAAGTAAATCGTATCATGTTCAAGGTGGCGGTTGAACTAACACTGGTCTTTAGAAATATAATAATATCCTACGATTCGACCCCATATTTTTCTAGCTTCAATATTTTATATAGCCCGGTTACATTACATTACATTTACCTCCCTTGGATCTTAGAATTTCAGCTCCCATGGCTGTACAGCTACTGTTTTGTTCATTAAAACAGAACAATTCAAATGCGACAAAATATTGTTATAAGAAACGGAAATATGGTTTTGTTGCTGCCAGATATGTAAAAAAAAGGCTAATTAAACTGAAATGCGGCTAATTTAGTTTGGCAGCATTCATTTATTATTTCACTTGAGTTTAATTGTACTCTAATAACTGAAGTTGAATTAATGTAAAATAACACAAAGGCTATTTATACTCAGGATGAAAAAGACAAAGACTATTTACACTGAGTAAGTTGTATACTGTTCGCACCAAGTATAAGAACAAAAAGCATTTCTTTAGACTACTGTAAGGGTAAATAGTGACAGTTGCTACTCACACAAAATGTAAATGCTTTGGTTTAAGTTTGCTAAGGCTTATTTATCCTAGTGGTCTTGGACATTATACTGACACCTGTTGGTGTAAAAGTAAATTTTTTACTATTTACATTCTTATTATCATCAGAAACAGTAGTAGTAGTCATAGTAACAGCTGTGATCATGTGATCTCAACATTGCACACCTTGCACAAATAAATTTAGTCTAGAAGTAGTTTGAAGTCAATGTGAGTAAAATATTTAACAAAACTTGTGTGTAAAACTTGAAAAGTCCTCAGAGTACCTTTAAGTTTACATTGTGACAACGTGCTTCAAGGTCTTTAATGTAAACATGAAAATTGATGTGAAAAAGTCTAAAAAAAAAAAGCTTTGGAAAAATCAGGTAAAAGCAAAACTTTTATAAGTATTTTTAGTGAATGCATAAATGCTGTGACATCCATTTACTTACAAAGACTGAAATAAAAAGTTGTTCATTTACAAAAAACACAATTTATTCCAATTATAACTCTGTGTATACATGATTCTGTGACCCGGTGATGTGTATACAACCCATCATAACACCTATAACGAAAACATTTGTAAAAATCTTATTTCCCTCATTTTTTATAAATACATTATATTTGCCTCAGGACATTACTGAATGACTGACAGCTCGCATATGCAGAGAAAGGAAAAGCAGACCTGTACTTGAACTCGTTGAATAGTTTTCATATGACAATTTGGACAGTCCTTTGGCTTCAACTTTTACGCCCAATCAGACAAGCGCAAAAGCAGACACATAGACGATGTCATAACGATGCAATCTCAAATTTCATTTCTAATCCTCAACAACTGTTTCCTACAGTCTAGAAGTCTGACTGCAGTTTTTTATATATCTACAGCCTGAAGGTTATCATCATCATGCATGGATTGCTGCACTCTGTCTGTTATGGTAAAGACAACTGAAAAAGATATCCAGTATCGCCACATTGTTAGACAGGGGAAAGAGTACAGTAAAAAAAAGCTTTCAATTGTTCTGCAGACTTTTTAAAAGGGTGAAACTCTGTATTAAGTCCTGTTTGTTTGAGCCAAGTCCATGTTTAATGATATGTTTTTAATCCCGCTTCTCATCTTTAAAGGAGGAAACGTTTTAGCTTTCATACCTGCACTTAGCTCAGAGAGAGCCAGGTGCATATCTAATGACAGAGAGCGGTGAAGAAATTCCTTTTGGCCAACATTCCCGAACCTCATTATGTGCCCGGAATACCTGACACTCTGTCTGTCTGTCTGTGAGTGACAGGTTTAGGGAATTATGGGTAATTCAATACATCCTGAGAGGAACCTCCATGGCCGTAATGGAGAGCAGACAAAGTGCTCGGATAAAGTCTCCAGTCGATTAGTTGTGTTTGGAGTGAACGGATTAAAAACTGTACTGTTACCCATACATAGGTGAAGAGGGGGCGGAAGGTGTAAGGTTTAGGCCGTGTGAAGGAAGGATAAGGACGAGGTGTTTGACATTGTTCTGCGTTTTTATCAAGAGTGTTCAGGTGTGTAAGGCTGCTGACAGGAGCCCTTTGAGGGAGACAAGGCTGAACACAACATGTCAGTCAATCATGTTAAGATACAAACATTCACACACTCAAAACAGTATCAGTGAAGAACTCAGGTAACACCAGTCAGGGTGTGGTGTCCAAAACATAGCAAAATGGTTTCAAAACCTGTGGCCTATTTCATGAGCCCTTGTTTAGTGGCTCTGAAATTAGTTTGAGAACACACTGTGTGCAAGACAGATAGGTTTTTAGCTATCTGCATCGTCAGAGTAACAAGCGCTACATGGCTAGCCTGCTTCACAGCAGATATTATTCTGCCTAAGAGATTGCAAACCAAAAAAACTGGATTGATCAGCTGTGAGAAAAGTGACATATCTGATGCAATAAAGCCTGTTATCTCTTACTTCAAATTAAAGAAACTTCCTTTTGCTACTAATTATTTATAAGATTTATTTTAAATTATCTATAATATCCTAAATTTATTACAGATAATACTAAGTATTCTAAATTAAAGTTTATGTCACAAAGTGGACGTGAAACGTTCAAGTTCATGTGCAAGTGATGTTTATTCAGACTCAGAGTCAGGACATGCATAAATCAAGCACCAGCAAACAGACCCAATGGAGGCATATGCAGAGGCAGAAACGTATACAGGCAATGGTCAAATACCGTGAATCAGTCCAGGGGAAGAGACAGCGAGAATATCCGGAAATCAGGCAGAAAATCGGCAACAGGTAATCCAAAAGACAGACCACAATGAACATTGGAACACAAATGAATAAGCTCAGGTTGACGGTAAAACATTGGACATACATCGACAATGTAACAACACTAAAACGTAGGGAGGCTTTATACAGTGAAAACTAGGTCAGGGGGTGGAGATTAGCAATGAAGCACCAAGACAACAAACGAGTGGGCGGAGACGTGAGTTCATTGATGTGAGTCTATGAGTGAAAACAGACAAACACACACAATTCCTGGAAAGATGGAGTGCCATCCAAAACTGTGCTGGCACATCCAGCTGATCGTCACAGTTTATGAATGCTAAACTTGCATTCTATTTTTTAGCTCCTTATAAAATTAAGTAAATTACTTCTGTTTATTCAATGATCATTTACTCTTCAGTAAAAAAGTGAACTCTAAACTTTCTCTGAAACTGAGATTCTTTAACTATAGCTTTGTGCAACAGGCCACTATTGAAGTGGCTCATTAAATGATACTTCAAATTGTGAGGTGTGCCATTCATTTTCTAAACAATCAGATGACTTTTATATGGTGAAGGATGAAAAAAAAGATTTACACTTAAGTGCATCACAGAGAAAACCTAAATAATAAAGACAAGAACCAACCACGCCCTGGCCACCACAGCAATGTAGAAGCAACCACTTGATGGCTGCTTTTGCATGACAAGCCTTTTCTTTTCTTTATAAAAAAATTAATAAAATGGCACAGCCTTCTGCCTTCTAAATGAGTCAAGAAATCTAGGACTCAAGGTTGGTTTGTCTTACTGGCTCATATACTGCTGATGTAGTGAGGAGAGACAGTGAGGCGAGACAGACAGAGAAAATGTACATGAGAAAGACATACGTCTAAGGAATCAGTCACACTTCTGTGCTAGAGCCTTTTAACACCCAGGTGGCACTATGCTCCAAGAACATCCAGTAAACACACTTAGACACGAACTCACACACACAAACAGCAACTAGAATGCATCCCTCTGCCACTTACTGCCCTACTTTAATTTTTCTGCAGAGGAAATCCAGCTCCCCACCCTCTCTGGTATCATGTTTTCCTCTCCAAATATATGTCAGAGGTCCAGCTTGCTGAATTAAGCAAAGCAAAACATTAAATTGGGAACATCGATACAACTTTACTTTATGGCATACATGAAAATTAAATAAAAACAGCTACACTTATGTTTTTTTTTCAATATAGATATATGAACTGCTAATATTTATTTTAATCAGTGCTTAATAAGAAACACGCACATGCATAAGGTCTGTAAAGTGTGTGTACGACATCTGTGGCTTATGACTGAGACTTTCTCTTGGTCTCACCCCATAAAACCAAAGGGTGTGTGAGTGAGAGTTTCCATAAAGTCTGTGTGCATCACAGAGAGGTATTATCCGGCCCGTTAACACAGGGCAAATGCCGCAGGGAAGAGAAAGAGCCCCCTCTCATCCACTCAACTACTATGTTCTGGCTTGCTTTCGTCCTCTTACTCTTCTGAAGAAGCCCAGAGTCGAGAGTTAATGCCAATCCCAGCTCAGCTGTTGGCGCGGATGTGTGAGAAGGACCAGAGGCAGACCGAGAATCTCCCATCTTTCATTCCCTTGACAGACACCACAGCCACGCTTTTACTCCCGCACACTCCTCACCGGCAAATCTGGCCAGCTGTTTGAAAATAAACCTTATCTGCTTTTATAACCTTATTAATCTTTTTCTTAAATTAAAGTCGCCCATGAAATCAAAATGGGAGTTCAATGGCTTCAATCCATGTTTTGAGGCCTTCAATATGCTAAAGAGCGATATATACAGACCCCACTTAAAACTTTTAAACAAAACCTACTGATTACCCACAGTGCCAAATGACACCCTAAGCCTTTGTGGTCCTCCTCTGAACTTTGGTGATGTAATGCCACATAGACTGTCAGGCAGTACTCCGTCCTGGAGCCTGCAGTAGTATGCACTTTTCTAAAACTTAAAATTACATCATACACCCCTCACAGGTCCCATTCCTCTAATACCAGCTGCCCCTAACTAGAAATGGCAAAACACAATTCACAGCGCCCAATAAAACCTAAGGCAATTTCCTATTATATAAAACTACAATGGACACAGCAGAGAAAATTGCTTCTCAAATAATTACATTTTTAACCATACACAATATTAATCTTGCACATAGGCCTAGCTATATATATAAAATGCTAATTTTATTAATATTTTACTTATGCATGCTGAAAACTAATTAATTTAAATAAATGTATTATTGAATAGCAATGTAAATTAATGTTTATAATAAAATAGTAATGTAAAGATTCTATATAATTTATATAATAATACATTATAACATTAATCAAAATATTAATTGTAATTAATAAACTGATTAAATATTAAAACTAATTATTATTATTCAATTACATAATTACGTTTCTAATAAAATAGGTAAATATATTATAATGTTAATAAATAATAAAATACAATAACAAGTTTGCATGTTGATAAATGGACGTGTTTTTGTGGAGATGCCGTTCTGCAATAGCTCCATGCACTTGTTAAAGTCAAACATTTGCTTTACACTAACTTGCCACTGCCAGTAAGACAATGTTTAATAAAGCGCAGCTGCGATTTAAATCTTCTGAAGTGAAACATATGTCCTATCACCTACAAATGAGTGGAGAGGAGAAAAGGGGAGAGCCAGGCGTGATTAACAGCTTCAAACAACAGCACTGCAAATATTTATCCTCATGAGAGCAGCAATTAATTTTACTCATTTGAGTCTGTATCACCCAGAGCAGACATGCCACTGTAGAGCATGTGATAATAATATAATCTTATATTAGCCTACCTAACATAACTATCGCTTTCGAATATAGTCCGTCAAAATTAAAAGACACGATGATGCTTTTAACTTCATGGAAATGTGTTACTTTGAACTGCTTAAGATGGAAATTTAAGGATGAACTTCAACTTTTAAGCTTAATATAATACTTAAACGTTAATAATAAACGGGTACCTGTGAGAGCTGGTGTCTGTCGTTATTTTCTGGAAGTCTGAGGCGCAGTTTGACACTTCAAGATCCGTTATTATCCAAAGTCATGCTTGAAATGTCTTCAAGACGTGTCCACTGTTCCCAAACTAAGCTCTCTTCAACCTAATGGGGGGAGACACACAAAACGAAAACAAATAAAAAGACTAATGAACTGTTGTCTGAGTGTGACTGGACTCTGTGAATTTGGCTGAGGTATCCGCGTCTGTGGCGCTCGTGGCTGCTGGCTCGAGCTGAGAGCGCCAATTAGCGCCGCGTGCAGAGACGGGAGGGCGGGGAGCGCGAGAGAGCAGCAAGCGCTTCCACATACTCATACTTTTCCTGTGAGTTGGAGATCCTTTCACTTGTGCTGACAAGTTTAATCGATTAAACTGTATTTCTAAAAAATGTGTTTAATGATTTTAATGCACGACGTGGAGGCCAAAAAGTGGGGTATAAAAATAATTATCCTGCTTATACAGTACCACGGTTATTTGCCAGCAATGGCAATTTAAATCTGTTAATGATGTTTGCATGGCAATATTTGACGGGAAGGGTTAAAATGGCTATTATTTTTGTCAGTCACGGCACATTGGCTATTGCATTGTCACTTCAAAACAGATACAGAGATGAAATCACATTTATTTGAATGAACTACAGCATTTATCATCGACCAAGAAAAAGAAAGACAGAGATTACAGTTATGTGTGTGTGTTACTTGATCCTGCTTATCTCTACAAATAATAAAGCAAATGTTACAAATGTTAAAAAGTATTTTCCCAGCATTGCCACTGGTGTATTTTTACCACGTTTCTGGACCTGGATCATTTCAGTTGTGTTGCTGTCTATGGAAGATAGCTCTCTGTTCCGAAGATGAATGATCTTGGTAACCGTAGTCTAAGTGAAATATTTGACTCTGGTCCATTGAATTATTAGAAAATAGCGCACAGCCCCAGTGTAACAGCCACTCTGCTTCAGTTTTGGCCATATCACCACTTCAGGTGTGCGTTATTTCCTAATGATTCAAAGGCCTATTATTTAATTCTTATGTATATGTACGCTTTATTTGTTAATGGCTATCGTTAACTGTTTGGTTATCAGCACTTTTGAGAATATCCTCTTTTGTTCCAAGCAGATGAAAGAAACTCAAAAAATTTGAGGGTGGATAAATGACAGAATAACAGAATTTTCACTGTTGGGTGAACTATTTCTATAAGCAGCCTATATCACATTTTATGCTTCAGAATTCTACACCGATTTGGAAAATTAATGGGAAAAATCATTCTGGATCCAAAGCCCCCTTTACTGTGCTGTATATTCAAGGATTGGTCGAGGTCTCAATATGAGTCATTTCTCTCTGGCTACAAATGTCATTAATGATAGTTAATGTCATTCATCTTTGCAGTGTCTAACATAGTTCTTTATGAATGCTGACATATACAATAAATTCAGAAGCCTGTTACTGTACAGAATGCAGTGTACAATTCAGTCATTGTATGTGCCTTTGGCCGGCAAGAGTGAGAGAGAGAGCGAGCGAGCACTGAGAAATGACATCCTTCAACTGATGCGATTTTTTACTTCCACATTTGGAGCAGCATTACATACACGAGGTTGAAACCGATCTCCGCTATACTTTCCCCTTCCCATGAATTCATCAAGACATACTGCACTCAAAAAGCTTCAGAATGTGAATCTAAACTCAGCTGCTCTTCTGGGTATATTAATCAAATCATAAAGCCTTCTTGCTGGAGATTGTAACATGCTGTTGTATCGTTTGGCAAAATATACTGTAAGCAACTGAAATATTGTGATTAATCTGGAAAACTTATGGGTAGTGCTGAGTGCTTACTGACCTTTTTTGGGATGTGCTTTGGATAAAATGCAGGACAGTCTGTGTAAAAACAACTGGGTGTTGTTGAGAAAAGCGGCTTGCTGTCCCACAATGCTGCCAAAGACGTAAGAAGTGGAATATTCCCCTGGAAAGAACGTTTGTGTGTTGTCTATAAGTATATATCTGGGTGTGAGTGTATGTGTGCGTGTGTTAGAAACAGACTTCCTGCAAATACAAACCTAGAGTAGATGTAAATGTTGTGGCCAATGCATTGCAAGAGTGTGAGTGCTACTGTACAACAAACCATTGCATTTAGGCGGACAGTGTCATTTTGCTGATTAATATTTTTACTATTTTTTTTATTTATTTATTCATTTTTAATCAAATTGTAATTCAAATTTAGACAAATTAGTCTTTTTTCTGTCTTTCTTTCTTTTTTTAGTTATTAATTTATTTTTTTAAATTAGACCATAATATTTGTTTAAGTTTTAAATATTTTAATACCTCAAGTAAAACAAAAAAAAAGGAAGAAATGTTTAAGGTGTTTTATATTTTGTACTCTTTCTGGTTTTTGTTAGTTAACTTTTTAAAGGCCAATAAACTACTAGATACTAGTAGTACTACTAGATAACTAGTAGAAATAATAGATAGCTCAGGAGGCAAAGTGGAGTTAGTCTCCATTATCAAGAAATAAAAACAAATACAACTGAGACAACTTTTTACATGCAGTAATAATAATGACAGCAGAAAACAGATGACTGAAATCTGACAGCAAATTGTGATATCTGTTTTTTGATATCTTGGGGGCTGTATAACTTTCACAAGAGAATAATCTGAGACTAGGGAGTCTCAATTTGAATGTAATTTAATCTAAATGATGTCTAAGAGAAACAACTGTGACTTTAAATAGGTCTCATTTGTGATTTTTCGTTGGTTTGCAATGCCATATGCAACACATAATTGTCCTGACACATTTCCAAAGGCAACAATGCATACATTCAGCTTGTACACACTCTTAAAAGGTTCCTTAGTGCCATTATGAAGAACTTTTAACATCCATGAAACCTTTCCATTGCACAAAAGGCTCTTTATATTGGAAAAAAAAAGGTTCTTCGGAATCTTTCAATGCTCTTTACTCCAAGGAAGAAAAAAAAAGTGAAAACTTATTTTGTAAATAGTGTAAATAGAGACATTCATGTTCACATTTGCATAGAATACCATTTGTATTCTACCATTCAGCGCAGTAAATGTTTTTAAAAATCTGATATAAAAATGTACCTTCATGTACCAACAGCATCTATCCTAACCAGAGTGCTGAGAGAAATCTGTGAGTAATTTCTGCAGTAATCTGTAGTAGAGATCTACAGCGCTGAGGGCCCAGAGCCAATGCACTACACCAAGGGACCTTTTAGTTCCCGTTCCCCACACAGGACAACTTATTAGTGCAAAGAGAGAAAGAGCGATTAGCCAATCATGCCATTAGTGCAGTCGATGAGGCAGGCCTCTGGCTGAGCACTCCCACAATGCAACAGGCCATATTATCCAGGCTTATCAATGATTAGGATAAGTATCAATAATGAAATCGCGCCAGTTACTTGAGAAACTGTGGGGGGGTTATCAACCACGAAGGTCCTTTGGGGGTTTGGGAATGGGTGGCAAACCATGCCACACACAACAAGAATGTTCCTTAAAATGACAGTATGGTTTGATCTAATAATGAAACTATGACTAAATGATACAAAAAAAAAAGGTATGAGGTGATTTAAAGTAGGTTGACCATACGTCCTCTTACTGTACTGGCCAGTAGGCTATTTATAAATTGCCTAAAATGTATGGGTTTTGGCTTTGTTTTCCTGTCACGTTCTTTAAAATCCTCAAACAAACAAATACTAGCGCTGTCAAATGATTACTCATGATTAATCACATGCAAAATAAAAGTTTTAGTATACATAATATAGGTTTGTACTTTGTATATGTATTATGTCTATATAAATAAATGCACATTACAAGGAGGACTATGAATATATACAGGATATATGTATTCATATTCCAACCTTTCCCCTGCTTTAAATACTGTCTTTTCTATGTGTTAACTCCCTGCTAAGTCTCTGGAAGTATTACAAAGAATTCTTTGTACTTTGCCATTAAGTACATGACTTGACTAAAGCCTTTTGTCTGTATGACACTAAGATGGAAATGCAGATTAGTTAGGTACGTTAGTAAATTTATCAGCATTACAGAAGTCATTATTTTTCACATTGTTCAATTAAAAACGATTCTAAATCTTAATATTTGAAGATATCTAGCCCTTTTCACTGAAAGTACATGTGTAAACAAAGACATTTTGATGTCAAACTGAGTTAAGTCAAATCCCAGACATTTTTGGCAATTCCCGGGCAGGATGTGTCCGTGTAAAAAGAGGTACTGTACAGTATGAGTCCTTCAGAAATACGTGGGCATACATTAGTACACATTCCTCCTCATACTCCCCATGAGATTGAAGAGGGATTTCAGCATTCTCCATGACCAGACCAGACCATTAAATGCACTCCATCCATCCAGAAGCAAAATTTACGCCCTGCACCAATTCTCACTAACAACCATCAGAGCAATTTCCCATCTTGATCAAAACATTAAAGTTTCTTTGTTTAATTTTGCGGGTTCGTATCCCCGACCAGTCTGTGGCACTGCACTAAAAACAATCACTGTCTTGACAAAGCAGGCAGAAAGATGCCCTGATATCTGCTGTGTGTGGGTTTTTTTCCCTGTGTATAGCCCAGGTTGTTTTCCAAGCAGCCCTGAGTGAATTTGCTGTAAATAAACAGTTTGGCAGTCTACATAGTCTCACTCTTCCATTGGTAAACACTTAACGGGAAAAAATCCATTTAACCACAATTGCACTGAAAACATGTAATCAGCCAAGCAAAGTTTTCTCTCATACTGTAATGTGTTTATTTACCCCTCACTTTTTCACGATTGGCAAGCGTCTGTGCATATGATTATTTATTATTTCTCTTCTCTTCTCTTTGGTGAGACTGAGGTTTTTTTCAGAGATCTGAAACATACGAGAGACAAACACACCCAAATATATAGTACAGTGACATTCAGAGGTGTGTCTGATCTGGTTGACATCATGCTAGAGCAGATAAACACTAAATCTATATGTGAGTGTTTATCTTTGAAGAGCTGACGAAACATGAAAGTACTGTAAAGCTAGTGTGTTCTGAGAGCAACTTAAGCTGAGGTCTGGCTAAAATATAAATCTGAATTCCACATGTTTATTTGTTTAGAGTGTGTCTTACAGTATTATCCACATACCTCAGCAATGACATGTCGATATCTGTCAGGAAACCAGTTTCCTCTGAGCTTCCATTCCTCTAGAATCCAAACGCAAACACTGTGTGTTCACTAGAGTTTTTGTTTGTTCTTGGGAGATCATAAGGAGGATTCATACAGCTGCTTATCCTGAAAAAAAATAATAATAAAAAAAAAAATCTTTTTTTTTTAGAATCGTTTCTTCTTGACAAACCGTTTCATTAAGCACAATATAATCAAACTCTTCCAAAATCAAATGATCCACATTGATTTTGCAGTACAGCTCTGTATTCTTACTCCGCGCCAACAACTGTCTAATTTGTTCCTATCTTTATTTCTCCTAAGGAATATTAAATCTAAGACGAAGCTGATGAAACATAACTGCGAGTTCTGAGTCTCCCGAGCTTTGAGTGAACAACCTGTGAGCAATAAAATTTTCCTTTCGGTCTGTCTATTTGCAGCTTTGAAAATATCAAATGTAACTTGAGCTGAATAAATCAAATACTTCAGTGACTTTGAGAGATTTTTATAAAAAACCCATTGTGAGATGTCTGGGTGCATGCGGAGCAATACTGATATGCATTTTTAGGTGAAAAGGAGGACGGAATGGAGAAAAGGGGACAGCAGAATGATTCTGACCTGCAGGGGATGTTTGGGAAATAGTTTCAGAGAAAATTTGTTTAAAATGTAATGTCAGCCAGCTGGTGGACACACTCTTGCTTGTGCCTCGGCAATGGGGGGGAACATTTGTGTGTGTGTGTGTGTGTTTTACCCACTAAAAGATGTCAGAAAAAGCTGTAATGGTGCAGGTGTTAAAAATGTGTTTAGTTTTACATCACTATGACCTATGACTGGGGGCAGTCGTGGCCTAATGGATAGGGAGTTGGGCTTGTAACCCAAAGGTCGCAGGTTCGAGGCCCAGGTCCGGCA
>JAUCMU010000027.1:13701585-13718719 GCA_032275025.1 Enteromius treurensis
AAGCACACAGCCAGGAAAACCAAGGAGTGGCTCCGTAAGAAGCATATCAAGGTTCTGGAGTGGCCTAGCCAGTCTCCGGACCCAAATCAAATTAAAAATCTTTGGAGGGAGCTGAAACTCTGTGTTGCTCAGCGACAGCCCCGAAACCTGACAGATCTAGAGGAGATCTGTATCGAGGAGTGGGCCAAAATCCCTCCTGCAGTGTGTGCAAACCTGTTGAAGAACTACAGGAACCGTATGACCTCTGTAATTGTTAACAAAGGTTACTCTACAAAATATTAAAATATTTTGACTCAAGTGAACAAATACTTATTTGACACAGTAATTCCCAAATAAATTGTTGAAAAATCATACAATGTGATTTCCTGATTTTTCTTTTTAGATTATGTCTCTCACAGTGGAAATGCACCTATGCTGAAAATTGTAGACCCCTCCATGATTTTTTAAGTAAGAGAACTTGCAAAATCATATATATATATATATATATATGTATGTATGTATTTATGTATGCTGTATATATAAACCTTGTCATTAATATCATTTATTTAAAACATATTACAGCCAGATGATTTTTAAAGCCTATATTTGGATTGCCATTCCAAAGTCACTGCTTACATTTACAAGCCACTAATGAGAGTAAGGAATTTTTATGTAACATAGGCAAACCTCTTCAATTCTATTTACTTGCTTGCTTCAGATGCATTATGTTTTACCAGACCTCCCTCATTTTGTTGTCTACACTTCTCATTCACATGCAGGTATTTGCGTAGATGTAAAAACATGCAGTATGTCATGCGTGTCACCACTCATCCAGTACCCAAACTGTACGTGTACAAACCAGTGCTGTCTTCCGGCGTCTAAACAAGTCCATTATACAAAAATTATGGAGTTGTACACAAGGATACCAAACAGTTTATCATTCCAGATAAGAATTTGGATTAAGGAATAGATTTGGTTTAATTTCAGGAAGGCCTCCAGCCACTCTCAGGACGCTGGAGCTCCTCAGCACCCCACTCACATCTGTCTCCTCACCTTCCTCTCAGGGAGTCAGCCAAAAACACATCACTCAGTCAGATCCCCGCAGACCAACTGACCCAAGACAGCCGTGAGTGCTGGAGCGTCCATCTGGGATACAGCTACACAGAGGTCGTTGTCTCATTGTGTTTATTCAAATATGTCTTGTAAGTAGCAGAATGAGGATGTCAGTTATGCCATGCTGCTTGTTTTCCTTTTAGTTAATTTATGTCAGGGTGCCAAAAAAGCAACACTTTTTTTTGTTTTAACAGGGATTCTGCAGGTTTTAAAAAGTTCTTGAAAAGTCTCAATTGGCACTTCCACAGCTGAAGGCCTTGACAAGGTCTTATACTGAAGCAGGTAGGGATAGTTGTCCATAGCCAATGACTTCCATAGTTTGGGGGGAGAAGTCTATGGAAGTCAATGGCTACAGTCAACTGCCTGGCTACAAACATTTTTCAGAACATCTTCTTTTGTGTTTAGCAGAAGAAAGAAACTCATGCAGGTTTGAAACAAGTGGAGGCTGAGTAAATGATTACAATAGAGTTTTTTGGGGAGAAAAGTCCCTTTAATTCAAATAAATAAAGTTATGCCATTAAATCTTGCTGGCAATTTCAATTAGTATCTTTTTCATTGTATTCGACTTTCTGATATGAATTGAACGGCCCAATCACACGGCAGTTAGCAAACATTTGTGTGAAAACGTTTAATAATTTGCATGAATTCATGAAATTTGTGAAAAATCATGGATTTTACAAGGTACAGGAATTTGTACGAATGACGCCCCTAACCCTGTCCCTACCCTTCACAGAAATTTGTGTGAATAAGCCAACTTGTAAAATACATATGAGATAGCATTGGCATTTAAATATCCTTAGAAAATAAAAAAGATAGTCTTGCTTTCTAAAAAAAGTAAGTTCATGCTCAGTTTATTCACTTATTTGTATTATTTTGATCAGAAAACAAGATTTCCGTGCAATTTTGCTTAAGTATTGATGTAAGAGTCTTTTGTAATGGAAAGGAAAAAAATCCCTATTTATTTATTTGAATTTTATTTATTTATTTTTTGCAGCTACAGTAAAAGTTATGGTTATTTTCATAATCCATGAACTGGCAACAGAAGTAATCAAAGCTTAAAGATCAAATTAATTATAAGGAATGGAGATTTGTTGTGATTCTTTCAAGTGTTGCTAAACCTCTCATAGACATTTACTGTACATTTAGAATACATATTGACATATTGTTTATTTCAATTTATTCTTAAAAATTTGGTTTTAATAGGTTTTAAATTCGCCGTCATAAAACAAAAAATGCTTGAATGCTGTTGTGAGAGGTGAAGCTGATGAAGGGTACAGATTAAATTATTTGCAATAAATTTGCAGATACTTAAGCTTTATTTCTCTCAGGGGTCTTTTTATTTAATAAAAGATCATGGTTCCTAAGTAGTGAATTTAATTAACTCCAAGATCTTCCTGTACCCTGAATTTCGGAACAATTTTGAACAATTTCCGTCATAGCCTGTAGTACTAGAACTGTAGTGGAAAATGATGGTGTTGAGTATGTTAATGTCCTGTGACGTTTGCTCAAGAAAATCCGATCACCCGTTTCAGCAAGAGCAAATGTGTCATATTAAAAGTAAATTGCAAAAGCACTGGAAGCGCAGAAGTTGTTGTGGAACATGTTTAATGCCACGTTACGGTTTGTTGCATTACGGGTTTTGTGTTACAGTTTGCTTTGTCAATCAGAGGACTGTTGGCAGTCATGATGGAAAAATACATTTCAGCTTAATGTAGATTGGAAGTTGATTGTTCCTTTTTTTGTGTATTTTAAGGAAGCATCGTTATCCATATATTCTTACTTTTGTGTGCAGATATGTGTTTCCTGTGAGACTTTCCATACATCCTCTGAGAAGGTTCAGCTCACATGCCAGTCAGTGTATATATTACAGCACTCATGCAATAGTACTTAAATCGTCTCTTCCTGCTTGCTCTGAGCGTGATGTTATGTTTAGAGAAGTTTTTCTCTCCTCAACATTGTTTAGTTAACACTGAATTCCCTTTTCATTCATTAATCTTTTGTTTGGAGAAAAAAAAAAATTACACTTTAAAGTCCCAAAACACGAGGGAACTCCATATCTGTAGTTCTCTGTTGGTCTCTAGTAAGAAAAAAAAAAGTATTTGCTTTAATGAAAATGTTTTTTTATTCATTCATTCATTTATTTATTCACTGTATTATTATTCATGCTAAAGTATTGCACATACTATTTTTGTTTTCTCCTAAAACACTAAAACATACACCTAACATATATACACATCAAATATGTGGTTAAAATTAATTGTATTTATTTATTCATTGTAAAACAGATATAAATAGTGTTATAAAAATTATATTTTTAATTTCTCTAATATATGCCGAAAAGCACCAGACATCAACATCAAATCTGCATTCATTTATATTTTTATCATCAATAAACAAAGTATAAATCTCCTAAAACACTGAAAAGCAACATCAGATGTGTTTGTTTGTTTGTCTAATTATATGTTTAATTCATTTTTATTTGTTTAACTATGTTTGCTTATTCATTTATTTATTCAACAATGCACTTAATGTATTTCATAAGTATTTATTTTAGGCATAAATGATATACAGTTCTATATTCTAAACACTATTTTCTCCTAAAACTCCTGAAAAGCACCAGAAATACAATAATCATCAAAATTGCATATTATAAAAAAATAAAAAAAGGTCTGTTTTAGTCCTATTGTACCCAAGTTTAAAAAAACTGCTCTCTGAGCTTCCAAAGTTTTATTATCATCACATAAAAGCGTGTCCTCCACACATTCAAGCTTTAACTCTTATTCCTGTTTATGTTCACACATGCATTTTATTCAACACCTTTCTCAGTTTCCCCATAAAGAATTCTGGCTTGAAAATTAGTGAATGCAAATTCCTCTAGTTGTAAAGGTCCAAACGGACGTGCTGCTCACAACCAAACGCCACGGCCGCATGTGGAGAGCAGTGGCAGTTAGTCAGAATCAATCAGCAGATGCTGAGCAGGGCATGAGTTTGTTAATCGTTCCCTTCCGTCCCACAGTTCCTCTACTGTTTGTCTCACCCAGAGGAGCGCTGGCATCTGTAGCCAGTATGAAGTACTACAAAGGGGCAGAATAAACTATCCTGCGTTTAATAGCCTCCTCCTCGCAGAAGTGAAGTGTTTCTGTCCCTCTGTTTACGGCTTATGAATCCGGCGATGATTCTCATTGTGTGGGTTGCAGATGATTTATGTCTTGAGTGGGATTATGTTGGCTGTCAGGATGTGGTGGAGGAGGACAGGGGGCATCTGCGGTTGGTTGGGGATGGTTGTAGTTTTGTTGTACTGAACATCAAAGCAGAATGTGATCTCTAAAGTGAGCTGACCGTTTACTGTCGGTAAATCTTTGGAAATGCTGGGACATTTGGTCAGGTGTTTGCTCAGTTGCTCAGTGTCCAATGAAACCAAAAAGCACTAGTGACATCTCTTATATAGCTCAATTGTTAGATATTTGTGGTGGAGAGTGAATGAAGACTGAAGTTCCTCTTGAACTCAACATTTCCCTTGAATTATGAGCTGTAAAATGTTTTATTAATTCTTAAAATATCTTATTTTCAAAATGCTATAATTATTATAACTCTATAAATGTATTAGCAGTAATATTTTCTGTTTTAACATTCATATTCAAAATAAAAAATGAATGTAGTCTGATTCCTGAACAAATGACTCTTATGAACAGGTTCTTTTTTATTGAATCAAAAATCTGCATTATGACTACTCTGATTCCTGAGCAAATTATTCTGAGTCAATTATTTTTAGTAAATTAAAAAATTACAGTGTGATCAGTGTATCTCATCTTATCTTATCTTATCTTATCTTATCTTATCTTATGAGCTGGTTCTTTTCAGTGAATCAAAAATACACAGTATGTCTAACATACATGTAGTTTGATTCCTGAACAAATGACTCTCATGAGCTGGTTCAATGTAGTCAATGGGAAACATGCAGTGCGACAAAGTCTAATTCCTGAATCATCAATTATCATGAACTAATTATTTTAATGCATAGTTCACAAAGAGTTGTCATAGGTTTAAATCAAATCCTTTGTACGACTGATTCTTTTCCTCAAAAATGTGCTTCAACTGTTTAGTGAACATCCCTTTGCAAACAAATAGTTTCATCAGTTGGATTGATCAGAAAGCAGTTATGCTAGCATTGTGTTTGTGCAATCCTGGAAAACAAAGAGGCTCATGATCATATCCGTGATATCAGCCACATACTCCTAGATACTCAATATACAAAGCAAAGCCATATGGGCAATGTGTTCACAGCGTTCACAGCGTTGTTGTTTACATTTCAGGAGTAAAATAAAACTCCAGAACTCTTTGTGGTAGACTAATAACCAAGCCAAGCTAGTTCATCTTAATGATGGCATTGTTCATGCGGTAATCAAGAGCATATAGTTGCACCGAATCAACCCAGCCATCTGGACGATGTATCTTGCTGATTCAAAAGTGCTCCTCTTTCCTTGTCAGACATTGTGAGGTCTGTTTGTCCAGCCAACTGAACACTTGAGAAGACAATGACTGAAATGGTAGGGAATTATGTGAGCCAACAGCGGGAAAGATCAGTCGAAGTCCTTCCATGATCATCCAACATGGATAATAGGCATCCATTTGTAATGCCAATTCTGCAATCTATTTAGTCACAAACAGATGGGAGTCCTGCATAGGAATCTTAACCCAGAGAGAAGAAATCTGTTCGAAATACAAATTAAGCAAAGGCACAATACAGGAACAAATGCATTCCAATCAACATGTACTTGATGATCTTGTCTCTATTTAGTTTCATAGGCTTTTCTTGTGTTTTAGAAGCAGTGTGATTACCTGTTAACTTCAGGGAACGTTTTATCCTAATGTGCTGTAAAATATTAAAGTTAAAAGTAATATAAAAGTACAAATATAAAATTTTTGTAGAGCATGAAGTGTGTAAATGATATGTATATACATACTGTAACACCGTGTGTGTGTCACACAAATTACTTACAACTTAAAATTTTGAGTTTAGTCAACTTAAGATTTTAATTAATGTTAATTTAAGTGACAATTGAAATATTTTAGTTGACTGAACAAAAAAAATTAAGTCAGCAGGGTAACAAATTATTTTAAGTTGAAACAGCTTTTTTATTTCAGTGTATATAATATTCCCCACAAAAAAGCAGCATGACCGTAAACATTAATAATAATGATAAATGTTTCTTGAGCAGCAAATCAGCATATTCGAATGATTTCTGTAGGATCAGATGACACTGAAGACTTAAGAGTAAGGAATAAATTGCATTTTAAAATATATAAGAATAGAAACAGATTTTATTTTTTTTTTAAATAAAATTTTACAATATAGTAAAAACAATTGATTCCTACAACTTGAAATTTATATATTAGTGCATTAAATGTATTTTTCTTTTACCTAATACATGCCTTATAGAAAAGTGTTATTGAAGAAATGTGAAATCATGTAGCACGGTTTTATTGAAAATCTGGACTGCTTTTGTGGAAAAGAAAGCATACAGAAAAAGTAGTTGAAAGTATTTTTATAATACATTGATAACAGCAGGCTACAGTGTTTGTTTATATGTTCTGTATTAACCTACTGTATATCTTAACAAAATAAGGAAGGGCCATTCGATTCATACACTTGATAAGCCTCGCGCTTTGAAGTGATGCAAAGCCCTCGTGGGTTTGTGAAACGGCGATCTCTCCATCATCATCCAAATGTAACTGAACCCTAGCCTGGCCCTCGCTGAGGAAACAATAATTCTCTCCTGTTTCAACAGCCCAAGATAACTGAGAATAAAATAATGAAGTTAGTTGTTTTGCAGGAATAAGGAGAAGGGGGCCAAGATCAAGCCTGAGGACGGTATACTTGTGAAACCAGTGAAGACAGGCCTTACACGACTTTGATTATCCTTCATGTACGCAGGAACTTTTTGGGTTTGGCAGGCGAAATATAAAAGCGTTTATGTGTTTCACCCTGCTTGTAGGGTTAGCAAAACATTTAGCCCTTGATTAAAGTGGACAAACTAATCTCACTTTAGGTTGGGATGTTTTAAGCACTGCTTCACCATGTGTATTGAAAACAAGCTGTGTTAATTTTATACGCTGTTCTTTGCTTACTCTAATCCAGCTGGAAATCAAATCCATACCTAAATATTCCATGCAGCACTTGCAAAACGATGGGAAATTAGCAGGCCTTCAAGTCAGAATGGAGGATTTGCTTTAATCAAGAACTGCATCTGGAAATAACAGTATTCAAGTGCAATATTCAGGGCTATAACAGGCTTTTAAGCCACCCCGCCCTTTTTCATCCTAGGCAGTCTTTGTCTATTCATGATTACTTGTCATTTGTCATTCATTATATGTATTTACCCCGGTAATGGCTTTAGAAAATTCAGCGGCTCAATTTTAGTGCCTCAATTTCTTGAGCCAAAGTAAAGCAACACTAAACAGGGAGTCTGTAAAAGGGCTCTCGTCTAAAGACGGAGAACAAAAAGATGACACGAGGACTGGTATATGGTTCCCCTTGATTTGAGCCAGCTGTGAACCCATGTGCCGTTTGGGGTCTGTCTAAGGTTTTGTCCTCTGCTTAAATTTACTTTGTCACCACATACACATGCAGACACACCATTACATGGTAATTTGGCAGTAAATATACATTTTAATGGCTTTGTTTACGTTTAAAATGGAATCTACCATTTGCGTTAAATCAGTGGATGAATGCAGAGTGGTGTTTAGAGCGCTTTTAAGGGAAATGTAAAGATAAAAGGGCAGGTGTTGCCTTGTTTTTATCTACTCTGCCCACCATACTGATGTTTTAATATGTGCTTCCTGGTTTTAATGTGTAGTAATAATGGACCCAAGCTCAAGTTGCCTTGTCATAAATAATGGTAAAGCTACAAAAAAAATAAAACTCTACACTTGACCCTGAACTAATAAATACTTTTTAAAGCCAGTTTCTTAGCACTGGGGATATTTGTTGCACTTGGCTAGATTTTTTTCATTATGAGGTTTTAAATCCAGAATCCAATTTCCATTTCTTGTTTTGTTTTGTTTTGTTTTGTTTTGTTTTGTTTTTAGTTTAGTTTAGTTTAGTTTTGTTTTTAGTTTACTTTAGTTTAGTTTAGTTTTTTGTTTTGTTTTTAGTTTAGTTTAGTTCATTTTAGTTGTTTGTTTTGTTTTAGTTTAGTTTAGTTTAGTTTAGTTTAGTTTTGTTTTTAGTTTAGTTTAGTGTTTTGTTTTGTTTTGTTTTGTTTTGTTTTGTTTTGTTTTGTTTTTAGTTTAGTTTAGTTTAGTTTAGTTTTGTGTTTAGTTTAGTTTAGTGTTTTGTTTTTAGTTTAGTTTAGTTTAGTTTTTTGTTTAGTTTAGTTTTGTTTTTAGTTTAGTGTTTTGATTTGTTTTGTTTTGTTTTGTTTTTTGTTTTGTTGATGCGTTTCGACAGAAGAACCAGGGATATTTATTGCACTTGGCTATATTTTGTCCACTATATTGAGTTTTTGAATCAAGAGTCCAATTGTTTTGTTTCATTTTGATTTCTGTTTTGCTAAACATAATAATAATAATGGTTCAGTTTTGTAACCGCCAAGTTGATTTTGTTATTTTATTTATATTATTTTATTATCATCATTATTATTATCATAGACATAATAATCATAGACACTTTTCAGCAAAAAATAAATAGTTAAAAATTATGAAACAAAATGTGATGGTCAGCACATAATATAATTAACAAACAGCAGTGAAGATACATTAATATTAACACTACTACTACTAATAGGCTATTCTTCTTTAAATTAGTATTATTATCATCATCACCACCAACATCATCCATTGTCTATGATGACAATTCAACAACATGCCCTGCTATTTAAGGTTTAACTCTACATCTATTTGAATTCTACTAGATGGACACTTGGCAAGTCTTTAGTCTTTACTTTATTGTATAGTTTGAAAAGAATGAAATATAAACCAAGATCAAGCCTGTCTGGATCGCACTGTATCCATTAAATCAATTAAGCGGGAGTATTTTGACAGAGTTGTAAATCACTGCAGACAGAACAGTTGAGATTGCCAGGGATGTGTCTCTCTGATATGACAGGGATTGTGTAAACAGACTGGGGAGCCGTCAAACAAGGGCCCCAGGCAACATGTAAGGACCCTTTTCTCAGAGGTAAATTTAAAAAGAATAAAACTGAACTGTTTGTTAAAAGTCTGATATGTTTAAACATTAACTCATTACCTTTTCTGTTAATGTTCAGAAGTAACATCTAAATCTACCTCTTGTAATTTCACAGCAAGACGGGAAGGATTCAAGCACTTTCTCATGAAAAGTCGCCTCAAGCACACCCGGCAGTGCAAGGAAACTGGCCAGGAGAAGAGAAAAACAGTCTGTAAATGGAGCCAATGTGAATGAGGTAAGTGACAGTTTGATGTTATGTGAAGGGATTCGACTAGCAGGTGCTTTGGAGCTTTTTTTTTTTTTTTTTTTTAAACAAACGCAATTTGTAAATTTTTTCCCCGAGCCAAGAACAGCGCAAGACGCAAATAATTGACTTAAACGAATTAGCAAAATGACTTTTCAGGTCGCCTCGCAATAAACCTCTCAACATATTATCACAAATCAACAAGCGATCACTACTGACCCTTTGCATGAGCGCACCAAAATAATTCAGACCTCTGTCACTGAAATAGCCGTGGTGGAGCAATTTCAAAGTCTGCGATTGTGTGATGTGGCCAAAACACTAACCACAAAGTACTGCAGCAGATCCCTCAAAACATTACCTGGCTTTTCCACTCGAGCGGTTTATAAGCTGAAACGGGCAATATCCCTCCGTTAACAAACAATTGTGTTTTGCACGACTTGATGTTTGGGTGATGAATGCGTGAGACGTGAACGCTCGAAATAAGCACCAGAGTTTGTTTGGATTCCTCGCAGTACAGAAAAAATAAAAAAACGCAGACGGCAATGGAAAAACGCTGTGGACAACCGGTAAGAGATGTGAATCAGCCAATATAAACACATTTCAACAGATTTCTTTTATTACTGAATATGAGTTGGTTTTATATGTTTGATAAGGGATTTGCTTGGAATCGTGTGTTTGACCTTCTGTGGAAAGTCATTTGAATGTTTTTTCCAGGAATGACAGTGACACTGCAACGCGCTCAAAGCATCTCAGCTCTGTTTTCCTGTGGTTTACACAAAAGCTTCGAGACAGTCGCGCAGACTCACGAGAGCTCGGCCGTCTCCATTACGTCTCTGACATGTTGGCTACATATGCTCCCCTGATAGATCATCCTAATCAGTGTTAGCATTGTGCAGGCCGTAAACATTTCCAACGTGAGATTAATCTTTCAGTGTGTTTTGTATCTTGCTGTAGTTTGCTGGCGGCAAAGTTAGACTGACGAATCTTTTCGGTTTTTCATAGTATCCTGTTTATGATGGCTGTGCTTTGAAATCAAAATTGGTGTGACAATCTATCTAAAAATCTATATTAAGTCTATATTATTTATTTATTTCTCCTGTCAGCAGAAGGCCTGGATTGAATTCTTCTGATTAAAGCTGTTTGTGCAGCGCTGGTGGGGATGTTTGTGATATTAGTCCAGAAACTAAGACTTTTATTACTCCAAATTGCTTCAGAGGGACTGTGTTTGCAATTGACTTACAGTTAATTGCTTAGGATAAGTGTCTGCTAAATGATACATTTTAATATCCGCTTCATTTTATTTGGCCTAATCAAAGATGGTGTACTGAAAGTACTTTGCTTTGCGCCCATTACTTTTGTTGTAGCATACTTCAAGCCGACATGAAGTAAACATGACCTCATTGCGGAAAATGTAGAGGACGAACTGCCATTGAAGTCATAATCTGAATCAGATACCGAATAGTAAGAATGACCCCGCCCTGTTGCATTTTATGCCGCTTTGACAAATTCACCGCAAGCAAATAAATACAACAGAATGACAGTTTTGAATTTGACAGGAAATAATTGTGGTCGCTCAAACATCGTGAATCAACTACATGCTGAAAATGAGCTTATGGCTTTGCTTGGTCTTGTTTGCATGATGGGTTCCGCTCCACCCAGATCCAAATGTTCTGGTTTCCCTGCTGATCCCAAAAACATTTAGTCGTCTTGGTTGTAAACATTTAATTGAGTGTTTACCAAATTGTGGACATACGTTTATTAGCTTAGATACATTCATCGTTGTTTTGAAGGCCATTTTTAGCCTGTTTGGGTGCGTGTAGAGCTTTTCAGTGATGACGTCAGTTTGAAGGCCAACATGGAAAGCTACAGTTGTTCCTTTCCCTGCTGAAAAAAAACAACATATGCTGGTTAGGTAGGTTTTGAAGCTGGGATGCTGGTTTAAGCTGGTCCTTTTGCTGGTTTATGCTGGTCCTTTGCCAGCACGTGACCAGCATAAACCAGCAAAAGGACTAGCATACATCTAGGAGACGTCTATTTGACGTCTGCATTTACATCTGCAAGACATAGTATTTAGGTTGTTTGTTCATCTGCAATTCGTCTATTGGACGTCTCCTTTTAGATGTCAAATAGATGTCTATTAGATGTCTTTAAGATGTTTATGATTTAGAATGAACGTTAAACTGACAAATGAAAGACATCTGCCAGATGTCTGAAGAGAGCAGATTCCAGATCAAGAGATCTTTAACATACATCTTGCAGACGTACATGTCCTGTCTGGGAAGGACCAGCCTAACCAGTATCCCAGCTTCAAATCCTAACCAGCACATGCTGGCTTTTTCAACAGGGTTGGGAGTTTCTAAATGGTTATTAGCATAATTTGTAAAGTAATAGTAATAATTTGCAACTATTTTCATACCACATATGTGAAATTTGAAATCATTTTTGCTTTAAAAACTAAATCTACCACAACTGCATGCATATTTTTTTAACATCTATTTTAAACATAGTTTTTAAAAAACATATTCAAACTTTACATTTGAGGTACACTATTCAGGTCAGAATGATTTCATTATTATTATTATTTTATTATTTATTCATTTATTTATTTTTTAAAGAAATTAACACCTTTATTCAACAACTGACAGTAAAAACATGTAAAATGTATTAAATTATTTCTACAGTATATCAATGCTGGATTTAGAACTGTCTGTTAAAAAAGATGTATCACGTTTTCCCACAAAAAAGTAAAACCGGCTGAAACTTGCAGTTAAGTTTATGTCCTTGTTTACCGTCCCTGTAATAGTCAGATGTCTTTTGTCATGTGCTACCGAAGGAAGAGGATCTACAGTATATCTTTATTTTCTTTCCCATCCAGCACACATGAAAATTTGCAGGTTTTTTAGACTCGAGGGTGTATGAGACAGATTTTTCTTCATTTTTCAGCCTAACTCGCTGCCAAGCCTGTCTTCTCCCTAAACTCCTTTCATATAAATAAACTAGATAGTATATTTTTTCAGGAAAACTTAATCTCCTGTCTAATGTATTTTTGTATCTAGATTTTGGCATGGCCTTGCGATCCCATGGGCTCCTAAACATTATCACTTGATATACCATAGACTGCAGTACGCGTCGCTTCTGCTCGATAGATGAACTTTCAAGTTATTGTCAAGGTTTATTTGCACGCTTTTGCTAATGAAGAAATATGAAATGTATACATTCATGCTTTAAATAAAACAACATAAAAATGCTGCACTGTTATTTGCCACTCAACTATGTATCATGCATGTGCTTCAGCATGTAAAAAAAAAATAGTTTTGAAGGAGCATAGAATGCACAACATGCGACATGGAACAAAATAATCATATTATCTGTCAGTTTATTGTTTAAATAAGATGAATGAAACTTTCCCTGAAACAAATATTTTTTCTTACCACATATTACATGGGATCTCATTCAAGTAGACTGCAGTTGCCTTTGAGGCTAAAAGTGATTTTCCTGATGGATGCATTGACAAAAATATTTGGAAAGGTGTTTTGCACCATAATGAAACTATTGAGTGGGTCCTGCACAGTACAAGGTCCTTAGGAGTACTTTGCCTTTATCTGTGTCAAAAGGATTTATATGCAAACAGACAGTGATTTGTTCTTAGGATTGATGGGGCCAGAAAGTGATCCAAGGTCAAGGCTCCAGCTCTGCAGCAGATGAAAGTAAACGTCCTCCAGGGCGTTCAACATGCTTCTCTTAGACAACCACCAGATGGGAGGAATCGTTCAGTTACATGACCTGACGTTAAATCTGTTGTCTTGGCCTTCTCTCGCTCACTCTCACCCAGACCACATCGCAAAACTGTAAGAATGATGGATTCTCAAGATCACTTTTTGTTTTTTCCCCCTGGCACCTTTCCCCCCCCTGCTTTTATATTTTATGTGTGTTTATTTTTGTTGTGTCAGAACTGTATATTATATAACATGGATTGTGTGGTTTGAATTATAAATCAGATGGTGCGCTAAATAATTTTCACTGGCACTAACAAATAAACATGGCACTCTAAAAGACAGACAAACAGATAGATAGATAGGCACTAAATGAATTAACAGCACATAAATTCAGTTCCTTCTGAAGAAGACTGGTGGCACCAAAGTCTGAGCGAATCACGTCACACTGTTTTGCGCGCGCTGTCGCCGCCGTTCGGTGAGCTCGCGCTATTGCCCCGCTTCTACACGTGCTTCATGAATATTCAGGAGAGAGTGGGAAGGGCTGGTGTCGAGTTTCACTCCAGGAGGTTGAG
Organism: Enteromius treurensis; assembly: GCA_032275025.1. Lineage (NCBI taxonomy): Eukaryota > Metazoa > Chordata > Actinopteri > Cypriniformes > Cyprinidae > Enteromius > Enteromius treurensis. The sequence continues at coordinate 13,715,398 of JAUCMU010000027.1, forward strand.
AGCGTGTGTTGGAAGTGTGGATTCTAGAGTTGGATGCTGTTGTCGATGCTGACGGGCTGATTTCATCCCGTCTGCTGCTCTCAGTTTGGAAGAACAGAGCCCTTTTTAATTGGCGCAGCGTATTTTGAGCTTGACAACAACGGGAAAATACAGAAAACTGGAAAAATACTAGTGGAAGTTGCTGCGCTACGCGAAAGATAAGTTGTAGGAAGATGGATATAATCTAAAAAGGATTTTTCTGAAACGACATTTCATTTTTTGGCTGGTTTTACTGACGTTACGTTGGCACAGACCGGATCCCTATTACAGAAAAGCAAGAACAGATGAGTGTAAGTGTTTCATGGAAAAAGTGCGTCAGTTGCGTTAAACTTTATACCCCACCTTGAAGAGACGCGGCAAAAACTAACATACAACGCTTCCATCGCACTCAAAGCGCGCTTATGGCAAGCTCGTTTAACATTTATTCCTTAAAAGTGACTAAGTGTCTATTTCGATGCTAGTAGTATATATTATATATATATATACTGCTATCTATTTACTACTACTATATATTATAGTATATATTTTGGTCTTGTAATAAGTACTTTTAATAAGTCTATTGACCTGGATCACTTTGATATTTGCATTCCTTTATTATTATCAGATATTTACCAATAACATGCAGGTTTAAATAAAGCAGTTGTAATAATGATATTTTAAAAACGTGTTGTAACAACTGGGATTGCCACTAAAATGGCAAATATGAAAAATTGGGAAACATTTTCACAAGGTTATTTGTCACTGCTGGGCTACTTATTAGTCATTAAAACACTAGTTACATAGTAACAGATGCTAGTTTTTAGGTAGAAACGTTAAGCCGGCTTGCCATAATCGTTTGCAGAAAGACTTTGTGGACTATAATTCAGATTTCAGATTTGATCACTATGCATGCTGGGTAGCTTTAATATACAGAAGAAACATTAAGAATTTATAATTTCTATAAACACTGAAATCACTGCACTTATTGATCACTTATCTCAGAAGCCCACAGCCATGCACATGTAGTGTTTCGTGTGCTGAGATGAAACCGTTGAGAGAAGTTGTGATTCAATCTCGAGTGCATTGTTTTACAGTCACAGTATGCAGTGCATCATCAAGTCAGTTGTTTGCATCTGTAGTTTAGTGCAGTTTGTGTACACTCTACAGCATCATGTGAAATGATTTATGATGCTTATTGTAAACATTTAAAATTGGAAATGCATGCATTGTTGTTTGTTTCTGGTGGATGTGGTAGAAATGAATGTTAGGCGACATTAAAAAAAAAAAATGTTTACTGGAATGAATCAGACCTACAACATGCTGTTTGTAATCAATCAATGCAATTAATCAGACATTGTCAAATGCAGCTGATATTGACATTGGTAGTTATGAGTTATGAGTAATTGTATTTCCTACCCATGATTCACAAGACAAATTAGAAGTCTAATGGTTCAGAGATATGCTGTGGTTGACTGTGCTTCAACTGCTCGAGTTTGACCACTGAGCTCCAGTTATTTGTATATTCTGCACTGCTGTTTTTAATCTAGCCTGGTATTGGTGTAACCCTTGTGCAGGCCACAAAAGCCTCCCGACAACTCTTTTCTTTGAGGGGGTGATGTGTATTGCATAACTTTAGTTCTTTCCTTTTGAAAATGAATCTGAGAAAACAAAATATACCAGCTGTGGCAGCCTGTAAAAACTTTATAAATGTAGACTTCCAGTATTCTAGAAAACGGAAGGCTACTTAATAAACCCTGCAAAATGATTGTATCCGATTTCAAATCATAAAAGTTTTGTATCCACTATGCAATGTTCCCATTAAATTGACGTTTTAATGGATTTATTAATGTCGCCCACAACCTGACCTTCATTGGGTGGTGTATCTCAGATGATATTTTTGGCAACGTGTTACACCTCAGAGGAAATCAGTTGCAGAATAACAGGGGCAGATGTCCAGTGATCATTTATTTAACTTCCTTGACACGCCAGAGCATATAGATTTTCTCTCCTTGCAAGACATTCCTCTGAAATTGGTTCATCAGTGGAATTCTTTTGTTAGCCGTAAAGAAGTGCTGTGCTTTTGTGCTGGTGACTGGCTGGGGTTCATCCAGACCACATTCCAAATCTCCCTCTGAGGACGTCAATAATTAATATTCATCGAGATAATAAGGCTGTTTTCACTCATTCAGCTCAGTTGACTTCCATTAGTCTGGTTCGTTGGTTGTCATAGTGCGATACCGCAGTGATTTAGCTTCTGTTTCCGCCACTCTTGTTGGGCTTAGAGGCTATTAGAATATAAAGCACCGCCCATCATCACCCGTTCGCTAAGCACCACATGTTCACACTCGGTTTTGGGATTGCTCCATAAGATTAGTGAGTCACATCCCTGAGTTAATTCAAGTTCCAGTTTGTTCAGATGAAGTCATGAGCTTGAAAATGAACCGTGTTCCTCACGCAAATAAGCATACCGCGCTGGGTCGTTTGTATTATAATGGTGTTTAAATAAGAACAACATGTTTGATTCGACAGCCACAACGAAACATTGAGAATCTAATAAATCAAAGGTAAAACTAGGAGGCGGCTGCATGCTAGACAGGAAGTGTAGTTGATTCTGGTGTGAGCCGAGCTGAAGAAAGGTTTAGAGCTTGAACCATTTTTTATTAGTTACTGGACTGAGTGAAATTCATAAAGTTTGCAATGAAAATAGCCGCTGAATTGATGTCTGACTCTCAGACAGAGCAGAACCAGATCGAAAGCCAAAGGGCTTTTAAGACATTCCAAAGATTATGTCACCAGACTCTCGTCCCAGTGGACGATCGGTTAATTTCTCAGCTCCATCCCTGACCCCGGACTGTCTCGGGTGAACAGAGATCCATTCGGATGTTGGGAGAAAAAAAACAAAAAAACGAGGTCATTGCGGAGTCAACCACTCACAACTTTACATCACTCTTGATCTCATCCTTTTGGCTTAGGCAACGATTCTCTGATCATCAGACAGTTCCAGTACCTCTGCTGTGGTGTAGTTAAACCCATCCTTACAGGTCTCTGGTGGAGCACTAAAGCCGTACGTAGTTGCAGCATCTGGTCTCCAGAGTGGACGGCAGAGATTGCATGCCAGAGGGCTGTTGCCCCTGCATCTGTATTTCTCATTAGGTTCTGAAGGGAGGTGTGTCTGTACACATGTCTTGTAAAGCCATGTAGGGTCAGTGTGACCACCTTCTTGTGTTTACGGAAGAGTTCGTATCCCACATAAACTATCACCTTTGTGCCTTTTGGGCTATGTCTGCAAAAGTTTTTGTTGCCC
>JAUCMU010000027.1:13718745-13737794 GCA_032275025.1 Enteromius treurensis
TTATTTAAGGTTTGTTTGGGTAAGCGGTTGTGCTTTATGGTCAGGTTTAGGTTTCATAGGTTTCCTTTAGGAGAATCAAGTTACACTCATTACACATCATTATCACTATCCCATTTATGTTTTTGTATTTTTAAGTGACATTTCGAGAAAAATCATGGTTGTCATGTTTTCTGCACTCATTTGGGGTGCACAACTCAACTATGCCATCTATTTTGAGTTACTATGGTATCTCTCCTTATAGTTTCCAGTGCATCATCCTTTTCAAAATGTAAAACGGTCCATAAACATAGTTTCTTCTTGACTCTTGAATTCTACAGATTTTGTAGATGTCAATCAAAAAGACAAAGATTTGGCTTTAGATAGTACATAAACATGAAATGGATAACTGTCAAAGTAGCATTTGTTATAGGCGTAACTTGAATCTCCTGAGGGACAGAGGAAGACAAAATACTGCATCTACTGTATGTACATCTAAGTCTGATATGGATTTTTTGGACTGTGGGGTCAACAAATCAATATACGGTTCTCCATATGCCAACAGCCATACCGGACATAATACCTCTCTTTTGAAACTATCTGCAAATGGGATGGTACAGTCTGTGTTCAGTTAAAACTACACACGGTGAATTTCATAAACTCTGTCTTGAACTCGTCCACTCGATGCCGCCAGATGTTTCCAATTTCGCACCGTAACCGAAGCTGTATCAGCTGGTGTCATGTTCAAAGGACCCAGCAGCACGTGTGGTTCTTTGTTTTGTTCACCGCTCAGACCTCCTTCCACAAACATTTCCACAAACACACTCTGCAGGTTGGAGGGTGTGGGAAAAAGATGGTCCCCTGAAGCCAGAACATCCTAAATGCCGGCCAAACCAAGGCTGATAAAGCCTCCTCTTTTCCCATGGCATAAATGTATCTGATGTAGATTAGCAGTGCACGTACATATCTGAGGCCTGCAGATGGTTTTCTTCTTTCCCACCAGCTCCTGTGGAGCACATCTACTATGGCTTATGCTGAACTACTGTATTTGAGGCTGTAGGTTCAACTCAAGTGTTGAGTCAAGGTAAAGGGAGGGTGGCACATAGTGTATTTTAGGAAGCCTTGTATACTTAATTGCTCGTTTAGTACGGATGGAAATTTTAAAATCATTTTGATTGTTTGATTTGTCTGGTTCCTCATCAGCTCTAATTAAGAGAATTTTAGTATTTGAAAGGTGTTAAAGTAATTTAACGAGTAAAAAAGTAAATTCTTTCGGGTGTGTTTACATACACTGTTTAGTCTTTTTTTTATAAATGTGGTAATTGTCTTTTTACATACCACAAAAAAATAAAAAAAAACAATAACTACATTCATTTACAGTTACTGTAGTTGTAAGTTGCATGTATTTTATTTATTAAAAGGAACCGGTTTGTAATTTGCTCAGGAACTGGACTGCACTTGTGAGAAGAATCGACTCGTTAGATTCATTTGTTTTTGAAAGGAAAGGACGTGACATGTGGCCAGGTATGGTTTCCCATACTAGGAAGTCGTGCTCTGCATTTAACCCATCCAAGTGCGCACACACACAGCAGTGAGAAGTGAACAACCATGCGCACACACTCACACACCGTGAACACACACCCGGAGCAGTGGGCAGCCGGTGCTGCGGCGCCTGCGGAGCAGTTGGGGGAACGATGCCTTGCTCAAGGATCTCACCCCAGTCGTGGAGAGAGCGCTGGTTATTCACTAACCCCACCCACAATCCCTGCCAGACCTGGGACTCGAACCCGCAACCTTTTGGATTACAAGCCCAACTCCCTGTCCATTAGGCCACTGCTGCCCCCAGACAGAGTGCACTGAATCAGTCTGAACAGTTGTGCTGTATTTTGTGATTCATTTGTTTGGGAGTCAATTCTGTTTTTTTTTTTATCTATTAATTTTTTTAATGGAACTGCTTCCGAATAAGAATTGGTTCTCAGTTTCCAACTGTAGTTATAACGCTCAGTGTGTGGTTGGTGTTTGCAGATCTTCAAGATACTCCATTATTGTAGATAAGTGCTTCAACATGAAGCCTGTCTTGCCAAGTCTCACTGGATCTCACAGTGACTGAATTGCTCAAACAAGCAGAAGTTGTATTGGAATTGATCACGATTGGCCAGGTTGGTTGTTTTCCTGCATTTCTTTTTGTTATCTTGTAAAAGCAAGACATTTTAGGAAAATAATCCCAGTGTGACAGCATGTTTGATCCCTGAGATCAAATGATAGTCAACGTGAAGTTAATTTGGCCCAGCACTAAACATCCTTTAAAATGGAAATATTTGATTTGCCCAATGTTGAGATTGATGGTGTTACTTTATGGCTGCTTAGGGTTTCTTTTTAAGTTCTTTTTGGCTTTCAGGGTCTTTTCTCACTCATCATTTACACTGAAGGGGCTAATATATTGTCTTTACCTCATCCGCCCTCTCAATCTAACCGAAATGAACTTTAGAAAAAACATAATTCTTTAAAGCCGTGTTTGCAGTCATTACAGCCTTCCAGCGCGAGTGTTGTTTGAGGTGTCGTGAGCGACATGGACGTCTTCCACTGGTTGGGAAAGCGTTTTGGACACGGGGTGATAGATGATCAGCATTGGTCTGGCCAGCTGTGGTTGTTTTCATCCCCAGCGTCTTGGCCAGAGTGGTTTCGGTGTTTAACAGAGCAGCTTCTTTGGGATTGTTTAGCTCCAGATTTCTGCTCTGTCAGATCTTTGGAACCGTTGTGTGGAATGGAGGTTCTGGCTAATGGAGGAAGGCAGCAACACTTGCTCAGAAATATTAGTGGTCTGCATCCCCACAAATCTGCTATCTTCTCCTTTTCGTAATGGAAGATTATTAAAAAAATCTGCCCTGAGGTGCTTGGAATCAGCAGGTGTGAACAGCTTGGAGACTATTATTAAGTGTTATTGAGGGCATGCTTTAAATTGAAATAGGGCAGACCTGTTTTCATTTCATCTGTGTTGGACTTTGTAAAAGGGATAGACTGTGCCTTGCACACCAAGAGTTTTTTTCTTCAAATGGGCCATTTTCTATAATTAAACCACAAGGCCGTTGTCGTATTAAGTGGTCTGGGTTAAGCACATGACCCAAAGCACTGGAAAGACGCCCAAAGATGGAAAGTCAGAAACAGTGATATAACACTTTCAACATGTTCTTATAAAATTAGCAGAATTATATATATGGCCAACATCTTGGCCTGATTTGATCGGTATGAACTCCACTTTATAAATATATGGTTTATGAATAATATGGTATATTTACAACCCGTTTTTATATTTAGCTGGAATCCAAGAGTATTTCTCTTCTTGCCATGTAGTTTAACGAGGCATTAAATGCAAGGAAAATAAACTTATCTTGGACAAAATAGCAGTTGTCTAGGTTCGTTTGCTGTGGTACATGTCCAGTCCTTTGGAGGTCAGTTCCAGCCATTAGTAAAAGTGGCAATGCCCGTTGAACACATCTGTGTAACGTTGTTTTTTGCCTTTTACAAAGTCTGGGACATTGCCTCAATGTCTGGAGAACCAATCATAATATTTTTGTTCAGAGTAACATTTTTAATCTTAAAACTGCAATGAACAGTTTGAGAAAACTGATAGTATGTTTAAAATAATATTGACATATATTATTTGATAGACATATTATTTACGTGGTATATAAATTATAATTAATTAAAATATTGTAATTAAAATGTATTTATACTTCTTTAAAGATTATGTTTTTGTTTGGAGATCTCTCGATATAAATGTATAGTACAGTGTGTAATGCATTTGTGTGTGCGCGTGTAAAAAAGTGATATAACACTGTATACACACGCACTTATAGGCGCCATGTATTTGCAGGCTTTACTTTCGAGAAGAAGTGTTTGGTACACATAATCTACGTTGGAGGTATTGTGTGTGGGTGTGTGTGCCTGTACTTTCTTAAACATATGAGAGTGTTCCTGCTTGTGTGTGTGTGTGTGTGTCTGTGTTTCTCAGTCCCTGTGATGCTGACAGACTGAAATTAGCTTTGGATTCCCATATGCACAGGGCAGGCTTCCAGCAGACCCCAATTACAATGCAGCAAAGCCAGAGAGGGTGCAGGGCAGACTGTGTGGAGCCCTCCTGGTCTGCTCCCTCGCTCAGGCACACACACACACTGTCACTACCACAGACTTGACAGACTACCGCAATGAGGCGCACAGCACGCACAGATCTGACTCACACACACAGGGCACTTACTCACACTTTTATGTGGACACCTGCATCATCAGACTCATTCACACACATTTTAGATTAACCACATGTGCAGCTGTGCGCAACATTCAACACCACCAGTCATTCTGGAGTTAATCGAGGTAAACCTGCGCACACATTGAGACATACTTACCTACTTAAAACAAATACCCTGTGGGGTAGAAAGTGAAAGAAGTAGCATTAGAATTTTGTAAAAGGGGAAAATATTTATAGCTGTAGTCCACCACTGGAGGGAGCCTCTCTGATTCCTACAGTATGACAGCGCAAAAATATTTCCTGTGATTCTGTTTTTATTTACTTTATTAAAACATGTGAAATCCTGTGGTCGTTTGTAAAGAATTTTATTGCGAAGTCATTTTTCTTTCGCAGTGATTGAGAATGACATGATTATTTCCCTTGGTCTGTTATTGATTTTGGGGCTTTTCGTAGAAATGCAGACGGTGACAGGCTCATCTTAGAATTGCTCATGTCTTCATTTTGTCTTCAGTCCTTGGTTAAGACTTAAGCTTAGATTGTCAGGAAAGCTGTGAGTTGCAGCATGTGCAGGACTTCGCAATTAAGACCTACAGTATATACATTGCTACATTTATTTAATTACAACTTTTCAAATTATAATTGCTTTAAATGTATAAACTTACTTTTCTTGAAAAATTACATGCACATACACATACACTGTTTGTGTTTAAATCTCAGTGGCACTGGCAACCTATTTCTAACACACTTTTAAAAATGTGCTTTAAAGGGAATCAACGTTGATTTACAGTGTTGTTCCAAGAGATTTAGTCAAAGGCAAGAGTCAAATGTGGGGTTCAGTTGTCCCTATGCATGTGAATGCAATTTTCCTGTAATGCTTTTATTCCACAAAGGGAACCAGAAAACCACGCAATTCATAATTCCTCGGATAATAAGCTCTCTCATAACTTTCAATCTTTCATCTCCTTTCTGCTTTGCAGATCATTCATACTTGAGTAGCTTGGCTGGATGAGTCAAGTTCTTCTAACAAGCATATGTAAATATTTAAGCTCCTGCCTTACAGAATGTTTATAATTCATTTGGACCTAGAAAAGGGCCTAATCCAGGAATCATCATTTCAACAATAAGGTTGTCGTAGTTTGCAATAAGTTTGTCTACAAGCTGCAATTTTATGCATGAGGAATTGCTAATTTAAAAAGGAGTTGGAGGAACACTCAGAGGAGACCTTTGTGGTTTTAATATATAAGATTTGGCCCACTAGTGTTTTTCTAGCTTCATTTTGGGCATTAGTATTGGCATTAATATACGACAGGGTTAACACTCAGTTGGCTTTAAAGGGTCCTCCTGGCTCTCTTTTGCATCAGTGTGGGCTGCAGTTGAATAGTTTTACTAAAAAAGGGGGGTCATGTTAGCCACAGTCTCTATTTTAGGCTCCTGTCCATCATTGCACAGATATTCTTCTGTAGGAGAACATTCCTTAAGTTTACACCCCAAAAGAAATGGGAGTTGAAGGGGAAATTAAGTGTTTTCTGTTTAGATCTTTCTAACAAACAGGCCAAATTTTAAAATTAAAAGGATATTTAAAGGACATATCTGTAAGGGCAAAAAACTATAACTGAAACTATCAGACAATAAGACTTTTTTTGGCACACGTCTAACCACTTTGTGGTTTCTTTTCATTTTAAAACAGTGAAGCTTCTCGTTTTGACTATAGCAATAATATCTTGACTTATTAGGTGACAGTAAAATGCAGGTACTACGTGTGCACGTGGTGTGCTGCTGCATTATTAAAGGTGAACCCATGCAACATGTGGAAAGCCACTTAAGCATTCTTGTCATAACTGTAACTGAGCCTGCTTGTGTAATCCATCTTTTTGTAATGCATGCATTTTTAGACTTTTGGATAATGTCAAACCACTTTCTGTTAGTTCACTTATGCTTGTTTCTCTAACTAATGTCCTTTTTCATTTGTACTGTCAGGTTTTGTAAGAAGAATATTCAATGAAGAGTAAAGGAAGGACGATTATGGATCCGTTGCATCAAAACAGGACTTGGTGGTGGATATTAGTGATCCTCAACGTGGCGCTACAACTCATGCCCATCCACTCATCCATGGTTCCAGGAACCTTGCAGCTCCAGCTAGATGAAGAACAGCCAGCAGGAACTGTAGTAGGTGACATTAGTGCTGGCCTCCCACCTGACATGACTGCAACCCATTATTTCATCTCAGATCATCAGAGTACAGGTGTCGGCACGGATCTGGACATCGACGAGAGTACAGGGATCATAAAAACCGCAAAGGTCTTGGACCGGGAAGTAAGGGATCGCTACAGCTTCATAGCAGTCACCATAACCGGAATAACCATAGAAGTCAGCATTTTAGTAAATGACATCAACGACCATGCTCCAGTGTTCCCAAGAAGAAGAGCCACATTTAAGATTCCAGAACAAACAACCATTGGCACCAAGTTTCCTCTTGAGCCTGCTTTGGATGCTGATGAGGACCAGCTCACTACGCAGGGCTACATCATAACGGATGGAAATGTAGGACAAGCTTTTCTTCTTGAGACCAGACGAGGATCCAACAAAGTGCTCTACTTGGATTTGGTAGTCAATACAGTTTTGGACAGAGAGACGAGATCTTCGTACACTCTGCTCTTGGAAGCGTTTGATGGGGGTTCACCCAAGAGGACAGGACAAATGATCTTGGATGTGATTGTGCAGGACATCAACGACAACGCCCCAGTCTTTAACCAGAGTCGCTACCATGCAGTAATCTCAGAGAACCTTCAACCTGGGAACAATATACTGCAGGTGTTTGCGTCAGATGCTGATGAAGGCGACAATGGGTTGGTGCTCTACGACATCAACAGGAGACAGAGCGATCCTGATCGCTACTTTGTCATTGACACTCGAGCGGGAGTTATCACTTTAAACAAGCCTTTGGATTTTGAGATGAGAAGAGTTCATGAGCTTGTGGTACAGGCTCGGGACAATGCCAGTCAACCAGAGGTCACCAATGCTTTCGTGACCATCCAGGTGCGAGACTACAATGACAACCAGCCCACCATGACCATAATCTTCCTCAGTGAGGATGGTTCTCCTCGCATCTCTGAAGGAGCACAGCCTGGCCAGTATGTGGCAAGGATTTCAGTCACAGACCCTGATTATGGAGAATACGCCAATGTGAATGTGTCTTTGGAAGGGGGTGATGGAAAGTTTGCTTTGACCACCAAAGACAGCATCATCTATCTCATCTGTGTAGATCAGATCCTTGATCGAGAAGAGCAAGACCATTATGAACTCAGAGTCTTGGCCACAGATTCTGGCACACCTCCCTTACGGGCAGAGTCTTCGTTTACCATTCAGGTTGTGGATGTTAACGACAACCCACCTTTGTTTGACCAGGCGGAATACACTCAGGTTATTCCAGAGGTTGCTTTTCCGGGAAGTTTTGTTGTACAGGTTACAGCACGGGACAAAGACCAGGGACCCAACGGAGATGTTCAGTACAGCATCCTACACGACAAAGAAACTCATTCAGACTGGTTCAGTGTTGACGCAGTCACTGGTATCGTCACCACCTTGACCCAGGTCGATTACGAAACAGACCCTATGCCAAGTGTAACTGTGGTTGCTGCTGACAGGGGTCGACCTCCTCTGTCTTCTACAGCTGTGGTCAAAGTGATCCTACAGGATATTAATGATAACGAACCTGTGTTTGGCAGAAAGTTCTTCAATGCATCCATCAAGGAGAACACCGCAGCAGGGACCTGTTTCATGGAGGTAGGACCATCATTTCTTTGTGTGGAAAAGGCTGAATTTGTATTATACTGGTTAATACGCAAACTTCTGGGGGGTTTGGGCATGACTGTGTGAAAACCCCAATGCAGAATGACTGTATATTTAAGACAAATTGTTAGAGTGTGCTTTTAAAGTGTGTAAACAGAGTAAATGGAAACAGTCATTTTAGGAAATTGACTTGGAAACCAGCGTGATGAATTGTAAGATATTGGGGAGCGAGCTTAAGTAAGCTTTGTTTAGATTGGACAGCTTCAGTTGGGAGTTACTCACTCTCCTCAGGCTGTGGGGGATTGTTTTTTACTAGCTGTTTTTACACATCACAATGGTTTTCATTGAAGTGCAGAAGGTGTTGCAGATGACTTCACATTTAAAGGTAAATGGGAAATGAATAAATAATTAAGCATTTCTTGCTGCAGTTCATCTTAATGATTCTATTTTAATAGGAAACTGATTGGCAGATTATTTTACTATGGTATTCTGTCCACATTTCTGGAGCAATGCCGTTTGGCATGGTATTTACAAAGAACCGGTTCTAGATTTGTAACCTTAATTTCATGTAAAAAAAAAAGGGAGAGAGGTCATTTGAGGTTTGCACTTTGGTCTCATCTGGCCTTGGATTCATGGTCCCTGTTGTCTGCTGACTATAAAAGCAGTTTACTAAAAAAAGACACAAACCTTTTTTTTTTGTTCTCTGTGTTTTATCAATGTCTGTACAGGGACTTCAAAGTGTTTTTCTAATAAGTTTCTCCACAGGAAAATTCAAAGCTCGTAATACATTTCCTAGTAAATCAAAACGTGTAATTTCACATGGTCACATATCAAGTGAAGGCACATTAATGCTTTCTCTGTGGTGGATTTGTGCTGGCGGGGGTTGAGACACACTCCAGCGAGCTGACAGAGGGCCCAGCAGACGGGAACTTGGCCCTGGGGTTTCTCCGGAGAGAGGGAGGATCGTGCCTGGGAGAGGTTTTGGGACTGGCTGACTCCTTTCTGCTGTAGAGTGGGAATAGGAGCTGCTCAGGGTCAAGTGGGAGGTCTGGGAGTAAAATTAGAAGTTTAAAGTGGTATTACTTAAGTTTGGAATTAGGAATCTGATCAGCAGCACTCGGCTCTATAAATCAAGTGCGAATCAAATCTGATAGAGTGGCTCCTGTCTTGCTGTCAGTTTCCATCCTTATTGAATAAGTGCTAATGGTTTACAGACAGTTGCCAAAAGACTCCAGTTTTCAACACGAGAACAATATAAGGAGTTACTAAGTCTATCCTTACAACCTTCAAAGCGAACTTGCCAAGGACGAGGTCCAAACCAACTGTCTCTCAGGCTGTGGCATGAACGACTGCTGTAGATGGGAGCTGGCATGCCACTCAAGAGCAGTTGGGAGTTTGATGATGCACAGACTGCAGATATCACTGCCAAATCCACATCCAAGCATCACAGCACGGCACTTGATGAGTTGCTTTTTTCCCTTCATCAGAGATCCCTGAGCGCAGAGTTCCCACCGCCTCCCTTTTTCTGAATCAAAGCTTCTGTCCAAATGCCATTACAATGGGGCTATTGTGATCATTCATTTAACATCTGAACTGGGCTTGATTTCATTTTTTCCAGTGTATCCCTCACAGCAGAGCATGATTAGTTTAATGTGTACTGGCACTGCCGAATTACTACATTTTAGGTTTTGTCACTTTACTTGTGCGTCACTGCCGTTGGGCTGAGGAATAATTAACTGGGTTTTATTTCTCTTTTGGTGGAATATCCAGCCTTTGTAGTGTGAAAAGCCTAGCGACTAAACCCAGTTTTATTTTAACCACAAATATAACATGCAACAGCCTTGTGGCATTGGAATCAAGGGTGTCTAAAATTATCAGACATGTTTCTAAATTCTTATAACCATAACTCTGCTTTCAGTTACTACACACAATTATTTATGAAGCGCAAAACTGAGATAATTATCGGTCAGTTTATTTTTCCTTCGTTTATATGATCTCATTGTTAGTTATGGATTTTTCTGCTTTCAATATGGTTTTATTTAAGTTGAAGTATTTTGGAGCCTCCAAAGTTGTGCTAACTGGTTCAATTCAGTTTCTCAGCATAGGCTAGTGTTATTTGCATGTACAGGTAGTGGCTTTTTATTATTAATGGAGGCAAATTTGAAAGATTTTGCTACAGTTATGCTAGTTTTTTGTTTTGTTAATTTTCATTAGACTACAGATTTTTGCAGATTCTGATTTCTTTCTTTTTCTACCAATAGTATGCATCTACGTACTGTATAGCTTATCTTTCTGTGAATAGAAAGGCTTTCTGTGACAACCTCATGGTACCTGGTCTCTGGTATTCAATGCATCTTTAATTTGATTTTCTCTCAGTTTTGTACTGTAAAACTTGTTACAAAGTTGACAAACTTTCATCAGTTAAGGCCATTTCTTTAGTATGTAAGCAACTATCCCAGCTGGTATCATACCAATGCCAAAATTTCTATATTGATTCAACCCTGCTATTGTGTAATTATTAGAAGCCTTGAACCAGTCTGAGAGTTTGGAGCTCCAATGGAGGACACAGATAAAAGACATCTCCTTGGTAGATTCACAAGAATGGCTTGAACTCAGCTGCTGTTTTGTCTGCTCTGCTAGGACACTTCACTTTTTAAGGCTACTATTCACAACACACTCCAACTGCGGTCTTGGACATGTTCACCACCGGGGCGACGAGCGTTTTTCACTCTGTGTGAGGCAGCTGCATAATTGGTACATTTAGTTAAGTCTCCCTTTTCTTAATGATTTGAATTGAGAGAGCTGTGAAAAAGATGGAGTGTGGTTGCTCCACATGTCTCCACAGCACAATAAGGCAGGAAAGGCCTTTGTCCTATTCAGATTCATTGAGGGTCCTGAACAATCATCTGTTAGCATAGTCTTGTTAGCATGGCATTCTATTTCTAAAGCCTTTATTCACTTTTTTTTTCCTCCGAAACACTCATCTTTTGTACTTGTTTGTGCTCTTTTTCTATGATATATAATGAGTCCCAAAAAACAGTACCGTTCTCATGCACAGTAGGGCTGGATATAAATTGAATATTAAGGGTATATTAGCAGTAATTATAAAATTAGTGCTAGTGTTATAAAATCAAGCAGTATCGTGAATGTTGCAATGTTGTGAATGTTTTATCGTCTTAATGCGCTTCATGTTTAGCTATTACATTTCATAAAGATTAATTAGGTTAGATTCACAAATGTTCTTTTAGTAATTGTTCTTCATAAATGTTAAATGTTACATGGAATAAATTAAGTGAATCAGTTTCTGTAATCTATTTTAGTGATTAACTTTGATTCAACCTTTTGTTTTCAACATTGTATTTTTCACATGTCGTAATATTTGAATGAAGTACATTGATAAATGATAGCTACATTCACTGGTTGTTTTTTTCTTATTGTGAAAACAGCAAAACAGCATTTCAGATTAAATATATGTCTAAAAATGTAAAAAGATATTGACTGAAATTTGATCTTCAAGGCCTTTAGTCATCTAAGGAGGTGAAGTGAGCGGCAACAATCCTCTACTGTCATGGCAGAAGTTTCCCTGGCTTTTATAGGATGTTCTTCCTTCCTCACGGGGAGCTGTATGTCTCCACAGCTCCTTATCTGATCTGACTTCACAGCTCATTAGGAGGGTGTCAGAACAACCTCACCACCCCAAAATCCTCTTGGAGAGATCTGTCAACGCTGCAGGCTCCTTAAGAACTTGAGAGGAGTCCGAATATATAAGCCAAAATATTTTGCCATTTGCCTAGCTGTTTCAGAACTCGGAGTACAACTTGTGCGTCTATCAGTTTTCCTTTGTAGCCTCAAAGACATTTCCTGTCTCAGTCGTGCCTTGGCAAATCTCTGCTGGAAGTGAACACAAGTCCTCCACTGTCCTTGAAAAGACATCACTGATATTGTTCCATTTATCTTCCACAGTCTTTGATTGCCCCCGTGCCTTAAAAAATAGACCCACTGGGCTTTCTTTGGTCAAGGGCAGCACTATATGTCTTTACCTCGTTGCCAGTTTTTTCTGAGGTGTATTCGTGTTCGGGACAATTTGGGGCATATTACTCATATCACTGCAGCCAGAGATGTGATCACTCACAGCATCAGACAAGTGCACTTCAGCTGTGTCTCTTTTCCTCCATCTTTAGACATTAAATCAGCCAAATTGTTGGAAAGTCAGAAGCAGAAAGAGGTTTCAGGATACTGACAGCAACTGCTGTCCAAAAACCTGATAGTAGTATGTGGAATTCTTCAGCTTACTTGTTTTCCACACTTTCCCATAGCGCTTAGCAGAACACTGAGATGATCCAGAATGCATCTGGATTATGAAACATTTCTTATAAATTAATATATAAATAAATTCTATGAATATTTCAGGACATATTATATGCATTTAATGTAATCTGTGTTTGCCATGTTGCTTCAAAAATTGTTGACAGCAAATTTAAATTGATCTCACTGCTATGCTTTTACTCTCTAGCTCTGTTTTTCTTCGAATGCTAACCCAAAATATCAACAAGCAGAGCTCAGCAGGCTTTTGCATGGACCTGGTTCCTGGTCCGAGGAGGAGTGGATGTCTGCATGCCTCATTAAGCTGCACACACACTACCATATGGCATTTTTCTCTTGATCAGATGTCCAGTTTTTTTTGTTGTTTTTTTTTAATATGCCTCAGATGCTGCCTTTTTCCCCTGGTCTCCAAAAGCTATTCTCTGCATTTCCAATGACTTGGTCACACTGCTTTAGTGGACACAAAAGACGATCATTCCTCCAGTCTGGTTTGGTGCCAGACAACTTTGCATAGTTTTTGCTCGTTTTCGCAACGGCCTTGAATAAGAGGATCATAGCAACCGTTTTTTTGATAAATCTCTTTGGATTCTGAAGCAGAAACTGTGTATAAAATGCCTGGGGAGCTCAACATGGCCACTTTTGGTTATGGAAGTTGACTGTGTAGTTGTTTTTTGTAAAAATTAAGAGATTTGGGCAGAATTTGAATGGCCTTTATTTGCTCAAATGCAAAATGCAGTGATTCATTCAGTACTGCTAATTGACAGTGACAAATTTCTAAATCATATTTTTGTATTTTATTTTTCAGTAATAGGTTTGCTATCTAAACGTTTATATATATATATAAATAGGTAGTAAGGAAGTTCTTATTTTTTTAGATATTGTAATAATAATTTATAATAGGCATGCAAATAAGCAAAGAGAATTGGTCCCTATGCTAAAGTGTTACCTAAATATCATATATATATTAGGGTTGGGTCAATAGACGATGCCATCGTCCATCGCCGATGGCCGATAGACATCACGATGCTCCGCCCCGCTGCAGCAGCAGCAACCAGCTCGCGAAAAACACACTTAATCTATTGCGGCAAATCTATGCCATTAATAAGCGAGGCTGGCGAGCGCGGTAAATGATTTCCGCGAAAAGAAAACAGATGTACATGCGAAGAAACGGGTCCGCGAGCTCATATCAAACCCTCGCGTGCGCTTGATGTGTCATCCGATCACTCCTGCGCTCAATCCTCTTTCATCTGCTCGCGCGAACACAACTATATCATCGTCCATTGCGATGTTTCACATTAGACATCGTACGATGCCAAATTGGTCGACATCGCCCAACCCTAATATATATTTGAATAAAATGCAGTTCTCATGTATGTATTAAGAGTAAGAAAAGTGTAAATGGATATTAAAAAGCAAATTATAGAAAGCAAGATGCTGGGCAAAAACGTCTGCTCACACATACAGTATATATATATATATATATATATATACATATATATATATACAGACACACACTTAAGCATCGTTCACACCAAGCATGATAACGATGAAGATAACGAAGGAATATAGTTCCAAAAATCGTTTTCAGTGTTAAAGAATTGCAGTATTCGGGGTCCACACCACAACTATATCGATAAAGGCAAAGGAAAAGATATTGTTGGAATCATTTTCAGAAAGAATTTTTTCCAGCTGGTGAACGATTGAAGCATTGACAACCAATCAGAATCTTGCTAGAGTCTTGCTATCACGCGCTTGAGAATTTAAAACGGCAGATGTGCTGAAGCTCATAATAAACAGACGATATCGTTTGCTGGTGTGTAGGCAAGTATAGTTTTTGTTATCTTTATAGTAATTGTGCTTGGTGAGAACAGGCCTTTATTAGGCTGTTTTGCACTTTGATAAATTGCAGTTCTCATTACACGGTATAGTTTAAACAACAAGTAGCGTCCAAACGTTTGCAAGTTTTGTAGATGTTTTTGCATAAACAGAAAGAAGAAATACCCATCGAACCGTTCCAAATTCTCTTCATGTTGTTGAATTTTGCCTTGCTAATATTAACTTCTGAGCTCCCTGTTTAGTCGTGTGCAGTTGTTTACAGGCAAACCTTGCAATCATTGTAACCAGCAAATACAAGAAGAGGGACATCCAGGCTGACAGTCTCGGTGGCATAGTCCTGTCCGCTCTCCTGCAGGCGCTCTATCACATTCGGGCCAAGCCTCTGCTGTTTTTAGTTCTCCTCTGTGCTGCTCTTTCCTGCCGCTAACTGCCGTGCCCCTGCTACCCTGGCTCTGTGGTTTAGTGCAGTATTTACACAGAGCAGCCAAATTGCAGGAAACGAGATGTACTACTTAATGTGTTTGCAAATATAATACTTCCTCGAGCACTTGTTTGAGGCCAAGCGGGCGCACCGAACCGAATATAAACATGGACGCACATCTGGACGTTTTGTGGGTGTCCAGGTCAGAGTAGCTCCACTTGAGGCAACTGCCTGTGTTTTTATAGCACGTAGAGCCCATCAATTCAAATCCAATGCATCTGTCCAACTGTAGCAAGGGGGGAAATGTGTGACTTGCTAGGGTGTGAAGGAAATTGCTCACAGTGCATTGCTTAGCAGTGACAAATTTAAGATGTATGTATGTGGTAAGACAACAACAGGGAAGAGAGAGAAGAAAGACTTACCGTTCGGTGGTTTTGGTCTTAGAGATTTTTAAATACTTGGGACGAGTGGATGAAAAATGGGGAAGTCTGTCGTGCTTTTGTGGTTTGTTCTGTGTTTTCATTATAGCTGTTTGGTAGTCACTAGTCAGGCTTTGGATCTCATTTAAGGAATATGCTATATTAAGTTTGACACAAATTAAAATGTGAGGCTTAGCAGATATTACTGGAGATTTTCAGATATTCGGTTGATATTATGCCTGTTCGTTTTCTCGATTTTTATGATTTAGATTACCTTTGTCATCGCTCACTTAAAATAAATATTTAGTACAATAACATTACATATACGCAATTATGAGCTGTTTTTACAGCCAATTGAGCAAAAATATATATCTTAAATTTGTTTTGATTTTGAGAGGAGCAAACATTTGTTTTTCTTTTATATTTGACAGAGCTGCATTCCTTTTAAAGCCTATGACTCTTGAGGGACAGGATTTTACTATGGTTTTGGGGGTCCAAAGCTCACATCTGGAATCATGGTAGTGGTGTTTGGGTGGTGACTGTCCATCCTGCTTGTCATTAGATGCAGTTTTTTTTTTTTTTAGATGCAGCCAGACTTTGTAATGCAGGTGAGCAGGACTTCTGGAGATTACTGCCAAGATTCTGTGGAGATAGTGATGGATGAGCAACAGAGAGATAGAAAAGAGAGAAAGTACACTCCAGAGGGGACAGTAGTGTCTGAGTGGTTGGAGTGAAGTTAGCTGTGAGCTCCTCTGTCCAGTATTTGCGTCAACGATTCGCTCAACGTTTAAATTTTGTAAAACTTTCCGTTGATTGGACGATTTCATTTAAAGCAGTGTTTGTGGGCTTTTAACTATCAAAAGTGTCACCTAGTGGCAAAGAATGAATTTGCATTTTCATTCAGACCAATGGAAAAGACCAACAAGTGGGCGGGCAATATGCTAATGTTTCATGTTGTAGTCAACAGCTTGTTTCAGTGATTCAGAGACTTTTCTGCACTTTCAGATTTCAAACTTTCAGGACGTTTTCATTCACTTAGAGCTGTGTTACACACTGCATGAAAGAAATGTATGTTTTATGGAAGTCTGTTTCTATCTCAGATCATAAATAAATGTTGCTTAGAATTGGGGTTTTACATCTCACAATATGGGATTCCCAAAAATAATTTTTAAAGAAAATCTCACAACTGTCTGTTTTATTTTTTTGCTCTGAGGCAGAAATGGGCTTCCTAACGTTTCAGGCACATCTTGTTGCAAGGCGCACTGTAATTTCATGGAAGTGCCCACTCATAATTCATCTTGTCTTTTTATATATATTCCGGCCTAAACATCATAACCGCTGAGCAAATTGTCTCCATATTCCGAGCGCTGCTGCTTTAAAGAATGCATCTCTTATGTCTGCCAGGAACCTCAGGCCCCTGATTAAACTCTGCCAGTTGCAATAATGAGAATGCAATAATGCTACCAAGCAGGCGGCGCTCTGGAACTGAACCTAAGTCAGATTGTCCTGTTTCTCATTCTGAATAGGATTACTTGGAGTTCAGTGAGATGAGTAATTGTTAGTGTAAAGGTGAGAGAACATAATTTTGTTTGACTTTGCTTTATTTATGACTTAGGTCCATGTTAAATAACGCTGAGAATAAGATGTTTGAAAGTGTGTTGCTTACTTGGAGGAAGCACATCTGTAAATCTCAAAGTTTAGTACAGCAGCAGATATACAAACAGCAGAACACACAAGATGTCCTGCGTCAGAAAAGGAGACAGGAAACTTGATTTCTTTATGTTCTTTATGCACTTATAGCTCACATTGCTTTTTGATTACATTAATAAACATGTCTATCTGAGGCTCCAGAAAGCTAAAGGCTTGTTTCAGAACGTTTCTTACATAGCAGAAGTGCATTCACGTGGAACACATATAATTGTGTTGTAAATCAGATGTGCCTGCATATAGTTTCACAATAAATCAGATGTGCTTCCATAAAAATCGCATAGTTTAATTATAAATTATCATTAGAAGATCTCTTGAGGACCTCTTCGTAAGTGATTTGTATAATTGTGAGGTATTAAGGTGAGAAAGAGACATCATAATCTGCTTTAGATTCCTCTCTAGATCGAATCAAATGCACCTGTGGGACACAATGCACCGCCAGAAGGAATCCAGGAGAGAATCGGATTTATAGTAAGCTGGGAACCTCCTCAGATAGTCCACGAGCTTGCGAAACAACTGGTGTCGAGCTTAGTGATCTTAAAAGGGGTTTCTCTTCTGAAAACGATGTTCCATACGCTCTCCCTAACAGCTCATAAATACTAGGGGAATTAATGTGTCCCCCCCTTGAGGAGGAAGGATCTTTAGGTCTTCTCGCCGATCGAATGGAAAACCGGTGACCTTCCGTTTCTGAACTTTTACTAGGTGTTGGAGTAACTTTTTTTCCCTCTTCTCTTTTTTAGAGTAGGGCAGTGCAGGCAGTCTCGAAAGACTTCATGGTGCATTGCCCAGAAATGTGGTCTTCAATGACAGCACCTTCATCTTTCTCAAATCCTCCTCGGCTCCATTAAAAGAGGCTGGAGGCGGTAGCTAGGAGCGCAGAGGGCTTGTCAATGATTCTGTAAAACAGGCACAGTGTGCTGAGAGGGTAGCAGGGGTTGGACACATGTTTCCAGCTCTGCCTCAAGTCAGAATCTATTGGGGCTTCATGATGAAGTGCTGGAGAGTAAATAAATGGTCTAATGCGGTGCCTCTCAGACTTTTCCACCTGTGATCAAACTAGAACTAGTGGTCAACTGACTTTTTATTACTGATATCTTAGAGAGCAGGGTGGCAATGGCAGGTATATTATATAATAGTCCACTATTTAATAGACATGCTGCAATTCAATGCATATTTATCTTTCATCATAACTTAAATTATGAAGTCCAGAATTTGACATTTATTGACCAAAAACAAAAAGAGCTGGCTTGTGCTGGTTTTCCAACCTGTTAAAGTTGTCCCTCAGGTCAAAAAGATCCAAAAACCTCTCTAAAAGTAGTCAACGTGATTCGCCTGACTAGATTGGGAGACGTGCTTTGGCTGGTTTAAGATTTTTTTTTTCTTTAAGGAAATATGAATTTAGGCTATGCACTAGGCAATATTAAAATCGCATATAATTCCAAGAATAGATGTTAGATGCAGTAAAATAACAATACCAGTTTATATTATGTTTACATACTCAGCTGCAGGTCTGCACAGTTTGAGATCACTGTCTTATGTATTTCTATCAGGTGTCCCAAAGGAATCAGATCTGAGAATCAAATCTGTGCACCGTCATCTTCTGAAGCTTCGACGCTTTGATCTTTTAGCATCCCTGTGCCGTTTCAACTGCAACTTTACTTTTCTTTTCAAATGTGTTCCTCATATCAGAAAGCCAGGAGGTATCCCACACAAGATGATTTATGCAGCGCTAATGCACCTTGTACAGGGCACAAATTTAAAAACATGTCATATCATCAAATGCATCTAATCAAAAACATTAATGCTGTCAGAATAGTGTTGCCTGACTGAGGGATGGAAGTGCGGTCCTACTGGGTTGTGATGCAATAGCCATTCTTCTTCCTGTTTGAAGTCTGGTTCAAGTATAAACCTGACTGCTTTATCAAAGCTTTCCTTTTCTGTTTGAGAAGTACTTCTGACATTTTACTTAGCATCCCCAATGTTTTTAAGGCGAGACACGAACCTGATCACCTCTTCTCCTGAATGGCACTTAGAAAGTGTTCTTTAAAGACAACATAAAACCAAAATGGATCATATTTATTTTTTGATATGTTTCTGGTGCTTTTGTTGACTATTCTTCATTTCAAAGAAAAATACTCTATAAAAATGTAATGCCTTTTTTCCAGTAACATCATATATATATATATATATAGGGTTGCAAAATTCCCGGAATTTTCAAAGATGGAAAATTTCCATGGGAATAAATGGGAATTAACGGGAATTTATGGGAATAAACTGGGAATTTTCAAAATTGAAGGTTGGCTCTTCTTAGGGAACTTAAAGGGTCACAACA
>JAUCMU010000027.1:13797065-13812557 GCA_032275025.1 Enteromius treurensis
TATATATATACATATATATAAAAGCCCAGATAAATTTAAAAAGTAAAAAGTATTTATATTCTGAATTATTAAAATTTTTAGTAATTGTTTTTCATTTCAAAATATTAAAATGACATTATATAAAATATTAAAATGTCATTTATGTAATTGATGGCAAAACTATGGAAGCCCGTTTGTGTGTATCACTCACAATTGTGAGTTTGTATCACGCATATCATATTTTTTAATATGTATATATTCAGTGATGGAAACAGACTTCCATACAAAACTGAGTTATTAGCAACTAATATGCTAATACTCTTAGTGTCACATAGTCCTTCAGAAATCAATGTTGAAAACATTTGTGCTGCTTAATATTTTTGTGCAAACAGTGATACATTCTTATATTTTGAAACCTTGTCTCAACTATTTGTCTTTAACATTGAGTGATTTTAAAATACTGTGTTACTCAAAACACCAGTAACATCAGGACACACAGCAGCACTTTTTTAACTTTTTGATTAAACTGATGTGTGAACAGGATATTAAAGGATTACTTCAATTTCTTTACTTTCCTCATTCCAGCCCCTTATGACTTCCTTTTTTTCTGTGGAAGATTGCATTGCATGCAAAATGCACCACCCTTTTGATTCTGCATTTCTGCTTGACTCGCATCTTTCCTCTCCTCCCAAGTCGCAATCCTCTAAATGCCCTTTAGTTCTCTTAATCCTAAAAAGCGCCAGCTCAACATCTCATCCATTCCCAGAAATGTGTCCCTGTGCTGTGAGTTCGGAACAATTTCTCTGATCTATGTGTGTGTGTTTGTGCAAAAACACATCATGACATAAAGCAGGAATGTAAGACAATACACATCACTCAGCTTGTAGTTATTTACAGCATGTTCTGCCAACAACAGATTGTGTTTCTCTGTAGCAGCATGGGTTAATTTTAACCTTGATATGCTTATGGACCCCACACCTAACCAGAATTCATTACAATATGGATCTAGATCCTACCAAATGTTTTGTAAACCTATAGTTATTGT
The DNA here is from genome assembly GCA_032275025.1 of Enteromius treurensis. NCBI lineage: Eukaryota > Metazoa > Chordata > Actinopteri > Cypriniformes > Cyprinidae > Enteromius > Enteromius treurensis. The sequence continues at coordinate 13,798,090 of JAUCMU010000027.1, forward strand.
ATGAGAGGGCTACATTTTTAGGTGGTCTGTCTCTTTAAAATAACATTTGTCTGCTTTATAAATGACAAACCGACCTCGCAAACTCTCACTTGCTTCGGAAACTCATTGTGAATGCCCTCGACTATGAATATGAGAAGAGATACGTCAATTATCATCTTTCTTCCTCTTGGTTTCCCCTTACGTTATCAGAGCATGACTGGTAAGGAGTCAGATTGTCTGAAAATATTCAAGCTTGTAATTCTAACCAGATTAAGATCTCAGAGGCATGTTAGCTCAGCGTTATGGAGATAGAAGAGAGGAAAAATAAGTTGAAACAGAACGAAAACACCCTCTAGTGTCTCAGTTCCCATCATGCCTTTATAGCCTGCTTTGAATCATTGCGTCTGGTTCTTTAAAAGCATGAAATTGAGATTGGATCAATAGAAGCACCGCTCGTTTGTGGTAGGCTAGCGACAGGGGCGCTGGCACCCCCAAATTTGAGCAGGGCACGGCAGGCCGGGCCGTTGCGTGCTTAGAGTGCTTGTTTATGCTCTCTTAATGTTTGCTGTGGAAAAAACTCATAAACTGCGGCCAGATAGTTGAGCTGTTACAGTGGCTCAGCGAGTGTTCAGGTAGGGAGGGATTCGCATGGGAAAAAAAGCCATTTTTGAATACGTCGCATGACTTTCACTCATTTTTAACACAACAGAAAGGCGTCAACGTTTCGTGCTGTGATGTTGCTTATGCAAGATCAAAGTGGGCTACAAGATGGAAATCATTCGGCGTGCGAGCGTGTGAATGAGGCTTTGCTTAAATGCGAGTGGTTTTGCTTTAAACAATTTACATCATGGCTTCATTATTGTGTAATTGTTTAAATGCAGTTCAGCAGGCGATCACTCAAAAGAAATACCAGACACTGTGCTTGTTACATTCATCATATGGTAGCCTAACACTTTTGCTTATTTCCCCTGTAGGGTCTTTGTCTATTCTTAGACCAATTGACCGTGAGGAGCAAGACCTCTACAACCTGACCGTAGTGGCAGAAGACCACGGTTTACAACAGCACAGCAGCTCCCAGTTACTGTCAATCCAGGTGATTGACGTAAATGATGAGGCGCCATACTTTGAGGAGAGTGAATATGAAGCTTTCATTGCAGAGAATCAGCCTCCAGGAACTACTGTTCTTGTGGTTTCAGCTTTTGATTTGGACCAAGGTAAAATATACTCCTACTATATATGTGTAACATGTAAACATCCCAGTTATGTTGTTTAAGGACCACTAGTGGTGTATTTTTAATATTTATTAAGCATATTTTGTATTCATTTTAATTAATACAATTAATTTATTTTAATTAAAATTATTTATTATATTTATTTAATTATATTTTAATTTAAGTATGAATATTAACACTTAGAAAATAGTTGTTAATTATAATAAATAAATAAAAAATCAGTGGGGTTAACGAAAGGGTTGTTGAATCCACTTTTTCTAAGCATAATTGTAGTATTGTTTATTAATATTTTTAGCAGTGCTGGCAAATAGTTCATTTATCACATCCAAAGTATAACTTTTTGTTTACATGATATATGTATGTGTATACTGTGTTTATTTAATATGTATATGTAAAAACACACTCACATAGTATGTATTTTGAAAATATTTAAATGAATATTCATTTATATATTTCTATTATTATATTTTATATTATATATAAATATATAATTTACAAACATGTTTTATATGCATGCACTTGATTGTATTTATAAATGCATAATACATATACACAATACACACATATATTATGTAAACAAATACTTACAGTATTATTTTGGATGTTATTAATTGCAATTAATCATGATTATTTTTTGTAATATTTACTCTGCCAGTATTCTGAATTAGAATTTTTATACTACATTTTTATTCTATTTAGCTTTTATTTATTTATTTTTTCTTTAAATGCAATTTATTTGACTTACTTTATTTAGTTTATTTCAGTTAACAAAAAACAATTTGTTATTAGTTGCATTTTTGTAATGCAACTAATAAGTTCATTTAAAAAAAACAGCACTGTTATATATACACATGTATGTTAATGTCATGGGGGTCGCATATATAAGATGGCGTGTCAAATGTCAAAGTAGTTCAACAAAACATTTTGCTATGTAGTTGATTCCTAACAAGAACACGTTTTGTACAAATGTCTACTTTACTCGTTATGTGTAATGTGCTCTCTGTAAATGTGGTTTGGCGAGGTACACATGAACTGTGGACACACAAAAACGTTAAGTTGGTACTTTACTCATGGTCTGATAGTAGGAAAATCTTGTTTGGAATGTACATATAAGCCAGGAGCATGATTAATTATGTTAATTTTGTATGTTTTTTATTTAATTAACCACACTAAATTAGCAGTAAATTGTCCGCCCTAATAATTTTGTTTACATTCCTCTTTATCTCTGCCACGCAACGGCTCATATAAACTAAACTGTACTGTCTGTGAAAGCACGCATTGAGTGAGAAGACTTGATTCCCACCTTCTGAGGTTGTCGGTGGTCTCACCGTCCTCTTTAAAAGTGACACGAATGTTTGTCTTAACATTTCTCTGAAAACACTGGGTACCACAGCCAAACCCATCACAAATAAAAGTGTGCGGGTTTTAATTGGTGCCAGGCCGGGGGGGTGTTGTGGAAGGGGAGTGCTGCATTCTCTTGGACTTACTCAGGGGCAAATAAAACAGAAGGATCATAAACTTTCTCTCCATGAACCATTAGCGAGGTAAACAGGTGACACTCTGCCAGATTGCTCGCCTTTTGCACGCGATCTGCCATCCAAGGACTAAGGGGAGGGCGATTGAGATCAACTGCTTAGACAGCTGTATTAACTACAAGCAAATAAAAACAGGGTGCGCCTCGTGTTCACCCGTTCCGTGAGAAAAGTCCATTGAGCAAAGTGAACACAGCCTCTTAAGAATGATGGGCTTTAAACAGACATATTTTGGACTTGCATTCAAGGAAACTGTGTAGATTCGTCTTTTATAATGTCTATCCTTTTTTTTCTTAGGAACCAATGGAATTGTGACATACGGAAGTATTGTAGGAGATGATTTCAGTATTCATCCGGTTACAGGAGTCATAACCACCACTAAGGCTTTGGACAGGGAAGCCCAAGGGGTTTATGCTGTGACAGGTACTTCAGATAAAACACATCTACTTAATTGAAACAGAAAACAAAATGCTTTTAAGAGCTTAAGATTGAAACTTTGTGTTTCTGCCAGTGTCATGTTACGGTTGGGCATGCATTTGTTTAGCCAATTTAAAACCTCTTTCTCTTAAACAGTTTATGCCAGAGATGGTGGTTCTCCGCCCAATTTTGCCAAGACCACAGTGCGCGTCACAGTGCTGGATGAGAATGACAATAGGCCGGCTTTTGGGAGAGTGTACTATAGTCTGGAGGTTCCTGAGAACCAGGAGCCTGTCATGCTCTGCACCATTAGAGCCACAGATCAAGACTCCGGAGACAGTGGGCTGGTGCAATACAAAATCACAGGTATTAATGCCATGAGCAATACTTACATTGTTGTGCATTATATGCCAATTATTATTACATGTTTTATTCAAGTTTAGCTCATACCCAAAGTCATTTTATGTTCTATAGATTTACTTTACATTAACCCTTCCCCTATTGTGGCAACATTTGGTACAACCTCATCAGAATGCATCATTTCTGTTTTAATATATCTTACATTGTAAATTAATTCAGATTACTTTATTGGCAGATATTACTTCAGTCTTCACTGTCACATGATCCTTCCGAAATCATTGTGATATGCTTATTTGGTAATAAGTAAAAAAAATAATAAGAAACATTAAGAAAGTTAAAAGCAGCTGTGCAGCTAAATAATATGAATAATGTCTTTAAAGTCAACGATTTAATTCATCCATACTAAATGAATATTATTTTCAAACATGAAGAATTTGAAGTCTTTTGTACTTTAATGGACATTTAATCATTTGATTAAAGATTTTATGTATAATTTTGCAGTAAAGATTCATTATTCCACAACATTCCACAAAAGTTTGTCCTGTCATGGCCTGTACTGCATTATATTATATTGCATTGGATAAGTATTGAAACTAATATATACTATACATTGCACCCTTCACTGGTGAGCATTGATTAAACTGATTAATATAGTTTAATTCCACATACCTAGAGAGGGAAGACACTAACAGGCCAGATGACAATGTTATTTTCATAACTTCCTTTTCTCAGACGGAAACCGTTTTGGTGATTTCCACCTGGACAGGAAATCAGGTGTGCTGTCCACTTCCAGGCTGTTGGACCGAGAGTCCAAAGCAAAGTACACCCTCACCGTGGAGGCACAAGATCAAGGAATACCATCCCTCACCAGCACCGTCACTTTAGACATCAGTGTCTTGGACCTGAATGACAACAGCCCAGTGTTCCCCAGCAGCAGCTACTCAGTGGAGGTATCAGAGGATGCTTTAGAAGGGTCTCTTGTACTAGAGGTTTCAGCTTCTGACAAGGACGAAGGGTCCAACAGTCAGGTGGTCTACTTCCTGAGCCATGAATCCAGAGGCATGTTCATTGTGGACCAGCACACTGGTCGCATCATTACAGCAGCGGCCCTTGACCGAGAAAAAGTGGCCTCCTACAGTTTCAAAGTCTACGCCATGGACTCCTCAGCTTCCGATCCACGTAACACCTCGGCTGAAGTCACCGTCCACATCTTAGATGTAAACGATAATGCCCCCTTCTTCATCACAGACCCTCTCATCATCAATGTGTCCAGCATTAGCCTCACCAACCACAAGGTGCTGGCCACCATGAGAGCGGAAGATAAAGACTTTGGTGCAAACGGATCTGTATTTTATCGGTTTGCGCATCTTGTCAAAGGCTTCACCATAAACTCCTTGACGGGAGACATTCAGGCCTCCGAAAAGCTCCACACGATGACGCAGAGCCAGCGGACCCTTATTGTAGAGGCTATGGATCAGGGTAACCCATCGCAGTCCTCTCTGGGAGTTGTGATTATCTACATCAGAGAGCAGAGTTACCAAGGCATTCGCTTCACTCGCAACACCAGGGATGTCAGCCTGCAGGAGAATGCCACTAAAGGTCTGATAATAAATGATATCCTAATGATTTTCTTGTAGCTCATACCGTAGTGCATGGGGGTAAGCGATACCAAGATGATGGGATCAATTACCAGGGAAAGCATTAATGGTGAAAATGTATACTTGTGTACATAAATGTATACGAAAATCAATAAAAGTTTTTTTTTTCTTATAGGTACAGCAGTTGTTCAGATACAGGCTCACTATCCTGATGGATCTAGCAGTGGCATCAACTACAGCATTTTCAGTGGCAACAAGCAGCAGTCCTTCACCATCAGCCCCCAGACAGGTAATCCAAGTCACTGCATGTACTTAATGTGATAGTTTTTCCGTATTAGTCATAATACATTTCTTATTTAGGTGAGATTTGGGTAGAAAGCTCTAATGGTCTGGACTTTGAGGAGACCCCACGACTCCGCCTAGTGGTCAAAGCTGAAACCGCATCCTCCAGTTCCTTCATGGCAGTTAACCTTCTCCTGCAGGATGTCAATGACAACTTACCACGCTTTCAACTTCACAATTACGTTGCTTATGTCCGTGAGGCCCAGGGCTATGATCATCCTATCATTCAGGTACAGTAGTCTCCCATTTGTGTTCTCAGTGGTTGAGTCTTGAGTACAACATCCCTTGGCCTGAATACAGCATATTTTCAGTGCAAGCCAAAAGAGTTTCCTTTGCGTTTCCCACAATGTTTTCATTGTCCATGGTGAGAATATAGGCTCAGCTGTCCCACATAGCCACAACCAATTCCCTTTTTCAACTTTTTTTTCTAAATAATTTGAGTTCCAAGCCCAACATTGCTTAGAGGTTCATGTTACGCTCAAGCAGCTGTTGCGAATCTGCCTGTATTTTCATTGCCAATTTCACCGGTAATTTCCTCAGGTGTTGGCGAATGACCTGGACCAGGGTCAGAACGGGCAGGTGACCTACTCCATAAGGTCATCGTCCATGAGCGGCCTCTTCAAGATTGACCCTGTCACAGGCAGTATATCCACCGCTGCCATCATGGACAGAGAGATCTGGACACAGACCAAGTACTAAGTTCTTCCATCTGCTTGCATCTTGCAGTTTAGATCATTTCCTTTTACCTTCTTTATCCTTAAACAGAAGTGATAAAAAAAAGTAATGTCTTTTTTCATTTTAAATAGCTAAGAAAAAGTCATGCCCATGTATTTATTGACAAAATGACACTTTTTTTCTTTGTTTGATTGTATATAGAGTTTGCACTTTAAAACGTCTTAAATTTCTTTTCTGTCAGCATAAAAATATTCTGTGAGAATGTCCAGACTCTGACTCTAATTTAATTGTTGTGTCTCCAGCTTGGTTATTATGGCAACGGACAGAGGCAGTCCTCGGTTGGCAGGTTCTGCCACTCTCACTGTGATCATCGTGGACCTGAATGACAACAGTCCCACAATCCCTGTTCCACGTGAAGTACGGGTCCCTGAGAGTAAGTTGACTGCTGTTTGAACTCCATATCACTCCTGTAATCAATGAACTAAATTTCCTATTTTTTCTGGCAGACAAACAGTGAGGCACACCGTTCTGAAAGATTGACTCAATTACCAGGCGTTTTTCTCGCCAAAGTCCTTAATGGTTATTTCCTGTCACTGATGTTGTACTCTATGTCCAATAATGGTGGGCGTTGTCCAGCAAATTGTAACTCTTTTGAAAGGTGCAACCGCAAACGGAAACAATAAATTACATTTCACACTGGGTTATCAAGATTGTGTATTTCTCTCTCTAGATACTTTGATTGGAACCGTGATCACTCAGGTCACAGGGAATGATGTGGACTCTGGGCCGGCTCTCTCCTATTCCCTGCTTCTGGACTCAGACACTCGAGACAAATTTGGAATACATCGCTATGGAGGCGGGGTGTCCTTGACTGCCCCTCTGGATTTTGAAGAAAGAACATGGTACACTCTGACCGTCAGCTCGTCGGACTCCAAACAACAGACTTACGCAAATCTGACCGTGCTTGTGGAGGATGTGAATGATAATGCTCCAATCTTCTCCCTGGACCTTTATGAGGTATGTTAAGAGAAATCACACATTCAGGATGAAGACTGATAGAAAAAGTACAGTAAGATGTTTGAAATACCCAAAAATGTAACAAAGTTAATTACAAAATAAATTGGACTGTAATGTATTGCAATTACTGAGTATAAATGTGTAACTAAATTACAGTTTCTTATAAACATGTTAACAATTACAAAATGGGTCATAGCTATGCAAAGATTTGATTTCAAAAACAGTATCATGTATATTAAAATACATCTTGTTATCATTTTAAATCAGTATTTAATCAGTGTTGAGAACTACTATAAGTTTTTTTAACCACTGTAAGATTATCCCTGCCTGGTTTTGAAAACATTCTTTAGAAATTTAGAAAAGTAATTAAATGTAATCCGTTTTCATTACTTCAAAGAGTAACTGAAATAGTTACACTACGTATTACATTTCACATAGTGTAAAAGAGTCATTGGTAAACTACTGTATTACACTTCTAAAGTAACTTTCCCAAGAATGGTACTAAAAATGTTTGAAAAATATATAGTAAACAGTTATTTGACCAATTAAAAGTATTTTAGGGAGCATTGAAATAATAACAGATTACATTAACTTTGATATTCTTCACTCGGTTGAATAAATTATTTTCTCTGGTAAAACCCTTAAAGGCACTTTAAAAAGACATGTTTGCGTTTTTAGAAATTCCCTAGTAAGGTAAACGAAAAAACGAATTGATGCTGTGTACTGCATAAAAGCTGTCAGTGTTAAGAACGATTTATGTCTTTGGCAGGTGACTCTAGCAGAACGCTCACCAGCAGGAAGCTCCGTTATCACAGTAACTGCGACAGATAAGGACTCTGGAGACAACGGAAGGATAACATACAGGGTTGTCTCAACAAAGGACATGTTCTACATTGACCCAAGCAATGGTAATTTGGGATTTTGTTGTTGTTGTTTTCAGTTTGTTTGTTTATTGTTCTTCATCCAAATCAGATATAAAATTCCTTCTTAAGGATCAAGAGATCATTTTTGATATATATAGTGGTTCTCAGCTGGATTTTGCTTCATAGCCCATGTTTTAGGATGTCAACTGGCAATTTAATTATGTATCAAATTTGTTAATCAAACAAAAATAATGTGACCTGCAGAGATACCAAATATGCTTAATGATATGGAAATATGGAAAATTAGCAAATTATTTACAACAGAGGAAATCTGATTTACAATCCTAAAGAATAAAAAAAATCACAGTGCCAATTCTTGTTAAATACACTATTTTAGGATGCGCAGCAGTCCAGGGCCCAGTGCAGGACATTATATTTGGGTTGTCACCCACCAGTTGAGAACCAAAGTTTTGAAGCATGTAAAAAAAAAAGGCCTAATCTTATAATGGGATTTCTTTACATAGGTACTCTGTTCATCAAGCAGAAGGTTGAGTTTGACTCACAACGCCCGTCTATTTTGGTGGTGATTGAAGCCAGTGATAGTGGAACACCTCCGTTGACTGCCCTTACCACAGTTCAAGTGCATGTGTCTGATGTCAATGACAATGCACCTGTATTCCACCAGACTGAGTACAGAGCCTCTGTATCTGAAGATGAAGTTCCTGGTTCAACCATTCTAACCCTAGAAGCAGTGGATGGGGACTTATCGAGGGACAACTGCGGGTTTGATTTTGCCATTGCCAGTGGAAACATTGGTAACGCTTTCCAAATCGAGAGCAGTGTCCGTTTCCTTGAGGGCCATGGATTTCAGACAGTTGGGATGTTGATATTAGTTGACAAGCTTGACTTCGAAAATGCCAATGGCTACAATCTCACTATTGTGGCCTCAGATCGCGGCATACCACAGCGAAGCTCGAGTGTTCCAGTTTTAATCACTGTAACGGACACCAATGATAACCCTCCATCCTTCAGTAAGGCCGAGTACAATGTTATTGTCAATGAAGGGGCAGAAACGGGAAAAGAAATACTTCAACTTTTTGCTGTGGACCCTGACTCAACACTTAATGGAGAGGTTCAATACTCAATCAGTTCTGGAGATGTGTCTGAGCTCTTCTCTATAGATCGCTGGACCGGGTCCCTTCGTCTGCGGAGGTCCCTTGATAGTGAGAAACGGTCCTCTCATGTGTTCATCATTCAGGCCTCAGACGGTCAGGGACACTTCGCTTTAGCTCCTGTAACCGTCGAAGTCAAGAACATCAATAACAACAGGCCTTACTTCCCACTTAAATCACTCACAGCAAGCATTCGTGAAAACCAGCCCCAAAATGCTCTAGTTACCATACTACATGCCATTGATCATGACAAGGGAGCATATGGAGAATTGAGATATTTCCTCATGTATAATTCTGGCAATGGGAAAGATTCCTTCCTAGTAAACCAAACCTCTGGTGAGTTGCGAACCCGCCTTACATTTGACTTTGAGAAGGTAAATGCTTTCAATTTTATTGCCATGGCAATAGATACAGGCAACTACTCTGCCACAGTCACAGTTCAAGTCTTTGTGACTGGTGAAGATGAGTACGACCCGGTTTTCACTAACTCAGATTTCGCCTTCCATGTACCTGAGGGGGCCGAGAAAGGGCAAAGCATCGGGCAAGTAAATGCTAACGATGAGGATGGAGGGGTGGACGGCATTGTTCTCTACACACTCGCAAACAGTTCCCCTTTTTTTGAGGTCAACGCGTCTACAGGAGTGATATCCCTCAAGATGGATGCATATCATCGACATACAAGCCGGACCAAAAGAGAGACACGGCAGATGACGTTGGATGTTATTGCGCACAGTCCTTTGGAGAATTCCCGAAAAGCTTCTGCCCAGGTCACAATTGATGTCGCCCATACATCCTTTGGCTTGAACACAGACATGAATGTGGTACTTGCCAGTGCTATAACAGCTTCCTTAGCAGTCATTGTGTTCCTGATCATAGTTGTTGTAGTGATATTCCTTTTGAGATCCCAAAGGTACAAAGAACAAGAGGCTTGCACCAGAATAGTATCCCACGGTACCGTTCTGGAGAGTCTTGAAGAATCGAAAGTTCCAGGGGGTGAGAAGATGTATCATCAGACTCTTCCTGGGTATGCAACAGACCAAACTGGGAGCGGAGGAGGTACCTACGCACGAGGTGGATCTCTTGACCCATCTCACTCCAGTGGACGGGGTTCTGCCGAAGCGGAAGCAGCAGAAGATGATGAGATCCGGATGATTAATGAGTATCCTCAAGTTTCCAGCATATCCTCCTCCATGCAGGAGCACATAGCTGCTCGTGGGCCTGACTCTGGTATCCAGCAAGATGCAGACCAGCTCTCTGACATTTCCTGTGAGCCGGGGATGGATGCAAATCAATGGTTTAAAGGAAAGAAACTGGGAAGTTTAAGTGGGACACTACTATCGAGCCAGTTGCCAACTTATCGGGATGAAGGAGGTGGTTATCTCGGGGTTGGAAGAGGGCTTAACATCTCACATCCAAAAGATTATGCTTTCCCGGAGGATGGTAAGCCTGCTGTAGATGGTTCTCTTACAGCTATCGTGGCTAGCGACGAAGAACTGAGGGGCAGCTACAACTGGGACTACCTTCTTGATTGGTGCCCTCAGTTTCAACCTCTGGCTAATGTCTTTACAGAAATTGCCAGATTAAAAGATGAGAATGCCCCACCTAACCCTCGGCGGCCATTTCATCACAAAGCAAAGACAGATCCCAAGCCCAGAATTGACCCTCCTCCCCTTATTACCTCTGTAGCACATCCAGGGGCCAAAACTGTTTTGCCAAAACCTGCTGTAGGCCGAACATTTCCTCACCTGTCCTCATTGCGCCGATCTCCCATCGACCATGATGTTTCTTCAATAGCCATGTCACCGAGTTTTTCTCCATCACTTTCACCCCTTGCTGCCCATTCCCCAGCCATTGTTCCTTTTGGTGGTCACTCGTCCTCCATTATGGGTGCAAATGAGCACTCCCTAGAACATGAGGAAACAGAATTGAGGATTTAATGCTGTCTAAGGACAGTTCACCAGAAAGCATTCCCACCTGCTCAGGTACTCTAAAAATGCCTCTCCTCTGGCAAAGTCCTCAATATCATGTTGTATGTAATGTTGCCCCACTGGCTGGCCAGAGGTTTCAGAAAGCGGTGCTTTAATCACCCTTCTTTAGACTTGCTGACTTGAGTTGTTCTATAATGCTGTTCTAACGATCCTGAAGATCAAATGACAATTTTCTTAGCCCAGCATTTGCACATTTAAAAGGACAGTTATGTTTGATGTCAATGTTTTGTAAGAAAAAAACACTTTTTGTATTTTATATTTTTGTACTGATGTTTTTTTTGTTTTTAAAAGAATGACATATGTCAAGCGGTTGCTTTAACCTGTGATTTTATTGACATACATTTATATTTGTATATATGTGGCCGTAACAGTATGTTTGTTATCAGAGCTTGTTTTAGTTTATTAACAGTTGCCATTCTAAAGTGTTCGAAGTATGTTCAGTATTAAGCTCTTAAATATTTGGGGAATATGTTTTTCTGTTAGTATTTATATATAATGCAAAAATGCCAGTGTACACAGTCTTTGAGGTTTTTGCTGCAGACCCCAGTGATCATAATGATTTCTACATGCTGCTTCCCCTCCCTTAGCTTGGCTAATGGGAATACAATTGTAGCTTATGAAACAAACATTTTTGGAAGGATTATAAAATCAAGTACCAAGTTGCCACTTAATTAGCTAAGACAAGCTATTTGTGCCAGGCATTTGAAAAACCAAGAAGAAATAACTGTAACAGAAATGGATAATATTGCCATGGCAGCCTTTAACAGCACCTCGAAAGAGCTGCCAATGTAACTGGAAATAATGTACTGTCCTTTTTATACTCATATTTGTTATCAAGTTTTTCTTTGAACATAGGATCTAACACAAATATTCTTGAGGCCAGTGAAAATCATTATCATGCTGTTGTTACAATATATAGGCTGATAACCTGATAATGTCAAAGATTTTTTTTTTTGTCAAAGGTTAGACTGATAATATTTACTGGATGTTTACAGTATGTTAATAAATCCATCAGGCTATCCAATTTTAGACTTAATTCGACCAAAAGAAAGATTTCTTTAAAACACTACACCCTAATTAAGGTACTGACATTTCCAGGTACTTTTCTTTTAAGCATCTTTCAGTCATTACTCAAAATAATTGGTAATTATACCATAAAATGCTGGATTACTTTGTTTTGTTTATGTAAATGACATGGCTGAATAATATTATGACACCCATATTTGTTGAAAAGCACTGGTGATTTGATTTTAGTGATGTATCCGTTCCTACAGTGTACAGTTTGTACAATTTCAAACTATGATTGAAAAAATCACGGCAGCATTGAACATTCTTCTAGCAAGATTGTGAAACATATTTTTGTAAATTATTTTCTAACACTTGATTGTAAATGTTGCCCTCTGTCCATACTTCCTTTCTGTGCTAAAAACTTTACTAGTGTTTTATAGACATTTAGAGAATTAGTTTTCAGTATCAGAATCAGTTTTTGTTAACATATTTTGATGTTCATTGATAGGCTCAACTTATAATTTTGAAAACCCGCAGTGCCTATTGTAGAAAATCATGTTTGTTAAAATGATTCTTTGTTCAGAAAACCTTCAGTAATATACAGTAGTTGAAAGTCATGGTCCAGTGTTTCTCTGAGGACACAACATCTCTCTGCTTGTTAAAGAATCCTTTATTTATGGCAGATACTTCACTTTTGTACTCAAACAATTCCTCACTCCTAACTGTGAACGTGTTTTATTGGTGATGCCTCGAAGGAAAATAAATAATGTTCAGTTGTTCTGTGTTCATTTAAAAAGTTTCTCATGATGTTCAAGTCACTGTTCAGTTACAGGTGAATTAAATCTGTTTACATTACTTTTAGATACCACTGTGGTCCAGCCGTTTGTCTTACCTTTGTACCCAGTATAATCCAAAGGGCATTGATATAAGTGGTGGTGTTTTTATTGTAAATAATGATCAGAAAACACAGAATTTTGTTCAGTTTCCACCTTAATCCTTTGAAACATACTTTTTTTATATGCTTGAAAAAGTGCCTGATTAAAATGTATTTCCAATAATGAGCCTTAAACATCTTCATCTATTTTTTTTTTCTCCAATTATATGTACACACATTCTGTGTTAATAGTTATTTTAGATCAAAAATACATTCTATAAACTGCAAGGGAAATCTTAATTTTGTTTTTCCAACTATACATTTTAACAAGTTACAATATATATTTTTTTCACCAGGTGTATTGTGAAGAACATTACTTCTCGGTTGTCCTACTGAAATTAAAAGTGTTATGTTTTTACTCTATATACAGTTGCAAAAAAAATGGCCTCTATTTTAGCCTTTAAGGATCTTCGTAAGAAGTTGTAGTCCTGTAATACACTGTAGTTTCAACATGGTGATTCAAAGTGGCGAATAAATAGATTCCAGATGTACAGCCAGATATGGGAGAAATGTGGATGTAGATTTACTGTTAGTATGTCAAATAAAAATATGTGTGATTCCCCCTTGAATCAAATAAATACTTTACATATGGGATAGCTAATATGTGGTTCATGAATGAAACTGCAGACATACAAAGACCACAGAATCCTAGTTTAGCTAATGTTTATGTATTTCCATCAGGTCTCAAAGCTCATGCACAGATTGATGAGGGAAAAAATCTGTCTTCCCACCTGTCCTGCAGAGGAAGTACCAGATAATTTGTCTCTTCCAACCTGTCTCTGTAGAGAGCAAAGGCATACAGTGTACTATATACAGTATCTCTTGCAGCCGGAGCCTTATAATTAATTCTCTTAAAAGCCAAAAATAAGGTTTTAAATCATGTAACACATTCCAAAAAAATAGGGCAGTAACAAACCTTGCCACACGAGGGGAAGAATTTAGTCATTATTCATCCATACTCAGACCTTAATGATTTGTGGATCCTTCAGAACATATCATTACAGCCATGCCATAGACAGCTTGGATTACAGGACATGTCATGCACTGTGTTTATGAAGACCTGCCTGCGAGTATTGCCATGGAGACCCAAAGAACCATCTAGCATTTGACCACAAAAGATTTCGACTCACTGAAACTAGTTGTTGAATGTGGGTTTGACTGAAACATTTAAAGCCAAGAACATTCGTTGGACTAAAACCTTTAAGCCGAAAGTTACAACGTTTAAATATGAGCTAACGTTAGCTAGACAGATTCTTTTTGGCCTTGCTGATTTACAGTGTTGGGGAAAGTTACTTTTAAAAGTAATACATTACAATATTGAGTTACTTCCTAAAAAAAGTAACTAATTACG
>JAUCMU010000027.1:13812657-13829851 GCA_032275025.1 Enteromius treurensis
ACTTTACTAGTTACTTGGAAAAAGTAATATTATTACGTAACTCGCGTTACTTGTAATGCGTTACCCCCAACACTGCTGATTTAAGGTGAAGTGTGGGCACTTCTTGAGAAGTTTTCAAATTAAAAGGACATGAGTCAGTTCTTTAGATACGCAAGACTGTGTACATATACTTATTAATGGGAGAAGGATCAATCTTCTATAAGAGCCAATCACTTATAGGTAAAATCAAAAATCATTCGCGTCACTTAAATAGCCGAGTCTGTTGTAGTGATGGGAAGTTCGGCTCTTTTCAAAGATTCGGTTCTTTTGGCTCGGCTCCCAAATGGCTCTTTTTTTCACATCACTCAGAGCCTTCTATTTTAACCACAATTTATCAATTGTGAATGTTTTGTGTATTTGTGAGCAACTTTTTAATTCCTTATTTTTCATAAAAAAAATTCACAGTTACTATTATTTAACATTTTAATAAAACTTTAATTGAACAATTGAACACAACCACAGCAAACAAATCCAATAACCTAAATAAAGGGGGAAAATCTTAACATATATTAATAAACATATATAACAAAACACTTTTTTTATTTTTATTATATCATTTAGAAATATGAAACGTCTCAGTTTGGATGGGCTGATGCGATTTCTCCCTTTCTGTAATTATTTGTCCTGTTTTTGAGAAGACTCTCTCTGTCGCTCTGTGTACCTGGCCTGTGTACCACTACACTCGCTATCTTAAAAGCATGCGCTCCCTTTCTTTCTTTCTTTCTTTCTTTCTTTCTTTCTTTCTTTCACATACTGTATACGATCCTAGTGGGTCCTCCCATGATTAGCAGCATGGTGTTCCCAAATGAAGCCCCGCCCCTAATTACGGCAGAAGATTTGGCTCTTCTCGAATCGTTCGCGAACGACACATCACTAGTCTGTTGTGAGTGCTGAGACACGCGCATGATATGTGTTAATTGTTTACATCGTTAAAACAGTTATAAAACAAGAAACGAAACAGAAATGATTTTTTTTATGGTTTCACTTTGGACTCCCCTTTTGGATGCTTCAGAAAGTAATGCATCAAACTAAACCCTGTTGAAAAATCCTGCATATGTTGTTCAGATATGTTTAAAAGCATGGCTACTGTTTGAGTTGATTTAAGCTGGCCAAGAGCTGGTTTATGGTAGTCCTTTGCTAGTTGCTGGTCATGTGCTGGTCCTAAGCAAATTTATAGAAATTTAAAGGTTCACTCATAAAGCCATGCTTTCTGAAACGTTTTGAGGTTAAGTAAGGAGAAGCATTTATTTTACTTTCAAAAAAGCATTGCAACATTTGGGAGCTAGAAGCAGACAGCACCGAACCTGCATTTTGCGAGGATACAACATTGCTTGCTCTGTGCAAACTCAAACCCAATGCTGTTTTCAGCAGACAAGGTATGAATATTTACTGATGTAAACTATTGCAAAAATCTATTATGCTTCAGCCAGCACAGCACTTTAGACTAGTCTTTATTTCATTTAGTTTGAAAGTTCATTGAGGCATTTTGGAAAAGGCCAATGAGGATTAATTTGTTCCTATTACATAAGAGGGTGATGGAGAGTCCGCTAATTCACATGCAAGACGTTTTGTGGAAATTCAGGTTGTTGTTTTTTCTTTTTGTTGGAAAGCGCACAGCTGGAGAGCCTGTATTTTTTTCGCACTAGTTTCTGTTGTTGACACACTCTTTGTGTTTGCTAAAGCTAAATACCACTGTCAAAGCAGTCAGGCCATGTGGACTGTAAATCTGGACACAACAACTCTTTCGAAAGCAAAACAGACTTTGTGAATGACTGTGTTTGTTAATTGCAAGGCTTTTGATGATGCATCATCAATTTTGTTAAATGTTTGTGTATGGCATCTGACATTTTTTGCTTTGATGAGGTTAGTTTGTTGTGTCTGCATAGGTCAATATGGAGACACATTAAGATTTGTTGTGATGGTGCCTCTTAGAACAACTGGTCTGAGACTAATTTATTCTGACATACTGCTTTGATGGCTTTAAAAACTCTTGTGGCCCTTCATAACAAAGTTAGCTTGAAAAGTAACCTTTTAGTCAACCTTTCCAAGGGGCTTGCCGGCTTTCTGCGCTGGGTAGGCCTGGCATGGGTTTTGAAAATGTAATGACAATAACGACTGTCGAATTTAATGATTTTAGCAGAAGGGGAAGAAAAAGAGTCTATTTTGCCCTTTGTCTAAAGGGTTCTTTCACAACGATGCCGACCAAGCTTGGCAGACCCACAAAGACGGATATTTCTAGTCGCCAAGGGCCCCATAATGTGCTTTCTTTAAATATTGTCTAGATTTCCATCCATCAGATTGCAACCCAGTCTCTTTAGACCTATGAAAGTGAGCTTAAATGTCAAAATGAGACTTCATATACACTTTTACATCTGTCATGTGAAGTAGATTCATTACGGGTGGGGTTTCAAATATTAGCTCCACCCACTTCCATATTTGCAAGATACAAAGGCCTTTACAACCTCCAGAGGGCCTTTTGTCTTTCCCTCTGTCTTTTTGTGTGAGTTTTGTTTTTTCCTGATTTGCTTCCCAAAGTCTTGCCAGACTACTTGCGTGACTAGAGCGAGCAAAAAAAGTGAGTCTTCAAAACCCATTGGCACGCAACTCCTAATCTATTTTTGGAGCACGCTCCTTTTTTCTCTCAACTTTAGAGGCACACAAAAAAAAACAGCCAGGGGAAGAGAGCCAATTGTTGGGTTGAAGGGGTCTGGTTCTCATTTCAGGCCGCCCTGCTTCCCTGTCTTGCCCTGCCAGAGCGAGAGCCACTGCAGTAAGGAGAAAGAGGCGGGCGGGCGGCTCGGGAGGTGAGCAACTGCAGCCCGGGCTCCAGGCCTGCCACTCAGCCACTGTCACTTAGCAACCACCTGCGGCTGGTTCTCATTAGTGGTTCCAGCTGCTTGTATTTCAGACTTCCACGCTTTGCTGTATTTTGATTCATTTCTTTTCTCTCTTTTGAAGGAAAGGAGTTTGCCGGGATGAAAATATGATGCTTGGTGTGCCTCAATCACTCGCAATTCATTTTCATTAACTGGGAACTGGCGTGGCTACTGGGTCCAAAGCCGACTAGGGCTAATTGATGGCAATACTTATGATTTTGAACTCATGGACACTATTTTGTGGTCAAGTATAGTCATGTTTTCTTGGTTTGATTTAGTGCAAAATTGAAAACGGTGCAAATTATGTTGAATGAAATAACAGTGTAAGATCTTTTAAGGTTTCTGTGTGTGTTAGTCTTACCGTGATGCCGCGTCCCAGCACTATGACACCAAAACAAAAAGAACAGTGGGGGCGTGTGTAAAAAAAGCTCTTGTGGGTGTGAGAGTGTGTTGATTTAAAACAATGTGGAAACATTGATCTATAAAATATTTAATATTTTATATATATATATATATATATATATATATATATGACTCTTTAAAAAATGCTGGGTTATAATGTATATAGACAGAATCCGCAATTGGATTGTTTTGACTCAGCAGTTGGGTTTAATGTTTAAACCAACCTTCTGGATAGTAACCCAACCGTTGAGTCAAAACGACCCAATTGCTAGTTCTGTCCCTATTTTTATCCAGTGCTGGGTTGTATTTAACCCAGCATTTTTAAAAGTGTATAAATAGAATTCACTGGGCAGAAATCACATTAATAGTGAATCATAATAAATGATTTTGCAAGCTTATTTTAAATTTACATGCTGTATATTCAAGTTGGGATGTACTGTATGAAACACCTAATAAGGACAATTCAGACTGCAACTACAGACGCAGAGAAACAGCAAAAGACACACTCATTAAGGCGCCTTTTTGCATTGGTCAGTGCTTGTTTTTGCACCAACCAATGCCAACAGACTTAAATATTACATACGTAATTTCTTGGGTATTGGAATGTCTGAGAAGTGACAAACTGCACACGTAGTTGTTCTACATCTGTTGGTGTGGTGTGAATTGGCCTGTAGACAGTAAGTGCAAAGTAATCACTCAGCGTTCTGCGTTTACTTTACGTAGCAAAAACATTTTCATAAGTCCATCTGTACATTACTGGGAGAAATTAATAATTTTCCATCATTTTTAAATCCAGATGTTGGGATTTTGGTTCATAGTTCACAATATAATTATTTTCTTTAGGCTATTTCTGTGTCATATTTCTGAACTGATATGTTAATATATATATATATATATATATATATATATAGCCTTGAGAATGATGTACTGTAACCACAACATTTACCTGGAGTTACTGCCAAACCAGTAGATTAACCCTTTCACACACAAAATAAACCTAGTCCTAGACTAAAATGTAAATCTTAGCTTGCACTGACTGATCTTTAAATTTCTGTGCCTTTGTTTTGTCTTAATATGCACACCAGTAATGCTTTTTTCTAAGGCGTCTTTATAAAAAAAATCTTAAATGTCCTAATTGAACTATGGCCTAACCTAGGCCCTGTCTATGAAACTGGGCCAAAAAGAACAAAATCACAGCTGTAGTACGAAACCAACATTTAAATCATCCACACATCATAATTTTAATGTAATAAAGTGCGCTATTCCTCATATTTGAGGCCTAGAGGAGATAAAAATGATGCATACCAAATATGCTCTGCTAATGAACTAGTTTTTCATCTAGTTTGTTATTTTGCATTTGTTTTATTCATGGTTATCTGCATCTACCCAGTCTTGCTTATTACTAATAATTTCTACTTAGTGAAAGATGAACTTGTACGTTTTAAGAAGTTGACAAATTTAGCCATCCACTACTATATGGTCAACAACCTTTTAATATTTGTGTTTAGCACTCTTTTTTTTACACCTACCATCCACTGTAACTCTTTGAGAACAGACCTGTGACCAATATTTAGGTCACGACCCACTGCTTGGAAACCCCTATGCTGAATGATAGAAACCACTACGTTTTCTTCTATGGCAAAATGTAACTTTTCAAATGTGTTTCCTTTCATAAACACACTTTAGGTTCAGTTGAGGTGCTCTCGGATGATTTGTAAAAACGTTTGCTTGGTTAACTTGATTAAGTTGCAGCAACTGGTGGACTAAGTGTAGCAGGCTGCTGAGGCTGTGCTGCATATATCAACAATTGGCATAATACAAAAACATATTACTGGGTGGAATAATAAACTTCACAGTCCTGTACATACAATATCTGTATGTGCCCAAAGGACAATTTATATATTATGCATGTGATGCAACACATATATAATTTTAGAAAATGTGAACCCTTTTTTAGACAATCTTGTGTCACATTGTTATTTTTGAGCAGATACTGTGTTGATATAACCTTACTAGTGCAAGACAGGGCTATTTTCCTTAGTTCTATATCTCCATGGGACTCTGGGTCTCAAACTGGATCAGAGCTTTGGGTTGGGGAGAGAGAGCGAGATTGATGGAGTGAATGCGGACAGCTTCCAGTCCCTTGGTGACGTGGAGAGAGGAGAGAAAACAGGAAAATGATTGTTTTGTTCTCTCTTCAGAGAAAGTGCTTCTGCAAACAGTCTAAACAGAGAGGAAAGAGGACATTAAACACTCTGATATCCCAGCTACTCCACTGGACAGCTGGTCATGTGACTCCGCAGACAACTTAATCCAGCCGCTCTCTAGCAAGACTGGAAGTAACCTAACTATGAATTTTCACAGAATAGGCCCTTTTATTCCTGTTGCTGCCTTTTCCATGTGGTTATTGTCACATTGGCCTCCCAAAAGATAAAAAACAGATCCAAAAAAAGCTCTTTTTTTTTTACTCTCACTGCTGTATATAATAAATCACAGATGTAAATCTACAACGTCTAACCTAAGCAAATAGATAGATGTTAGTTCTATGTTGACTAAATGTTGACCAATATCTCTACTTGTTGGTTAAAATTATAGTTTATTTCAGTTTTTTAATAACTTTTCACTTTTCACAAAATTTATGTAATATCTCAATATCTATAGATTTATGAGCCATTATTTCCCTGCATTGGGGGATAAAATTAAAGATTATATTATAACAATATAGTGCGTTTTGTCTTATTTTTCCCCCCCAATTAAAATCCAATATAAATACAGTATATAACTGATAACAAATGATCCTTATTAACTCACGTGTTTGTTTTGATAAACAGGAATGTTCATTATGGAAATTCTAATTTTCCAGGGTGAGACTAAGCAATTATTCTGGGCTCCCTGTGAAAATCTTGCTACAAAGAGACACAACAGTGGAAAATAAAGAACAATGCCAGAATCTCACTTGGACTGGTAATAAAATAAGGTAAGCCACAAACTTTTTTTTAATCACAGCCAGACCGTCGAACACTGTCAGGAGTTGCTGTGCAAGTCAAAAAACAGGAGTTTCCTACTAAAATACACCAATTCAGAGGAGCTTACCAAGACTATCAGAAATGACTAATATTTCTTATTTGTAGATTAATGATTTGGGTTAGTTCACCCAAAAACGAATATTCTGTCATTAATTACTCACCCTCATGTTGTTTCAAACCCATAAGACCTTCGTTCATCTTCAAGATATTTTTGATGAAATCAAAGAGGCATCTGTCCCTCCATAGACAGCAACACAACTGAAATGATCCCAGATCCAGAGACGTATTAAAAACATCGGTAAAACAGTTAAGGTGAGATCAGTGGATCAACTTCAGTTTAACATAATTTACTCTTCCATTCTTCTCCTGTGATTTATATCTTCTGACATTTTAGACAGTATAATCCAAAATATCTTAATAAGGGAACGAAAGTATTACAGGTTTGGAACTACATGAGGGTAAGTTATTAATAAGAAGTTTCCTTTTTGAGTGAACCAACCCTTTAAGTATTAAAATTTGTTACTTAGACTTCCTTGGAATTTTGTGCTATAAAAGTGAATGATACCTCAAATTTTGCAGCTCATTGATTTTTTTTAGATATATATATATATTTTAGCTACCAAAACTGACTCAAAGGGATGACAAGACCTCAGAACACTTTAGCAACAACCATGCACAACATCCTAGGATTGTGGCCACAAGTTTTGTGCAGGCAAGCCTGACCCCCACATTGCTTTGTGCGATTTCTTTTCTGCTAATTAAGAGAATTTATTTTGCACCTTTGATTGCATCTCTTTAAATCTTAATGAGGCCATCAGGTACTCTGTGCTCCTAAGCGGTGCCTGTCAAACTGATGGCTTTCATGAATTAAAGGCACATTTCAGCTCTTACATGCTCTGGGGTGTTTTTTTTCTACGCTCATGTGAAAGTCATAAAACAGGTTACTCGACTCCCGACTGTTTTATTACCAAATTCACAAGTGAAAATTTAAACGGTTTTGCGATAAAGCGAAAGGGAAAAAAATACATTAACCCTTCAAGAAAATAAATCTCTTGCGACTTCACAGTATAGCAGCTGGAGCAAAGCCAACGTTTAATGACATTTTAAAAGCAATACAGACATGGAGGTTAGAATAGCGCTAAAATCAAGGGCTTAAAGAACAACTCTTCTATCCACGGTGGCTAACATTTAATATGATTAAAAATCGGCTCAATAACAGCATAGAAGTAATGACTTGGTTTCAGGCAGGGTGGGCTGAACTTAAGAAAGGTGTTAGTGAAGAGAGACGCCAACTGTGATTGGTCTTTGGAAAGGCCCTGTGAGAGAAATCCCATGGAGTCAGAGGTCTTAAGTGTGGAATCGCTCAGCTGACATCAGGAGGGTACAGTAAGTGGAGACAAGGCCACTGTGGAGGAATTTTTCCATCTACCTATTGACACAGTGTTTGAGCTGCACAAATATGCTGTATTTTCTTAAGGAGCACTTATAGACTGTTTATGCTTCAGCAAAGATGAATAGGGTGCTGACAACAAATAGCATGCAATATCAATTTTAAACAGTACGCTTTGTAACCAGTAACAGAAACTACCACCACTCATGCATAAAGAAATAAAATACAGAAATAAGTGGTTTTTAGCAACAAACAGAATGAACTTACAACATGTAAACAGTAATTCTACCATGACCAGTGCCTACATACAAACATCTGAGGGTTTCTGCAGGTTTTATGAAGGTGCATTTAAGACTTTTGGAGACCAATTAAAGATATCAGTATGTTCTAAAAGTAAAGGTAGTGCACAATGAGTTAAATCTGCAACACTTCTATAAAATATCTGAAGTGGGGTCAGAAAAATAAAATATAAAATTTAAAAGGAAAACACGTTTTTATGCTTTATTAACAGATGTTGACATAAACTCAATTTGGCTCAGTTCCTTAGAAAAGATTATTTACATTTTGCAGTTAAATGCATCTTGATACATCTATAAGGATTTTTGAGATTATTGTATTGGAAGCAAGAAAAATTAAGGATATTATTTTTTTTAATATACATTATGTATATAAAGTCTTTCTGCTTATATACAACATTTTAAAGACACCCCTCAGACACCCTGCATCAGCTTTTTAACCAATTTATTTGCAGTCAGTTATGTAGTCTCATAATTAAAATTTAAGTGATGTAAAAAAAGTTTTTACATCACTTCTCTTTTCAGATCATTCCTACACCCTGGTGCTTCTGAGACAATATGGTGAGATTTATATTCGAGACCACACTTGGCATTTACTCACAAAATAATTCAGTCAAATACTTGGACACCTCAACGACACAGTGAAGAGCTCTCCCAAATTCAAGTCTCTTCCAAATCCAAGCTCTGCTTATGGCCCCAAAAATGATAAACCCGCCCCTAGTAAGCTGATTTCTGCTTGGGGTGCAGTTGAAATGGACATTCGGCTTGCCAAATTCCTGAGATAGTTTCCACTCTTTCAGATATATTGCAATGTGAAGTCTCAGTCTCAGCTCAGTTTTCTAGTTGATGAGGTGAAAATAAAACCCTGCTATACATTTGACAGCTTGTATACAAAATTGATCCAATATTGATTAATAAACCAAATACCATTGTGAAGTTGACTATATTTTTCCCCTGTTTTCATATGCTGGGAAAAATAATGAGTAAGAATTAAGGCTTCAATCTAAAATTACAGGTTGTCTCTTTAAAAAAAAAAATTGTTATTTATTTATGTTTATATCATTTTTGTTCTATTACATTAGATTTTAATCCATCCAAGAAAGATCTAATCTAGAGAAATCTATATTAAAAAATAAACAAATAAATAAATAAATAACAAATTATATATATATATATATATATATATATATATATAATTTATTTATTTTTAGATTAGATCATATCATATCAAATTTGATTAGATAAATAAATTATAGTGTCAAACAGCCTACAATTACCTATTGCTGATATTATAAAAATGTACAAAATAATGTAAAGTACTGTACAGACAAACTTAAATGTAGACTAACTGTAATCTGTGCTCTTTATTTATGTGCAATTCCAAGCTTTCATATGGTATGTTACCTTGCTGACACCGAAGAAGAAAAAGAGGTGAGATTTATAGTGAACCTTGGTCTAGACCCTGTTAACCGATCCCAGTTTCATGTCAGACACACTCTGCTCTCACATAAGGTTGTAAAACTTGGCGAACACAATGCAGTGCACATAGAGGTGAAACACCATTGCATTCAGAAACATCTCCAGCAGTGAACTGGCCTTTTCATGGCTTCTCAATAACATTTTATACTACTTCATACAGTTTCCATTCCCAAAGGGCCTTAGAGCTGGGCTTCAGGGAGAGGAATGCTGGCTGGTGGTTTGTTTGTCAGTGACAAGTAGCCTGGGCTCACAAATTACTTGGGAACCTCAGAACTTTTGTTTATTCTCTGGCTGATAAAGGAAATCATTTTACAAGCAGGCAGGCAGCTAAAACAATGCATAGAGGATGAGGAAAAACGAAACTTTGAGCATATGGAGAGCATGTGGGTGGAAAGAAAAACAAAGCTGGAGGACAAGAAAATGTCTGTGAAACACCTCAAAGATCCAATGAAATGACTTGATGAGCATTTTTTGGCAGATTTTAATCACACTATAAAATTGGCTACTTGATATCCAGTTGTAGAAGGAGGGACGTTTTTTGTGCATAATATTACATTTAGTTCTTTCTTTATTGTTGACATTACGGTTATTTAGGGAAGCTGTTTGAAAAAAAAAAAATAGAATTTGAAATTTAATTGCGAGTTATAAAGTCAGAATAAACAAGTCAGAATAGCGAGTTTGTATCATGCAATTCTGACGGAAAAAAATCTGAATTGTGAGTTAAAAAGTCACTATAACCTTTTTTATTCAGTGGCAGAAACAGACATGTGACATGTTTAGGTAAGCAACGGTACAGTGAGTCCACGGTTCGGTTTGTATCAAGGTTTTCTGGCCATGGTAACGGTTCAGTTTCGATACATCAATATTACTGTACAGTACTGTATGTGAGCTCTAACCTAGCGGGAGGTCATTTGCCCTTTCTATTTCAAGTTATAAAGGTACTGAGACAATATTAAAGAGAACTGAAGAGAATTATTAGAATTGATTTGTTCGTCTCTCGAGTCTTTGGGTTTTTCCAGTCGTTCGTTTATCACGTGACAGCCCCATAAACTATGCAGCCTGAGCCGTGCGCGACTGAACGAATCACTCACACGAGACGACTCGTTCTTCTCGAGTCACATTAAAGATTAGTTCAAAATGAACGAATCGTTTAAGAACGACACATCACTAGTCTTAAGAATTTCTAACCATCGCCCGATTGTCTATGCGCATAATTCACAGAAAATGTCTATTTTAATTAAAAGGAAAGTTTAATGCCTCAAATAGGATACCGACATATTGCAGTTCACGTGGGTGTGCCGAACCGAACAGGGCAAACCGAACGGTTCGATAAACCACTGAAAACCGTTGCATCCCTAATGTAAATCATGTAACCTGCGAGAAACTGTAAGATTGTTTCGATAAGCTTACCAAAACTGCGTTACTTTATTCAAAAATACAGTAAAAAGAAGTATATTGCAGGTATATTCCAGTTTGTGGTGTCTCATCATCCTTCAGAAATCAATTTAATAATCTGATTAAACACTTCCGTCGCCTGAGTTTTAACCTAATCCAGTCATGCCTCATAACTGAGTCAGACGCTGTGTCCGAAATCGCATTCTGCTTAAGTAGGCACTACATTTAAAATTGAACGTACTACTCGACCGTTAAAGAGTATGTTCTATATAGTATGAATGTGGGTAGTATGAATGGAATTCGGACATACTACATCCTATATAGCAGGGAAGTAAGCGATTTCGAACGCAGCAAGAGTGTGCGCACCTGTCGCTTGGCCACACCCACGGCTTGTTATCTCACCTGCTTAAGCTGAAATCTGGTCAGTGCAAAGTCTTGATTTGCTGCGGTAGTCATTTCTGAGCGCTATTTCTCATTGTTTGCATGTGGTTTTGATTCTGGACTGTTCCCTCATTTATTGCTTTCTGCCTGCCTTGGCTTTGCCTGAGTACACGACTATGAGTCTGCCTCCCCCACAATGCTCTGTATGTTCTGGTACTGACCTTGCCTGTACGACCATCCAATAAAGTGCTGCAAATGGATCCGACGATGTCTGGTGCTTCGCCACTATTATCAGCAATGTTAATAACAGTTGTGAGGCCTAATTTTTTTGGGGGAAATGTGAATTTCTTTGACAAATACAGAGTTCACAACTCTCAGAACTACATTTGTATGAAACAGATGAGTCATCAGTTATAGCTCTATAGCACAATGTGGGGTAATTTTATTAGGTATAAGCTTTGTTTAATACCTAAGCTTGTTTAAATCCTTATAACCCTAAGTGTGAGGAAAGTACTGGTCTCACTTGAATGAAGAGGAAAGCCTGGCAAACCCGTGATGAAACAATATAATAACGTGGCAATTGTGTTTTATTCTTTCAAAACTGTCGATTAACAGGGTGTTTTCTCTCTCACGCTACGCTCCAAAACCAAAAGTGTTCTGTTCTTTGTTCTGGCTGAAGAGAGTGCCCAAAATCTGTCACGATCAATAATAGAGTCTGCTTGGCAAATTAATATGTTACCTTTATCTTTAACAGCCGATACATTCGTACAACCCCTGTGTGTCTTTAAACCCTCCACACCAAAGTTCATTCACTGGTGGTCCACAGTGGGTAGCAGTGTTACTGGTATCCTACATGTGCTTTAGGATCGTAAGACTACGTTTGATTGCCTTGATATGCATCTGGCAGGCCTATAAAGAATGCAGATGTGGTTTGATTTTTTAAACCTGGACACCACCAGTGCTAGTATGTACCATATCAGAGGCTGAGGGCACCGGGCCAAGCTCTATATCCTTTATGCCAATAAACCAATAAACATGAAATTTATCAGCTCTTGTTGAAGGGAGGCTCCCTCTCATTCTTGTTCCACTGTTATTCTAGCAAAATTACAAGAATGTTTCCTTTAAACCAACTTCCTCTCTCACTTCACGATTCCATACAGAACTGCGATCGTTCTTTGCTAAGAAGCAGAACCAACTCCGTCACATCTCTTCAACCCCGTGCCAAACATCGTCTGCCTGAGGGGTAATTGATTCTATTCTGTCTTGTTTTTAGGGAAGGTGTTAAATCGGTTTAGCAGACAGAATCCGTGAATGGAATGCAGCAAAGCAGCTCCAACTATTGCTGACATCCATTACTGCGAAAAGCACATGCCAGCAAAACACAAATCCTGCTCAGACGGAGACTCTGCAGTAGGTGGCAATTTAACCATTACAGTAAGACCATACAAATCCATTTGGATGAACTGAGGATTCACAAAAGCCAGTGACTTCAAGGTTAGCAAGATAAAATGTTTCGGCAAGAGATTTGATGGTAGTAATTTGTTATAAAACTGCATTATGGATTGACTATAAATTTTCAAAATTGGTATGCAAATCAAAAGATATAAATAAACGCTTAAAATGCCGCTGCAGACATTTTATCATAAAATAAATAAAAAAATAAGAAATTCATTACTCCAGTCTTTAGGGTTATATGATCCTTCAGAAATCCTTATAATATGCTGATTTATTATCAATACTTGAAACAGTTTTTGCTAAAACTATTTATTGGAACTATTGACACTTTTGTGTCAGGATTTTTTTTTTTTTTTTTTTTTTTCTGAATAAAAAGTAAAAAAAGAAAAGGATTTTTTAAAAATATATTTATATATATTGTAGTAATAAACATTACCATTTAAATGTTTGGGGTCAGTAATTAAAAGGCTATATATATATATATATATATATATATATATATATATTATTATTATTATTAGCAAAAACTCTTTTTTTAACAATTTTCAAAAATCTTGTGCATTTCAATTAATCTTAACCAACCAAACTGCATTTTGGGTTATATTGATTAGGTAAAAATAATAATATTAATAATAATAATAATAATTTAAAAAAAAACTAAAATAAATAAATAAATAAAACAAAACACAACAAAACATTATTACATAATAAAAAAAACTTGATTTTTGAAAACAACAACACCAAAAAAACGACAAAAAAAAAAACAGTTATCTTTTTTTGCAAATAAACTTTTTGCAAATAAAATTTGAATAATGTTGCATTTTTGTCTTGTCTTGTTCTTTGGCGGTTTGTTTGTTTGTTGGCGGATTTTTTTACTTTTTTTATGTACGATATTATACAGGTAATATTATAAAATAATTTTAAAATGAATTAGTCTTTTATGTGCACATTAGTTTATTTGGAGAGTAGTTGTTTCAATGAAATACATTTCATTATTTCTAATTTTATTTTTTGGAATATCAAATTTTTACTGCATGGCCTCAGCGAATGTTTTGCAGGTGAAAGCGC
This sequence comes from Enteromius treurensis, assembly GCA_032275025.1. NCBI lineage: Eukaryota > Metazoa > Chordata > Actinopteri > Cypriniformes > Cyprinidae > Enteromius > Enteromius treurensis. The sequence continues at coordinate 13,826,465 of JAUCMU010000027.1, forward strand.
TAATGCTTGAAGTCTAAAAATGACTTTACTCAGTGCAAAGATTTTGCCCTTTTTTCCCCCAACTCTATCACTGACATATGCAAGATCTTACTCCTAACAAAACAGCATTCTGTGTTCTTTTGTCCTTTTTTTTTTAGCATTTATCAAACCGACCCAAATGATATCTTTTAGGAACTGGGAAGGTCATAAGACACTCGCTCTCGCTTAGAAAAATAGCTTTACAGAAATGTTCTGAGACTAGATGACTAAGATGAGATGTGAAGTATTTTCCTTTACTTTGAAAATAGGAATACTGTCTCTTTTATGTCCAGTGAAAATGAGATGTCCTCTGCATGGCTCTCTGAATCTGCATGCAGTCTAGAAAGTGTCTGTGCTCTGATGCCAAACACAACAGCCTAGTGTGATGTAAATCGCATGAGGTGACAGAGGCAAAGGAAGACGCATGTCTGAGCTGTCAGGGCCAGACATTTCCATTAATAGCCTGTCAGGGTGCCTTGTATTCACGGGAAAACTCTCCAAAAAGATGGAAATGAAAGATTTCCCTATCAGAAATACTGCTTGGCTCTATATAAACGTAACTGGAGACTAGCATGGTGATGTATTGGAAAGACCAGGGTAAGAAGAGACGTTAAGGAAGGAACTACAACCTGTGCACACCCCTGTGAGACCTACCCAGGTAGAGGGTTATAAACTACTGGTCAACACCAGAATGTGTGTTTGGCTTGTGAAAAATAGCAAGTGCTTATGCAAGTCTCAAGCACTTTATCATGCTAGAAGCAATCTTAAAACAGCTGAAAACGACAGAACTGGGTCCGCAGGTGGTGTGTAAAATAGGTGAACTCTGGGAGATGCAGCCTCATTTTGGCTGGAATTAATATAATGACTTTAGCTGGTTATCAGTATGATTCCCTTGCAGCTGAGTTATTGTTTTTTTTTTTTTTTCATTTCCATTTCCTCTTTCCCATTTTTAATATTAAGTTTAGGATTTAGAGAAAGCTGAAAGCTGGCCTTAGACCAGGTCTTGAGATATATTATATATTATTTGTTCACAGAGTCACAAAAAGCCTTGAATCTACAGAGATCATGACCTGAAATAAATCTGCTGCAGTGTTGCAATGTCAGTTACCCAGCTGAGAAACAACATAGAGATAATGATGCAGTGATACTGTGCAAGACAGAAAAGTGTGATATCACATAAATGTGAGAAGTTTCTCACTCACAGGGTTGTCTCACTTCATATTATATCTGTGCATACATTGTCCATGATTTTTGAGGGAGATTAAACTAATGTGTCTGAATGCATAATTGGACTGATGTGCCTAAAAACATACATTACTTTTTATTTCATATATAATTAAAATATAGAAAAAAATGCAATTTTAAAAATATTTTTATCTTACATTTTATTTATTTATTTTATTAAATATTATTTTTGTTTATTATACATGTATTTATTTATTTATTTATTAGTCCTGTCAATTAATTAATCACAATAAATAGCATACAAAATAATACATAATTTATGTGTGTGCAGTGTATATTTATTATATATACATACACACACATACAGTACACATTTACATTTTTTGTTACATATGTATATTAATTGAATTTTTATTATAAAAAAATATATTTAATATATAAACATAACATACTTTTCTGAATATATATATATATATAATTTTATATAATTAATTTGTTTCCAACATTTTCAAATTCTCTTCTCTTCTAGGTTTAAATCACTGCTTAAACATCTGGTCTGAGGACAGTTCCTTCCAATGAGAATTTCTGGATGTTACTTTGACCGAGGTCAGGAGAAATGTAATAAGTAAGCGCAGAATGCATTGTCCTATTACTAATAAGCGAAAGTGCAAAGCTGGGCAGCACGCACAAAAACAGACACACTTTGCATTCAATAAAATTTATGGGCAGCTGAGGAGATATTAAACAGAATAAATAGAGGGGTAAGAGGGTAGAATGTAATTCTTCATTGAAGATCACAAGAATGTTGATCCAGGAACATCTTGTACTTGGTGAAATCACGCTCACTGTTCTAAAAGTCTGTAAGAAACATTAATTGTGAGCAGAAAGCAGCACAAATAGTTAAAATGCATGACACACAGAGCTCAGATTACTGCCTGTAACTTCACAGGACGTGGCCGCCTTTAAATTCCCTGCATCTGCCATTGCGTGCGAGCCTTGTCTGCAGACGCTGGGAGCCAACCACAACTAGTATTCACAGAAAACTAAATTAACACTTAGGATATTATGCTAACAACCCCAAAAGGATTTATGATGCCTAAGTAGTTTTTATACAAATTTGCAGGCTCTTTTTTGGTCTCTTTTTGATTATGCAGGTGAAATTAACAGGAAGAGTCATAGCGTTACCAGCAGGTTGGTTATTGGGTTTTATAAGCTGCTGTCACGACACAGGGTCAAACGGTGGCAATGGAAACTTTAAATGGAAAGGGTTTTTGATCATGATGAATGGAAGAGGGATCTCTAAAAACTGAACATTATTGTATTCAGATTATGGATAGTGCAAAAAGTACATTTTTATTTTTGGGTGATTAATCCCTTTAAATGCCCTAATATGAAATACAATGTGTGAATGTGGAATAATTCTGTGATGATGTGCATGTTTTACAACATGTTTACAGCTTATATAGGGCTGTGGGTGGCATCGAATGAACCACAAAATCAAGCAAAAACATGTTAATTGTTTAAAGTAAACAAGCAGGAGACAATGGCTTTCTGGTTAAAACCATTTTCCCAAGTGAAAGTCTGTGTGGTTTCTTGGTATCTCTAGTCCCAGACTAGAAATTTAGGAGGATAGCGAAGTATAACATTTTCAAAAGACTAGTCTATGATAGTGAGCTGTGCAGTTTTATCCCTGTTTTGGACCCACTGGCCCTTTTTTGTGTGTGCGCAGTTCGGGTCTCTATACAGACACTCTGGAGAATAGCAAGTACAAAAGAAAAGATAAAAAGACACACTATGAAAATAATCTGTCGTCTTCCTCTGAGCCAAAACCAATTTCATTAATATTAAAAAAAAAAAGCTGTATATATAAACAGTGTTCCTGGTAAAGAGCTGTGTAATATTTACATGGATGAAACTTGGGTTAGAAATAAGCGATAGTCATTTTTTTGTAAGCAGTCTGAATAATTTTGCATTCTAACTGTTCCACTGGATCAATATATAATACAAGAAGTTCGGGGGGTCTCAGAATTATCATGAAAAAACTTAACTACACAGAACTAGAAAACGTCTAGGTTACTATCGTAACCCACGTTCCCTGAAGGAGGTAGTGAGTATAAGAGAGCACGCGCTCAGTACACCTGCAGGTTTTCGCTGAAGAGCCGTTGCCGGCGTCAGCGCGACCTC
>JAUCMU010000027.1:13843709-13868843 GCA_032275025.1 Enteromius treurensis
TATTAGAGCTGCACAATTAATTGTTAAAAGATCACAATCTCGATTCGACCCCCCCAAACAATCTTAATCCAGCATTTAGCATTTATACGATTCAGTCAAATATATTTTCAAGGACAGGAGACGAGCATCAGTTTGGGGGTTCAAATAGAAAGGACTCCTATTCTAATGCACTAGCTGTGTTATGAATTGATGTGAGTCAAATTATATCTAGCGATAATTACTAAACAAACAATACCAATAGGCACATCTATAAAATCTAAAAGAAATTATATTTATATATAATTATGTTTAATTTCTTCATGTTTAACTGTGATTTTTTTTTTCTTTACATAATTGTTTCATTACATTTCTTTAAATTTAAAGCAAAGAGTATTATGTATTATTTTACTGCTGTTTGATAACCTAATGTTCAGAGGTAAATCTTATAAATAAAAAAAGTTCTCCAGAATCTCTCAGAAACTGTAGGGATTCATATGTGTCTTGCCTTCCTTTCTTTACCAGTGCACCAAACAGATGTTTTCGGAGCGCTTTGGTCGCGGCGTAAAGACGGTTGACATGGAGCTTGAGGCTCAGATTGATGTGCTAAGAGAGACTAAGATGAAGTACGAGCGTATTCTGAGACTAGCACGTGAGCTCACCAACCACTTCTACAACATGGTGCAGACTCAGCAGGCTCTTGGAGACACCTTTGCTGATCTTAGCCAGAAATCACCAGAATTGCAGGTATTAATTTTTAATTTTTTAATTACGTTTGGTTACGTATGCCACAGAATCTTAACATGGTGTTCCATTTTAAATGGTTTTCCAATCTAAAGAATTGCAAACACTTTTTCCCCCCTTATTGACTGTTCAGTAAGAAAAAAAAAATACTGTCAAAAACAGTACGTTGTATAATATAATTGTTTATAATGTTATATTATAAAATATTATATAAAAATTTAGAATATTTATATTTACGTCTAGAGTAGATTTTGCTTTCATTAAATTGCAGCATATACTTTTTTTTTTCTTTTCTTTTTTTTTTAAATTGTTGTTTCCACCAGATTTTAATATAACATGAATATGCCTTTATTCTCTTTGATGGTTTAATAGCTGTAGGAATAACATTATACTTCACTTAATATTTTCTAGGATGAGTTTGGCTATAACGCAGAGACACAAAGACTGCTATGCAAGAATGGAGAGACGCTCCTGGGTGCCATCAATTTCTTTGTGTCCAGCATTAATACATTAGTCAACAAAACCATGGAGGACACACTCATGACCATCAAGATGTATGAGAATGCAAGGTATCAGTAGTTTGATATTAGCGAGTTACGTTTAGATTAGGGATAACAAAAAATCTGTAAATTAATGACATGATATACAGATTGATTAATTAAATTAAAGGGTTAGTTCACCAAAAAAATGAACATTAACTAATTACTCAACCTCATATTGTTCCAAGACCTTTATCGTTTTTCAAATTCCATAAATTAATATTTTTTGATGGAATCTTTCTGACCCTCTAGACAGCAGGGATGTTTCCATGATCAATGCACAGAAAAGTAGCTAGGGCATAAGTAAAGTAGTCCATGTGATGTCTGTTTAACATATAAAATCACACCTGTATTTTTTTTAGTCTGATATATATATATATATAATATCTGTATCTCATGTAATTAATTACCAATAACTAATCACATTTTTAGTCCACACAATGAAAGTCAGTGGTAACCAAAACTGTGAGCTTGTGATTCTTCAGCAAGTAAAATGACATTTTCATAACGTGTTAATCTGACAGCACTAATAAAGATATCAAGGGATATGCAGCCTGTACATCTTTTTTTCTGGGATTACTTATATAGGTTTATTAAACCAGCTTATATTAATGAGCACTGATGTTTCAGACTGGAGTTTGACGCCTATAGAACTGACCTTGAGGAGTTGAGCGCAGGTCCGCGGGACGCTGCTGCCATGATGCGCATTGAGATAGCTCAACAGCATTACCAGATCCAAAAAGAGAAGTATGAACGACTGCACAGTGATGTTAGCATCAAACTCAAGTTTTTGGAGGAGAATAAGGTACCATGTTGAAATCCATATTGTTTAACTTTCTTGTTTCACAAGTCATGAATATGACCTAATTTTGTTGCAGTTTCTTCAGATTTGTCTGCGTTTTATTTCCAGGTAAAGGTGATGCACAAGCAGCTCCTACTGTTTCATAATGCCATTTCTGCTTATTTCGCCGGAAACCAGCAGCAGCTGGAACAGACTCTCAGACAGTTCAACGTGAAATTGAAGCCACCGGGTTCTGACAAGCCATCGTGGCTTGAGGAACAGTGATCACTTTGTCGACCTAAAGAGACACTCAAACATGGAAACCGAAAATGGCTGGACGGGGATGTAAAAGTGATTTGTATGAAAGATTAAGACAAAAGTAGTTGTTTTTAAGTTGCCAAACTTCGGAAAAATGGCCAGAACGTCTTCAAATTAATAATAATTTTATCCAAATGGCTTATGGAAACTAACTGTGGTTACATTTTACAAATGCCTTAACTATCTCATATACATTCGAAGTAATATGTCACAAAATTACAATACAAATAAATGAATTAAATTAACATTTTCTGAGGCATTCATAGTCATATTCACAGAACTGTTCCATATCCAGAGAGCACCTCGCAGGCCAGTTTATATACTTTGTTTTATCATAGAGTAAAGCCGAAAGGAATGAATGTTGTGCTTGTGTGTTTATTTTTAACATAAGGTTGTTCGAAAGAGGATTGGCTCATGGTATAAGAATGAAAAATGTTTCACTGTATGTGTCATAAGAAGGTTAATAATATATTTATATTTATGTACATTGTGAAGTCCCATCTATGAAATTAAACCACATTTGAAAGCCAATCTAATGAGTGATATGTATCTTGTCTTATGTGTTTCTTTTACTTATACCGCCACATGGCAGTTTCTGAGAAGTGTCCTCGAACTTTGACTAGCTGCCAGCAAACAATACTGGTAGAAATTAACCACTTTTCCTTGATTAGATTGTTATTCCCTTGACTCTGTACCACAGTTAAACCAAGCCCTCTGATTTGAGTAATCAAATTGAATCATATATTAAGGGATAGAAAAGCTAATGGTATGATGTTGATTCAGCTTTTATCTCCTTAAAATACTATCTCAGCCTGTCAGCCCACTTACTGTATCTCAGAGACTAAAGCTCAAACTTCTTGCACATTCCTCTGATTTGCCGTTTCTTTTCCTCTAAAGTATACAATATTTTACAAAAAAATCACCCCACTTTGACACCTAAATGCATTTCATTTTTCTTCCAAAATCTTCATGAGGGACGTTTTGGGAGATTATATGGCTGATTGTCTGTAGCTTAACAACTTTTGTATTGAATTGTTGCACATGATGGTTTGACAGCCTGCTATTATAGATTTGGACCTTTAATTCTGGGTTAGGTCATTATATTTTCCCCCTGGAACTGCCTTTACCCAAAGTAACTAAAAGTAAACAATCCAGCTTTCAGTTTGTAACGGTACTCGCTGTTATATGTTAAGTTGGGTGATTACCAGTTTATATGGTACTTTCTGAAATTTGAATGGCGACACCGTCACAGCTAGAGATTAACGTTACGTCTGAAACAAGCGCTGACGAGTTCTGGGCGTGAGCTACAGGTAAAGAGCAGATGATTGCAACATTATTCCTCCACAGAACAGCTTTGCAGTAACCAGCAGTCCCGCGTGAAAGAGTAACATGGAGCATGGTTTTCTCATCTGGAGTATATAGCCAAAGTAGGACCTGAAATTGTCAGACAGCAGTTTTTTTGGGGGGACGCCTGGATACCTCACAAACGAGTAAGTAAATCATTTATGAGTTAAAAATACAACGATACTACGATTTTAACTAAATAAAAAAACCCTGGGGCGGTTAAGTATTTTGGTATCAGAGCAAGTTATTATAATATACAGTATCATGTAAGTAGCATTATATTGAAATGTATAACGTTACGTATAGGCCTGGAGCACAGAGTAGGCTACCAATTTCATTACCATCAGTAACTGGTAAAAAAAAAAAAAAAAAAAAAAACAACTGTGGTAATGAGGGACTTTTTTAAGCTTTAAAAGTTCCATATGTGGAGGAATTAACCAAACTATTTGTATGTAACCTACTTTTTAAGTATATTCTGACATGTAAACTTGAAAAGCTGTATTTTCTGTCATGGTTTTGTTAGTTATGTACTCACCAATGCTTATTACCTAGAGTTAACTTCCCTACACTAATTCTTCCCTTTTCAGCTGAATGATAGCATACTGTGCATTAGCATATTATAGATAGATACAGTTTCCATGTGGTTTATTTTTCTGGCTTTTCTTTAAAGGGATCATGCAGCATAACCTTTACAAGTGACATTTAAATCATGATACCACCGCCGCCGCCACCGCCACCACCTTGTGCCCCACCTCCCCCTCCTCCTCCACCCCCTGCCCTTTTCTCGGGTGGAGGCCCATTTAACAGAGGCCCAATGCGGGCCTCTAGAATGCGTAATTTCAATTGGGAGGCCATACCTAAGGACACAGTGCTTGGCAAACATAACATATGGACGGATGAGAAGAACAGTGAGTTTGAGTTGGACACCAAACGTATGGAGGAGTTATTCAGCCGCAGTGATCAGAAGCAGGTCCAGGCCACAAACCGCCGCAGCATACGCCAGTCCCCGAGCAATGCCTCAGGACCCGAAATGGTGAGTTCAGGTAGAATGTGCCAGAAAAAGTTGTCCTCTAGCTGCAGGCTTACAGTAAGTGGGTGTGTCCAGACTCATTTCATCAGAGAGATTTGCATGTGCTTACATTTGGCTTGTCACTGGGGTAGGGTTAGTGACTGTCCCAGACGGTCTGTAACAGAGATGACTTTTTGTTAGTTGTATCCTCACTTAATTTCTGTTTATTTTGGGTTTTATAATCATCACTGTACTAATGATTACAGAGCAGAAGGTGATTCAAGCTTCATGTATTTTCGTGCTGCATGCAGGAGGTGTCATAATTGCTAGATTTGCATAAACCGTTTCTTTATGGTCACTTATCTTTAGTGCATTGCAGAGTGTTACTATCTAAAGCTACTAGTATATGCATCTAACCCTTTAATGTAGATTTGCTTTGTGTAAACCAATGCATTTAGCTTGATTCAATAATGTTAAATTATCTTTTTAATTTTGAATAAAATCTATAAAATATTTTTTTTTTAAAGTGAAGTGACCTGACTTCACTTCAGTTTAAGTTTTCTTTTTGACTTAAATAAAATCTATCAAATATTTTGTAATTGATTTACCTAAAATAATCTTAAAAAATAAATAAAAATAATTAATTTTAACATTAAATGTTTTTTTTTTTATTAATTAATAAATTAATTGTACAAAAATGCAATGTGTAATTATGCATGCTATTTCGGATCAGTTAGAATTTTTGTCAAAATCTCTTTGGATAGTTTAGTATAGTGTATATACAAAATAATTTCAGCAAAAGGTAGCTAGGTTATGGCATATTGTCAGAGAACATCTACTGGCTTTACTTCTGCTAAAGTCACACGATACAGAACTAATTGCTAACTTTTGCTAAAATCAGCTAGATAAAGAAAATAAGAAGTTTACTAAAAAGGAAACTTAAATAACAGTGATTTCAAATTAGGACTGCCGTGTTTTCCAGAAAAATCCCATGTGTGGTTTTACAGTATGTTGTTTGAAAAGATTTTACATATTTTAGTGTTGTTATCATGATTTGTCATGCTGGGGCCCAGAGCCAGAAAAAACATCCCAGTCACTAGATTCGATGTAACTTTCTCTTTCAAATAATGCTTAGAGTCCTTCAAAAGACAGTGATGGCATTTATGGACGCCACTCGACTATATTTTCCCTTTGATCTAAACTCTTTTTAAAGGTGGAGTGATTTCTTCTTTTCTGAAAGTGTTTACATAAGGTGGACTCCACCGAGAATAGCTTTCATTTCAGAAACACTGTGATGCTGAACATCTAATTTTAAAACCGTTGAATCACAACATCATGACGTTCCGGTGATTATATTTAATGCAATAAATTAATAGGCAGGGTTGTTAGCATTTATAAATCATCATTAGTTTTTCATAGTTCATGAAAAAATGAAAAACATTAGGGTGGAGTACATACTTAGTACAATATGTTTGCATTCATGTTAATGATGTAACATACATAAAAAAAACAATTGGTCTGAAGCTGTCTTTGTCAAACATTATTCATACAGTATAATGTTTTTTTTTTTCCTTTGGCAGGTGACCATCCTCAACTCCAAGAAGAACATGAATATTGGTATCTTCCTCAAACAGTTCAAAAGGTGAGTGTACCATGAAGGTGTATTGAGAAAAGCTCTCCTTTTCGTGAGCAGATCCTAGGGTGGAAACGCACAGTAGTCATACGATGGATTGCTCACATGTCTCTGCAAGCCAAAAATGAATTTTTTTTCCTGACAACATCAGGCAGTTCAAATCTTTTCTACCAGCATTCTACAAGCATGAAGATAAGGTTTGCATTATTTACATCATCAGCAGTTCCCTTAATCATACAGTGTTGAGCAGATATTGATTAGTTGATTGTGACAGTTTAACTTTAATGAATACATCAGCTTTTAGTGCTTGAGCTTGTGTTACCAGTTTGGTGGGCTTATGTGTGTGTCTTTAAAAAAGCAAGATTGGGCTTGTTTAGTCCCGGTATTTTTTAATGGTTGGCCAGGAAACGGAGATTAAGTGTGAACAAGGTGAAGTATGACTCACAGTGTGGAAGTCCATATGTTGGCTACTTCCTCAGTGCCGTTCTTACGGATGTGCCACTTGTTTTGGATAACAATGCTGAATTTAGAATCAAGTTTTACAGTGTTATCAGTCTATTTAAAGATGAATGTGTCTGTTGAAGTAGCAGTGAAAGTACTGATTGATTTCATACAAGTTTCTCAGACATTCTGTCGTTGAATGGACAAACAAGTAGTCCTGCCCCCAAACTCATGCCATTGGTTGAGTCACTGTTGCTGTGTTGGGCCGCTAAAACAAATAGAGCTTGTTGACACGCCACAGAATAGCAGTGTTTACACTACTGGGAAATAAACCTACAAATATCTTAGTTGTCACTGCGTATTAAACTGGCATAGTATTTTAAAATTAAATTAAATGAACGAAATGAAATTATAATTTTTTAACGATGCATATACAATTATTTTAGGTTAGACTTTATCTTGATAGCTTTTGATAGTTTGCAGAGTTACTTACTGTAGAGAACGGTATCTAAAGTGGACTACTAATATATAATGTCAATGTTTTTTTAACAGAATTGTAATGTTTAATACAGCTATTTCATTAAATTTACAAGCCTAACAAAATGCATGATGCATATTAAACTATTTAATTCTATTTTTGCAGACTGCATCTGCCTTCATTAGGAAGTGTGTAGTAATATTAGCAGAGATCCAATTTCATTCAATCACTGAAAAATCTGCGATTTCGTAACTCTTGCGATAGTCTTGATCTGTAATTCCACCAAATATTTCTCCACAGGTCAGTGAGTGGAATGATTGATGACATTATCAATGGCAGAGGAGGACAATTTGGTACAGGAAAACTGAAGGAGTTGTGCAAACTACTGCCAGAGGATGGAGAGGTGAGCGGAATATATGGATCAGTCTTAGGTGCAGTCGTTGAGCAATTCCAAGGCTTTGATAGTGTGCCAGTGGTATTTGAATATATGTTTGTGTACTTTAAAAATGAATATGTGTATCTTTCCCATCAATGTCATTTGAATTGTAAACTGAACTGAAAGCTCAATGTAATGTATTGCGTTCACTTCTTTTCATTAGGTGCGTCAGCTTCTTGATTTTAAAGGAGACTGTTCAGCTCTCTCTGAGGCAGATCGGTTCATGGTACAACTTGTCAAAGTTCCTTGGTGGGTGTATACAGCCACAGAAAGACAAATACACACTTACACAACTGTACACAGAGCACCTTCAATACTAAGCAATTTGCACAGCTCATGTTTTATCTCCATCGCCGGGTAATGATTATCAATACAGGACAGTGGATTTGTAGGTCACTGCAAATTACTCTAAATGTGAGGGAACTTTACATATACTGTCATGATTTTATTTTATTTTTTGTTTGTTCTTCCTCTAGCTATGAGGAACGGCTGAACAGTTTAGTACTCAAAGAGGAATTCCCTCATTTTATGGATGAAGTGAATCACTCTATTGCAGTTATGACCTCTGCTGGACAAGGTTTGATTGACATACTTTTAAAGCCTTCTGCTATTTCCTATAATTCAATATGCCCTCTTCCCTTTTTTTGAAGCTGCGAAGTCACATAACTTAAAATGCTTTTTATTGTGTGTGTATATATATATATATATATATATATATACCTTATATACTCTATATATTAGTGATATCAAAAGATTAATCGCAAATAATAAAATTGTTTGATTACATGTGTGTATATTCATTATGTATATATTAATACATATATTAATGCATGTACATATTTAAGAACTATTTTATATTTATATATTAAATTTATTTAAAAATGTATGAATATACTTATATTCTATATTTTTTTAAATATATACATGCATGTTTGCGTATGTATATATGCATAATAACATTATGTACGTACACATATATTATGGGGAAAAAAAGTATATATATATATATTTAAAATAAAATAAAATGTACTGACATTTCTGTACTGACAAATTTAAATAATTTAAGTCAGCTCATACTGAATCTTCATCCAATTTATTCATTTATTCATCTTTTTGTCATTTATTTTATTTACCCTAACCCATGTATGAAATTATATCCAGAGCTGCTGGAGTGTGCCGATCTACATTCAATCATTCGTCTGGTCTTGAAGACAGGGAACTACATGAATTCTGTGAGTACAATCATGCCACTGTATCTAGTTATACTTGTTAACAGTGATTAAAGTCGGTGAACCTCAAAACAGCATAATGCACTGCACATGTGAATGTATTTACATTGTCATGAGATCCTAATCATCCAACAGGGAGGGTACGCTGGCAGCGCGGTGGGATTCCGGATAACATCTCTTCTCAAACTAGCAGATACCAAAGCCAACAAGCCTGGAATGAACCTCATGCACTATGTTGCAATGGTAGCTATGATGTACTGTAATATTATACTGTAGTGCCAGAGCCACATAAGAGACTTTATTTTTCACTGTAATTATTTTCTCCTGTGTCTGTTACCACAGCAAGCCCAAAAGATTGATGCATCCCTGCTAAAGTTCCCAGAGAAGCTACAGCACATCGGAGACGCAGCAAGGTACTGTAGGCCACACATTGCTGTTTGAAAAATATTCTCTAATTAATTTATTTTAAGTGATTACTTTAATTGTAGCTGATTATAAAAACACACATTACAAAAATCTGTTGATAAAGCTTTAACAATAAAACCAGTGTTTTTTAAAAAATGTTTAAGCTTTATATACGTTTTTCAATATTCATATATATTTCATCAATCATAAGTATCATATTTGTATCATATTTATCAATATTCATATATATTTTACTAGCTTTATTAAAGCTGCTCTATGCGATGCTGTTTGACGTCACTTCCGCTGATGTTTCAAGTAAATACAAAACAAAACAGAGCAAGCTCCCCCTTCCCTCCAGTGTTTCTGTAACGGCGTGAATGTGCAAAGTGCATTGATACGAAAGGTGGTGCTAACCCAAGAGAGACAGCGACAGAGCTGACACCAAGCTAACATGTCTAAATGAAAATAAAAATAAAAAACTTGCCACCTGTGCATCGGTTTGGAAGTCCTTTTGATGGCGGAGTTCTCTCCACCGTTCAAACGAATCCCCAATGTAAATCCGGGTCTTGTTTCATTTCTTCTCGATATCTCTTCATAAAAATGAAATTCAAGCTAAAATCCTGCAACATCGCATAGAGCACCTTTAAAATTACTTTCATTGTAGTTAACAATACTGATTGTAACAAAATGTATTCTATGACATTCAAGTACTCCTCAAGTAATTTCCTCTTGTATCTTGGGATACAAGCAACATTATCAATTTGATGTAATGAAGATAGAATCTTAATCTTGCTTTAGCAAAAGTCTTTCAATTGATCCGTAAAGCTTACCTTATTGTGCTCAATACTAAAGTGCACTAAAAATGCAAAAAAGAGTGAAATATTTTCTTTTTTTTTTCCTGCAATACAGGATCCATAAGCAGGAAATCGAGTCTGATTTCCAAAAGGAAGTGAATAGAGTTCAGTTGGCAAACCAGAATGCTAGTAAACAACCAGATCTGGAGGAACAGATGAGGGATTTTCTGCAGGTTAGGCATTTTATGTGTCTGAATATGAGCATGTCTTTTTTTTTTGCCTAAAGTAAATACGTATGGTAACATGGAGTCAATGTACTATTGATGTGCTGACATTAATGTTATTGTTAAATCAATGTTTCTACAATTTAGCATTTCTTTCTTTTCTTTTTTTATTTAGAATGCAGACGCCAGGTTACAGGACACTGAGGCGGCCTTCGAAAACCTTTCTGCCATGAGTGATTCAGTAGCGGAGTATTTCTGTGAGGATCCAACTCAGTTCAAACTTGAAGAATGTTGCTCCATTTTCTACTCTTTCTGTGAGAAGTTCAAACGAGCGGTTCAGGTAATTGCACGATCTAAAGACATTCTGGGTACTCAAACATGTTCCAAACCTTGTAGGACCTTTGTTCATCTTCAGAACACAAACGATTTTTGCGCTGGCTTTTGTGTCAGCAGTACCTCATACATAGAGTACATAATATGTTGTTGTGCTCTCATGAATGGTGGTGGAGACCAAAAAAAGTATTTATTTTTTTTGTGCACAAAACATTCTCGTAGCTTCATAAAATTAGGGCTAAAGCACTAATGTCACATGGGCTATTTTAACAAAGTTCTTCCTTTCTGGGCCTTAAATGTGTTAGTTGCATTGCTTTCTATTGAGGTTCAAAAAAGCTCTTGACCTTGATCAAAAATATCTTACTTTGTGTAAAGATTAGGGTTTGAAACGACATTAGGGTGAGTAAATTAATGACAGAATGTCAATTTTTGGGTAAGCAATCCCTTTAAGCGAGAACATTTCATTAATCAGAAGTAACATGTCCATGTATATTGCTAACTTTCTAAAACGTATTACTGTTGCCACAAAAATATAAAGCGAGTCACGACACAACTGTTTTCAGTATTGACAATAAGTAATATTTCAGCAGCAGCGGATATTTAGATATTAGAATAAATTATGTGACACACATTTAAATATCAGGGTCATTGCTTTAGGCAATTATAAATAGTAAATATTAAATATTTAAATAACATGAAATGATTTCTGGGGGGTTTCATTGATTTTTGTTTATATTATTAGTAGTGGTGGGCTGTTATCGGCCTTAATGTGCTGCGACAAGACTCTAAAAAAATATTGCCGTTAATCTATTCACAAAGTTTCACCTTGATATTTTAGTGCGGATGTATACCTAGCCGAAATGCACTGTAGCCCTTTTCGGACGGGACTAGTTTTCTAATCTACTGTACGTGTGAGCTTTGATTCTTATCACCTGTCATCCATGATCTTCATGTACCATTTCGGAGGGGACTAACACCTCCGTGTTTGTTACAGAGGTGAGAGGGTCTGTTTTGTACATCTGTGCATCACAGAGATCACGCGCTTTGTATGCGTGCATTGCTATTGTCATTCAGATCGATTACAATTAGTATAATCACAAATACCATGGTGAATAGGGGTGGGAGAAAAAAATCGATGCAATGCTATTCTCTCTTCAACGATTCTGAATATTTCATAACCAATGTTTTTCCCGCATATGGCACATGTGAGCGCTCGAGATGCATCGGGCTTCATTGCACAACATTTGCGCTGAGACACGTGTACGTTGCTTGATAGTGTGTGCTTCCATCCGTCGCGTTTTACTTTAGATATGACTTTTAGATACCGTTTGGAATACATTGGTATTAGATGCACGAAACCTGCTCGCTGACTGACTTTGTCACTGACAGTCACGTGCGCTTTGAGTACTGAAGCGGTTGATCGGCTGTGGTTTAATGCACTTGCATTTTTAAATGCTTTTATACAAAACTGATGTGCACACCGTCAGTCATGTTTTCAGAGCAGAGCAAAACATCTGATATATGGAAAGAGATCTGTGCATTAGTTGCTGCCGCTGTCTATGATCTCATCAGTAATAATCAAGGGGCAATAATGCAGAGGAAAAAAGAAAAATCCAACTTTTAAAATTCAAGACTATTTCTGTAAACTTTCGTATACTCAAAGAGCACTTTGTAATAGTTTTAAAAGAGTAGCCTGTTTATATAATGATAAAAAAATTATATTTTGCACAAAATAGATTTGATTTAAAATGTAGCCATGTACAGTAATATTGAATGAGAATGTGATATTCTCCTAGTTACATAGACAAGGCTTAAGCTAGTCACAGACTAAAATGCATGTTTGAACTGCTTCTACTCAAAATATCTTGCTCTGACATATCTTAAAATTTTGTAAAATATGCATCAATATCTTAATTTAACTAAGGCTTTTCCTGGCTTATGCTAAGCCATGTTTGTGAAACTGAGCCATTGTGTTGATAAATAATAATCTTATTGAATTGAATTGTGAAACCAAGATTCACACCCCTACTTTTAAGATACCTCAAATATAATAAGGCTGTACTTTCAGTCATTATTTACGTAGCACGCATATTCTGAAGGCCTTTGGCAGAATTCAAATGAGCCATTTTAATCTAGATTAATCTAGATTAAAAAAAGGAAACTATGCCCACCCCTAATTATTAGTTCAGATATTGTCACTTAAAAAAGATAAAAGTTTTTTATGATTTCAGTAATGGCTGCCACAGATGTCAGTAATGATATTGTTGTTCATCCTCTTCAACCAGGTTATGTACTGTATATAAAATAAAAAAAAAGGGTAAAAAAAATAATAACCTTAAACCCGTACATTTTCCTTCTCTATATAGGAGAATCTTGAACGAGAAACGGTGGAGGTAAAGCGGAGACAGCGAGAGCATAATCAAATCGCGGCCAAGCGACGTTCCACCGCCACTTGCTCCTCACGGGACAAAGACATTGAAGGAGTTGCTCTGGAGTCCATACTACAGAGGTTCAGTCGCCAATCCCGCCGTAGAGCCGGGACCAATTCCACCTCACGGGGCGATCTTACTGAGACCACCACCCCAGAGAAACACCCCGCTGACAACAGGGAGGTCAAGAGAGACAGCTGGATCAAAAGTGCCATGCAATCCTCTTTGATCAAGGAGAGCGTTGATAAAGATGAGACGTCCAAGCACCCAGAGATTACAATCTCAAGCCCAGTGCAGAACAATACCGATTCCTCAATCAATCAACGTGTCTCTGTATTCACAGTGCAGGAGGAGGAAGATGTGCAGACAGAGATAGAGGTGCAAAATATGAGAGAGGTGTCACGGAAAATTTTGCAATACCAGTCCAGTCGAAGTAGCATTTCATCCGGCGAGGCCCTGTCACCGATCCTATCTCCCAGGCAGACATTCTTCCAGGAAGACCGAAGACTGCTGATCGTGACCATAGAAGAAAACACCTCCAAATCCAGCTCTCTGCTGCAGAACGGCCAGATCATCAATCGCCGGCACACAATCGCACTTCCTGAAGCCAGTTGTGGAAATATCAGCCAAGAGGATCTATTTGTGCCTAGTGAGCTAAACGCTTCTCCTGCTCCCTCTATAGGTGTTATTGGAAAAGGGAAATCTGTGGATTGCGGTATGATTGCCACACTCCAAAACTCTACAGAGATGGCTAAAGATTCAGAAACCAAGCTGCTTAGTTCTCAAGAGGAATCCCAATCTGTTGACTCATCACAGTCACAGTCGGTCAAGTCGGATCCGAAGACTGAAGAGACAGTGCCTAGCTTGCAGTTTAGTACTGCGAAGAGAAATAGCCAAATATCATTTAAAAGCACTAAAGAGGGCTTCAGCCTTATGTCTTTATTTAAGCGTTGGCGTGAAAAAGACAAATCGAAAGAGCTTGATTCTGACAGCGTAGACCCATGATCTTAACAAAACGTTTTTTAATTTATTCAGGCATTCATGCTAGATGTCATGCTGTTATGGAAAACAAGCTTGGTGCTATGTCACTGTTGCTTGCTGAAACAGTGTATAGACATAAAAGGAGAAAAAAAAATTAGGCAACTGCAATGACACAGCATCTAATAAACAGTGTTGAGATTGGTAGAAAATGAGTTATTTTATCTACAGTTTGCTTTCTTCAACCCAAGGGGGCAGTACATGGCATTTTTTAATGATGAGACTGCATCTGCAAAAAATTAAACATTCACAGTGCCAAAACTAAGAGTAATTGTTTCTTATTATATACTAAGCACTCAAAATAGCTGGTACACCTAATTGTTATTCATCGAATAAATCCACAAATTGAAACAAAATATTTTTTCTTGGATGTGCTCTTTGAGTTAACAGCCAGACAATATTGTCTGATGAGGAACCTAATGTTTTATTATTTTTAATTGTTATTATTATTTTTCTATTGACCTGTACAACATTATGTTTCTAAAAATTGCCTATGAATGGTCACTGTCGGTCTGAAATGATGACAGACCAGTCAACTGGTCAAAACACTCGCCTACATGATGAAACTGAGAATAGAGAGTTTCATGTAATTTGTGGTTTTCAGCACTCTAGAAATGAAAGAAGGCCTTTTATTTGAGCCGTTGATGTTAAAACCACTGCATTTAATTCTCAATATAAGATTTAAATAAATAAATAAAGAGACCATGTTCCAGTTAGGAGTCAATCGTACACTAAGATGTTTATGTGCATTTTTATGTAGTGATATTTTTCTGTTTTAGGCCAGCTATACTTATCTTTGTGTGTGTATTATGTACAGTAGATGTGACTATAACAAGATCTCCTGCGCTACTTGATGGTCGTAAATGTTTTAGCCTGCTAAGCTTCTGACTAATGAAAAGCTAACGGGGGCTTATCCTTGATAAAGACATGTTAGGGACTTAATAGATAACGTCATAGGGTCTAAGTGCCTTCTAGACAGCCTGAGACCCTGTGGGGGTGGAGATTTGGGGGAAGGGGTGTTTGTCTGATTGTGTGAGTGAATCATGATCAGTTTCAAAGACCTGAGAATAAAGGGTTAAGTACTGATTGAATGTCACAACATGCTATGGTTATAGGACAGCTGATACTGAAAATGGCTCTTAGGAATGTGTCGGATTTAAAAAAGCTTAAAAAAAAGCCCTGTAGCTGTGTAATAAGTTCATGCTTTTACAATACATGTCTAAATGCTGGATGCTGGAATGATAGTTCTTTATCACATTAAATACAATTTTATAAATAATTATGATTATATAAAACACAAAGATTTAATTAACCAAAATGTAGGAGTATAATATAAAAATATAAATATATTAAAGATCATTTATAATTTTTCTTTTGTAAAACAAGCTTAACATTACAAGATATAATATATTAAATATATTAAAAGTATTATTATAAAACACATTTTTATTCAATATTTTATCTAATGGTTGAAAGTGAATTACAATGAATGAATTAGTTAATAAAAAATACACCAGCTGACTTTGTTCTTATTTTTTTGGCAGAGCACTCCATGATGCACATGACGGACAAATGTGTAATAATGTTAAATCTATGTCTTAATGTCTGCTGACGTGGCTCGGGAGACAGTCTGCCTCTGCCATCTGGCTGCCTTAGGCTGGATGCAGTCTCCATAGCAACCACCACCTTCATAATGAAAGCCCAAGACTTCAGTCTTACCTCCCCCACCCAACTGTAAACAAAGCCCAGCCCTTAGACTATGCAGTCTCATAACCCCACCCATACAGCCTTATTTTGACTTATATCATCTATTGTCATAAAGTGCAATACTCTTGTACTTTATTTTTTCTTGGTTAGGCGTTTGGTAACTTGATAACACCCAAAAATTGTTTACACATAGAGGCCGTTTTCTGTTATATCCCTCAGAAAGTGTCATGAACAAATTAATTAACTAAACTTTTTTTTAAGCTAAAAAAAAATTCAAGTCACTGGAATAAGCCAAAAGCCCCACATCTAGTGAATTACCCCTTTTCAGACATATATTTGAAATAATTACATATTCAAAAATACGAAGTCTTATTGGCTACGGTAACTCCTCCTATTCCGGTGCTGACCAATGAACGAACATCTCTTTCATTCGTACACGCCCCCAATCTCAGTTCACTGTCCCCTCCTCACCGACTCTCCCATTCGGAGAAAAGGACTGCAGTTTTTCATGAAAAAACCGTAAAAACCGGATTATTTATCGGATATTGACAATGAAAAACGCTTTCTCCCGATATTCATGCTGACTCTTCTCTAAACCTGGCCCAAATTTCACGTGAGTGCACTAGTTTCTTACCGTCGCCTCTTCTCAGATTAACACTCATTTTGTCATTGCGGTGAATGCGCTGATACATATGTTGAATAATTCATTAACATTTGTACAGGATACACTCATC
This sequence comes from Enteromius treurensis, assembly GCA_032275025.1. Taxonomy (NCBI): domain Eukaryota; kingdom Metazoa; phylum Chordata; class Actinopteri; order Cypriniformes; family Cyprinidae; genus Enteromius; species Enteromius treurensis. The sequence goes on from JAUCMU010000027.1 coordinate 13,860,302, forward strand.
TCTGTGGCCTGCCGACTGAAATCAGCCTCTGTTCTTTGTAAACGTTACCCACGGTTTTTACAGTGTTTCAGTGTCCACCATCTCCGAGGATGTGAGGAAGTCTTATAATATCTGCAGGATGTAGATTCCCCTTTATGTCATGGGGCTGTGCTTTAGGTCAACGGGATTGACACAATTTATGTATCTGTCTTCACGTTTCATTGTTTCAATGTGAATACAGAGTGAACGTCATGCCATCACATAATATTTGCACTTTTTATAGCTGTTACAGTGTCCTTATGCTGTGACCACTCCTGTATAGACCTTTTGTCTCTAAATACATACCATGTAAAGTTCAGTTTTCTAAATTAGATGTATTATTATATTGTATTTTTGCATATTTTAAATGAGACTTCTTATCTAAGTGGAGTGGAGATTTAGTAAAGATTTTTTTTTTTTATACAGATTATGTTAAATGCCCAATTTTAAACTGATACTTGTATTTTTAATTATGACATAATGGAAACAAATCATTTTACAGCAGCATAAAACTTTATGCATATTGATTATTTAAATACTAAGAAGAATATTGTACACATCTAATTATGACATGATTTTTTCCATTTAGTGTTAGTCTAAACCTGACATTAACAACCGGTTATATTGTAATGGTACATTAAAGTAATTAGTACAGTACTGTTATTACTAGTATTTGGTGCGTTTGGTTTACTACAGATGCTATACTGAGAAGTCAGGTGCAGTCTTACCGTATATCTAAATGGCTATTTTAGTCTCTACAGCATTTATTCTCTCAAAAGTCTATCTTAAATGGCTTTTACAGTTTTTGTTTTTTAGGCAATTTCCTCCATCATGCACCATTGCTCATGCATGACATGAATTTCACTAGAGAAGTGGGGAATGTAGGCCCTTGTAGAGTTTTATGCATTAGTTGTTTTACTGTTCTTGCAGTTTGTTAAAGTGAGTAAAAAAGGTGCGTTAAATATTTCAATTGGTGTAAAAGCAGCGCAAGACTAATTAACGCTGTTTAAAAAATGACAGGTTTGTTGGTGACAAAGGCAGGATAATTCGGCTGAACAGGTTGATTAAATAGATATTCTTGATTTGTAGTCCAGGTACAGTCATCAGAGAAGTCTTTGGGTGAATTTGCTGCAGTATAAGTCTATTCATTTTCCAAGGAGACAGTTTAGACTTCATAACCGCTTTTCCATTAAGCTTGCTCTGTATCCTCTTTTGCTACCAGAAACACATATGTAAAATGAGAATCTGCTAAATTAAAGTAGAGACAGTAGTCTTGAGAAAGTTTTACCAGCCCAGTCGGCTCAATATAGCAGCTGTTGCCTGCTTTGGCACAGCAAATGCTCAGCTGTTCCTTTTACAGTGTCTTCATCTGTTAGAGAAGAAGGATGAAAGTGTCTTTATGTCAGCAGCTCCACATGTTTTCCCCAGCTAGAGATTATGCATTATCTAACTGCATTATCACTGACATGTAGAAATGTTTTGCTGCAGTGGTGTGAGATTCTGTTTTAGCTCTGAGTAGGATGTTTATGCATATTCAGTGACCTTTTGTTGTTTGTTTTCTAAAAGCTGCTGGATTCTGAGCATAGCAGGTTGGATAGTGAGATGCTACACTGTAAGGAAGTAGACTTAGACCCCGTATGTGATGAAGATAATGCGTTACTGGTTACGTTAAGATTGCAGCAAAATGAAACCAGATGCTGGTGATGGTGCATTTCATCCTACAAGAAGAATAGCTGTGGAGAAGTCCATATTCTGCTTGCCATGTCATGTTTAGTGTCTGTACAGGGATTGGTGATGGTTCACGCTGGAGAGATGCTGACAGGTTGATGTTAAGCAAAGCAGACAGAAGGACAGCAACCCGTTCCAGATGAATCGATGTGCAGGAATCACATCTTCGTGTGAGTGACAGTTTACTCTGCAGTGCTGCCATCGAGTTGACAGGGGGCTGGGCGGCACCCGGTGGTCTGGAATATTTTGACCTTGCAGAATTGTGTATTTCTGCGTGTGTGTGCTGAATTGAACTTGTTACACTGAAGTGCACTCATGCGTCACAATGAGTCCAATTATGCTGACTAGATTTGTCTAGGTAGTGTGTGATTGATTTTATTTGATGTGTTGGATCTCTCTTTTTCTTAACCTGTGCAGTCAAAGTAATGAGACATTTAAATCAGACTTTTTTTTTTTGAGTCATTAATGTTTAATTTTAGTTTTTGACAGCATATGACATAAATAATCATTGGTCTACAAACATAAAACCCAACCACACAAGCAATAGAACATGCACTATATTATACAAATGTGTATAAAAGCATTCTTTTCATATTTATGCTCAGTTAATTTGCAACCACTGTTTCAAGAGATTCCCTCTTGAGCATAAATGTAAATATACTAGTGCTGTCAAACGATCAATCGCAATTAATCGTGTTTACATAATATACATATATATATATTTATATATCTGTGTGTGTGCGCACTGTGTATATTTATTTATATATATATTCACGAAAAATATGTTATATTTATATATTTAATATGTTTATATATGAAATTTAAATGAACAACACAAATACAAAAAAAAAAATAATAATAAAAATAAATTATATATATATATATATTAACTTGAAAAGTGTAAATATCATTAAATATGTTAATTAAAATGATATTCCACTTAATGCATTATGTTATTTGATGCAGTAAATACATTTACAATATTCATTTTTACTGCAGTGTTTTTTTATTATTATTTAATGATAAATAAATTCATATTTAATTAAAAAACAAACATGACATATTTTCCTACATCTGCACTCATGATTTATTATGCTACTGTAGGTAAGTGCAGACCACACCACTCTGCTGGTGGACAGTAACACAAGTTTCTATAGAGTGACTAATGACTGCTTTTGAAAATGTGTCATATGTAACTTGTACTGCAGCAAATTTCCCCTGCATCTCATATCATTTACCAAAAGACTAATAGCTTCATTTTTATCCTTCTGCTTGTTACAGTGTACTAATGAGTCAATATGGTGTTGAATAATTGTTGGGTAAATGATATGGAGTAACCGATAGGAATTAATGGACAGATTCATCCATCTGGTTTTAAAGATGCAGGGAGCTGTGTGTGCAGCAGACAAGGCTTTCATTAAGCTGAACGGGAGCCAAGCATCTCCCGATGGGCCTGGCATCTGGGCCACCGCAGCAGGACAGCCATGTCTTCATGCCTCATAATAACAGCTCTGTTTGGTTATTTAAGATCAGATGTGATAAGAAATTTATGAACTGTCTCATATCCGGTCTTGGTTGGGTGTGGATGAAGATCAGGGTTGATGTTGTCAACCTCTTCTTTCCCAACAATGGACAGTAACTGTAAGTGACATCATTGTCAGAATGAGCATGGTTTATGTCAGTGTTGATTGTGACACTGATTGCATTAACGTCTCTTTTCACACCAGTTTCCCTAGCAGTTTTTCTTGATTAATGTGAAAAGCAAATGCTCTATTCTTTACTGCTAGAAGAGTATTTTTTAATGCAAGGAATTCATAATGTCGTATTGACTGTTTACAAAAATGACAAAATTAGCGATTTAAGATCGCACTGGACTTGTCAGATTTGTGAACAAATTAGATCTATTGATTGAACAGTTGATTCACTTCACAAATGGAACTAAGCGATTAATTGATGAATCAGACTGGGCCGCATTTCTCAAAAGCATTGAATGCCTAGTAAAGTCACATGAGTAGATCACAAAGATCATTGGTGCCAGTGGTTTAATGATCCACTTAGTGACCACATCAGTTTCTTCCTTTAACTGATATGTTGATTCTGTTCACAAATTTGGGCTGAACGATTCATTGATGAATCAGACTGGGTTGCAGTTCCCAAAGCTTTGTGCCTATTAACACCAAGATTGATAACTATAAAGATACTGACTATAAAAGAACTGTATTAGCTTCCACACCAATGGACAATATATCCAGTATACGCATATACTTTTCAAGCTCATTATAGGAGGATTGATTCTGATTGGTAATCAATGTTTCTTTATTTTTATTTATTAATTGTCCTGAACGTGATTCCAGTGCCTGTTATTGTTATTTTGCTATACTTCAATATCATTAAGTATTTTTAGAACTAATTGTTGTATAATTAACCTAATAGTTATTGTCCTTGGTGTGAACAGGCTTTAAATAGATTGCAAACAATATTGGTTCCAGTGGCTTCAACAGTCTACTAAGGATCACGATGCTTTTGGGAAACACAACCCTGATCTTGTTCTTGAATTTAAATCACTGACTTAATGATCTGATTGATTTATAAACGAATCCTTCAGTCCAGTTCACGAACTGGATCCACAAGAAACAGTTCTTAAAAAATCATATTACTTCAGAGGACTTAACACGAGTCATACAAACCTCTTTCATGCTGTGTTTTGTCCTTTTGGGATCTTGACAGATGTAGTCGCAGTGAACTGTAATGAAAGTAAAGAAGGAGGAGGATTCTTTACACATCCTCCATCCATACTCTATACAGAAAGTGTACTATCCCTTTAAGCAGTGGAATTAAACACTGAAATGTTAGGACCTTGAACTTTGAACTTTTAAGATTTATAGACAGAACAATAACACTGAGATCATTGCTCATAGTGCATAGTCCAACTGTGCAATTCAAATAATACATGCAATACTACAAATCCTCTGTCAGTATCTGCGAGCCATTTTTAAAGCAGTCTTTTGTATGTGTTCATTATTCATGGACAGACCGGATGCGAATGCAGTGTCAGGAAATAACTCTTTCATTCCAGCCTCTCTGGCCCACGTCTGCAGTTTAAACCTGACATATAAGGATAAAGAAGCATGGATGCATCTCTTCTGACGGTGCTCTGTGACTCATGGCGTCTCCCCAGACACAACACTGTAAATACCGCTGACGCAACTCTAATCATGCAAGATCAGCCTAGTTATATGTCTGTGCAACTGCTTCTTTGCAGTCTGTAGATTTCATAGATTCCTTAAAAGATATGCATACTAAGAAAGACCTCACTTCTTGTGTCGATGGTCTTTCTTCAGGCCATTGGTTAAATTGCTTATTGCTTGCTGCATGCAATATCCTGTAATTAGACACAGGTAATGGAAAGAGTCTCATGCTGTCTTGCTGAGCTGTCTCTCTAATGTTGATTAATTGCAAGAAAGTGGAATTTATGGAAATGATGCAGACTTGGACTCTCTGCTCAGCTCTATTGTCCTAAACAGGCAGCTTATTATTTTGGTGAGCTGTAGGTGGCAGGAGGGGGGGCAGGCGTTCTCTGTCCCAGGAAGATTAGACCCAGACTGATTTTTTTTTTTTTTTTTGAATGTAAGCCTCTGTTACAATCCGATTAAATGCCATCCATGCCGAGAAGAGGTCTTAGAATGGGGCAATAAGAAAGAAATATGTTAAAGGCTTTTAAACCCTTGTGCATAACACAACCCAAAAGACTGTATTACTGTATATTAATATTCTGCTTCAGCAAATACACATTTATTGTGTTATGAGTAGTAGCTTGTTGAAATGTTGCATTATACTGTAAATGACCTGTATTTTGAATATAGTATTGATAGGATTTCTTTTTTAATTCTTTAGCAAAATTGAATGTAGCTGTTGTTTAATATTTATGCTTCCACACAACGCACACTATAAACGATATCCGTTCAGCAGGAAGCCATAAATCAGCAGTACTGACTGCTTTTTTCTTGAACAGCAAATTAGCATTTCTGAAGGATCATGAGACACTGAAAACTGGAGTAATGGCTTTTGAAAATTCAGCTTTACTATCAGATGATAAATTACATTTTAACATGTATTCAATTAAAAAACAGATATTTTGAATGATGTTATTTCACAATATCTGTTTCGCAATTTTCACTTTTATTTGTGATGAAGAGAAAGATTACCTAAAATGAGCTCAAGAGTAAACATTTTTCTTCAAGAGCAGATTTTAAGAGGGTGTGAATATACACAGGGTGTGTTTTCAGAGGTGTTGTGTATCTGATCCACACTCTTCATGACGCTTTTGGCTGCGGGGGGGTCATTAAGCTCATTAACACAATGTGAGAAAGACAGAGAGAGTATCAATTTGGCTTATGGCCACAAATTGATATTTCACATGCTAAAGTGTCAACAGCATATTATTAAATGTACTTGATATTGCATATAGCTTTGTGACAGCCTTCACAAAACATTAGCTAAAATGCTTAAACTTTCAATTTTCATTTTCATCTGTAAATTTAATTTTTAATTTTTTAATGCTTATAGTTCTATTTTTTAAAGGCATGGTCCACAGGACATGGACTCGTATGACAGACAGAGTCAGGTCTAGTCTTTTGAAATTTCTGCTGAGCTTTTTAGAGTAAGCATAAGAATCCAGAGAGCATGATGAAAGAGGGAGAGGCAGTGAGAAGCAGTTAAAGAAAGCGGAAAGGGCTGCTGGTGGAGGGGGTGGGGCGGGAGAGCGAAGGGGGGCCTGGGCTTGACTAGAGCACGGAAACCAAGCTGCTTAAGAAATCTTTAACCCTGTCTTCTGTGTTTTTTGTGACTATGGATAATCTTTCAAGTGTTTTGTGTGTATATACACAGGAATTAATGGCAATGTGTAATATCTTAACAGTGTGGCCAGTTTACTATTTGCCAATTAGCCTATTTTAATATCAGTTTATCTGTTGATCCCCTGTCTTCTCTGTAGAGATTCTGCAGTTTTGGAACTGATTGGATTTAATTTTTAGTGGAGTCTCACTGTCATTTATCCTAAAGTGAATATTTTCGGTTTTGCTGTTTCTGCCTTCATTATCATGACTGTTTTTATTTGTAAAATGAGTCCTGTTATTATAGATTGCGATTTAATCACAAAATAGTAGTTTTTGCATGTGATGCATGATGTTTGCATTGTCATTGTCTATTGATCAGCAGCATTAAGGGCTGCTCACACAGAATTCCACTACACTGCTTTTCCATTGTTTTTCTGTGTAAACATGCACTAGAGCAGTGGTTCTCAGTCAGGGCTCCAGGGCTCAATAGGGTGCTTCAGTTAACTTTCCAGATGGTTTAAAATATATATAAAAAACAATCAAACATACATGCATTAAAATAAGCTAAAACCAAAATGAAGATGTTTCATGTTTTAATTCACCTCCTTTTTTGAAGAAGCCTAGTTTAGTGTAATTTAGTAATCTAGGCTTGGAAAATTAATGTAAATTAAAGAATAGGGAAAAAAATAAATATGTACTATGGGAGTCAATGGTGACCTAAAACAGACTGGTTAAAAACTTTCAAAATATCTTCCTTTGTGTTCGCAGAGCCAAGAAACTGTTTGTGTGAGTAAATGATGACAGGATTTAAATTTTTGGGTGAACTATTCCTTTAATAAAAGTCAAGCTCTAAAATGTTTGATATAAATGGGTAGAAATTGTAGGTAAAATATATTTTAAAAAATTTATCCTGCATTTGTCATGGTACTGCTATGAATGTGTATCGAATTGTGACACTAAAGAGAAGAAATTGTTAAATGAAAATCATTACTTTAGTTGTCTTTGCACACAAAAAGTATTATTGTAGCTTCATAACATTACGGCTGAGGCACAGATGGACTATTTTAATGATGTCCTTGCTACCTTTCCGGGTCTTGAATGTGGTAGTTGCATTGCTGTCTATGCAGGTTTAGAAAGCTCTCAGATTGAATTTATCTTCAAAAGATGAATGGTCTTATAGGAACGACATGAGGGTGAGTAATTAATGACAGAATTTTCATTTTTGGACGAACTATTCTTTTAATTTAAAAGTAGTCTTTAAAACAAAACGCATCTTGTAAACTTCCACAGCACATAACTGTATTTAAAGGAGCAATGTGTTTCTTTTCAATGGCCCATTAATTCACATATGATGATGATGATTATTAGATGAAGAATATGGCCAAAATGAAAGCCAAAGGAAATAAGCCAAATGTTGCAACATATTTTGCATTTTGTTTATTATAAATTTTTTGTTCAGGTGTCTGTATTGCAGTGCGGCGATGCTGTATAATCAAAACAAAGTATGCCAAATATAAGGGGTCAGCTGCTTTTTTTTGGATGCCTGTTGCCTGATTTTCATAATCCCCTTGGTGAACTTGGTGCTTATACAAAACAGCCGCAAACGTGTGCAAATAGACAATGTTATTTTATTGTTAGTAAAATATCCCTAGAGTTTTCCCTCCGTTGTAATAATAAGGACAGCTGCCTTTTTGGATCAAGAGAGTCCTTTTCTTTCTATTCATCTCAATGGCTAGCAACGACTAGTTAATCTCTCTCTCTCTCTGATGCTGTAAACACATAGGAAGGAACTGGGAGGATTTTTAGGAAGTGCCATTTAAAAACTTCCTTTTTTCTCTTCCTCCTGTGAAGACACAGAAATGAAAGTTGCAGCACTCTGATAGATAAGCTTTCAAATGTGTTTTTTATTAAAATCTAAGTAAACAGCTTAAGGGGGGGGGGGGGGGGGGGGGGGGCCCAAA
>JAUCMU010000027.1:13875031-13891392 GCA_032275025.1 Enteromius treurensis
CACAAAACACACAGAGTTAGCTGTGCGCTGGAGTGCCCTCCAGTGGCCTGAGCTGGCAACTCCAGCTGATCATGACACTTATGCCTTATGTCATTCCAAATTCATTTAATTTTCCCAAATTGTACATGGGATGCAAATTTAATTTAATCTATTTTTATTGTTATGTGAATACATTAAGTGAATTTTACCCAGCAGTATTATTTTTGTTTTATTTATATTTTATATATATATTTATTTCATATTTAGAATTGGCTTGAATTTAATTTATATTTTCAGTTTTCTACTTAAAATTATGCTAAATATTATAATATTACTACATATTAAAATTAAATTATATATTTATTTTCATTTTAAAATTTATTTTTCATTTTCATGCATTTTATTTATATATATTCAAAAATTATTTATTAAATTTATTATAGTATTTAAATATTTTGTAAAGACATTAAAAATACATTCCCATAAATTGAAAATTCATCTAAAAATAATATAAACAATAAATTACATACATTTTGTTGCATTCATTTCTATTTTATAATTGTTTGTATTATTTGATGTGCAAATGATTACATCAAGCAGATTTTTTTATTTAATTTATTTAATAATAATTCTAAATTAGCTAATTTTGCAATTTTGTTACATAACTTTTTTTGTTTAATATATGTTTTAGTTTAGGTCCAGTAATTTTGATATATATATTCTTATTATTATTCTTATTCTTATTATTCTTATATTTTTATTTATTTATTCATTTTTATTTTATCTCAATTAGCTGCCAAAGCAACATTTAAATATACATGGTATAATTTTTTTAAGTTTAAGGCCCAATATATGTTATTTTATAATTATTTTTTTTATTGAATTGAAGGGACTGTATCTGTAATTATATCAAATGCGTATGCTACTGCAGGTGCTGCAGGCCCAACTCACTGCACTACTACAAGGGAAGGAGAACATCCAGAGCAGTTGTAGCTTCACAGAGCAGGCACTGAACCACGGCAGCCCTACGGAGGTGCTGCTGGTGCAGAAGCAGATGGGAGAGCGGATGGGCGCTCTGGCTCGCCATGCCTTCCCTGAGCAGCCCCATGAGAATGGCCACCTGGACTGTCAGGTGGAGACCGAGGGTCTGCGCCGCTCCATCCAGAACCTGGGAGTCCTGCTCACCACCAGCGCCGTGGGGCATACCAGTGTGGCTACAGGAGAGGGTCTCAGACATGCTGTTGTCGGGCAGAATGCCACTGTTACAGTAACCACTAAGGTTGGTGATGATCTCAATCTTGGGTTTGAGTTCACTGCGAAACCACACTGTAAATTTACTGTACTGTACTGTAAACATTCTGTATGCACTGACTAAAATTCTTGCAGATACCAATATGTAAATTATCAGTAATAAATGAATAATAGCTTAGGTTAGGGTTTCATTTATAGTTATTCCATTATTATATTATTCCATTATTATTATTTCATTTATAGTTAATCTTATATTTATGTATCCATAATAAATACAAAATATACACATCTATTATGTAAACAAAAACTTTTTTAGAAACTTATTTTGGATTTGAACAATTGTGAATAATTGTTTGACAGGACTAATGTATAGATTTTTAAAATGTAATGTTGTAATTTATTCAAATAATTGTTTATTTATTACTGAAATTTCTTTAATTAAATTTTATGTTATTCTTTTATATTTTATATGAAAATAAATAATACAAATCTGTAGTATATATATTTTTACAATAACAAAAAATGCATAATATATTTCAATAATATTTAATTTAATTTATTTTATAATTTACACTTGTTAAAATAATTATGGAAAATTAAAAAAAAAAGTATATGTTAACATTTTACACATAGTAAATTAAAAATGAATATAATATAGATCAGAAATGTATTTTAATGTTTTTTTTTTTTTTTATGGTGATTTTTTGTTTTATAGAGATTTATATGGAAATCTTTATTGACTTTTAAAAAATACAAATTTGTAATATAATTTTGATCTTGGAAAGTGACCATTGTGCCCTTGAGCAAGATACAAACCAATGGTTGTTTCAGACAGACTTTCCTTGTAATAAATACTGTAGTTTGATTTAAGTTTGCAACAAATGCCTCCAACTGCTTCTCTAGGATAAAGATGGTGAGCTAGTAAAGACTGGAAATGCTGCACTGAGGGCTCAGATCAACGGTCCAGATGGAAGCGTTACCGAAACAGACATAACAGACAACAAGAATGGCACTTACGAGATCGGCTACACACTGCGCTCAGAGGGCGAATTCTCCTTCTCAGTCCTGCTCTACGGGCAGCCTGTGAGGGGCAGCCCCTTCCGTCTGCGGGCCGTCAAACCCTGCGATGCCCCGCAGTCACCCGATGATGTGAAGAGACGCGTGAAGTCACCCGGAGGAGGTGGTGGACATGTGCGTCAGAAGGCAGTGCGCAGACCCTCAAGCATGTACAGTACAACGAAGAAGAAGGAGAATCCCATTGAAGATGAACTCATCTACAGAGTGGGTGAGTGCAGAGCTGCACGTTTTTTTAATTAGATGTTTTTTACTTCAAAATTTATCCCAAAAATGTCATGTTTTCAGATACACTTTAGATAATCCTAAATCTATTTGTGAAGCAAATTTATTTATTTATTTTTTTATGTCTGAGGGTTTAAACAATTTTTTTCCCCAATTTGTTCCAAGCTGCATGATTGATATTTCAAATATATTTTGTTCATTTATTCATATATATATGAATGAACTAACTATATTAATCATGCAGCTTGGAACAAGTTGGAAATATGTGTATCTATGTTTTTCTGAGAAAAGAAAAATATAATAATAAATATATAAATATAAATATAATTTTTCCCTTATTTACAGAAGACACACACTAAAATGTAATTTAAGTAACATTTAATATGCTCCTTTTATTCTTATTCTTATATATATATATATATATATATATATATATATGCGAACATCTTGACATTTTTTACCATATAAAGGTAAAATTTGGGAACAAATAAAAGTTTTAACGAAGATAACACTGCTATACTGTTTCAGACTTTTAAGTTGGCCTGTAAAGATGAAAAGGCCATTTCTGCATTCTGCTTTACTGTTGGCCTGCATCACAATTCATCAGTTGACATCTTATTTGATATGACAGGGACGAGGGGTCGAGAGCGGGGGGAGTTCTCCAATCTGCAGGGCATCTCTACCACCAGCAATGGGCGAATCGTGGTCGCTGACAGCAACAACCAGTGCATACAGGTTCAAGATGGCTGCCTTTTACAGATGGATATATTAAAACGTGTACAGCTTGGCCAGAGTCATTCATGTGCTGCATTCTTTGATATTCTAGATGTTTTCCAATGATGGTCAATTCAAACTGAAGTTTGGGGTCAGAGGTCGCTCTCCTGGCCAGCTCCAGCGCCCCACTGGCATTGCAGTGGACATGAATGGTGACATTATTGTAGCCGATTATGACAACAGGTGGCTTAGCATCTTCTCTCCAGACGGCAAGTTCAAGGTAAGTTACATTTCTTATATAGATTAGTATATAATAAAAAAACATTTTTTATTATTTAGATTTAAATTGATAATGAAATAAACTTTTGTTTAAAATTAAATTATAAAATAAAACATGATTCTATATTAGGTATCATGAAATAAAGTTATAAAAAAAATTTAAGGAATCAGCTTTCAAACATTAAAAACGTTCAGAACAAAAGGTATTCAGTATATTTTAGACATTTCTAGGCATGCCTTCCTCATTGACATGTAATTTGAATTTAAAAAATACAATTCATTGTGAACATTACAGTATTATAGTTAAGCTAGTATAGATTATACATTTAAATTAGCACATTAATAATTAGTGATGTGCTAATGTTTTTCTGGCAGAATAAAATCGGTGCAGGTCGTCTGATGGGTCCTAAAGGAGTGGCCGTGGACAAGAATGGTCATATTATCACAGCAGACAACAAGGCCTGCTGTGTCTTCATTTTCCAGTCCAACGGCAAGCTGGTGACCAAATTTGGTGCCAAAGGAACATCAGAGAGGCAGTTTGCAGGTAATATATTCAGATTTTTCTTATATAATTTATTTCATGGCCAGATCGTATTTTAACCAGATGTTCCTTTTTGTTTTTCTGCAGACAAAAGTACTCCAAATACACCGACAGAGCCAAAGCAGAGTAAATCTGGCCCTGCCTTCAGTGAGTATTCAACATTTTAGTTGATTTATTACTTTAATTTTGTGCAGTTAGATTGCAGTATTGATTATTGAATGAGGTCATCTTAAAATGATATAGAAAGCCTTGTAGGGTAATCAATTATCCACATTTTTTCTTAGGTTTTATGAATCAAGTGTTCTCTTTGTTGATAGATATTTCCTTAGAAACAAAACAACATATTGTGAATGTAATGGTCTCCATCTTTCTCCTTTTTTGGCCATAAGGTCCTCATTTTGTGGCCATCAACAACAAGAATGAAATTGTTGTGACAGACTTCCACAATCATTCTGTTAAGGTACGATAAGCTCTTCTCTTTCATTGTGTCATACATACTCACATCAAACACTAATCAGATCTGCTGTCTGTTTTTATTGTCTCATGTTAATCTAACTTTTGCTTATGTGCAAGTTTAAAGGTGCATTTGATACACCTTTTTTTTTTACATTGCTTATTTTTGTGGTGATTGTTTCCCTCAATTTATTGTTGATTGTTTTTGATTTATGGCTTCTTGCAGGTTTACAATGCTGACGGCGAGTTCCTGTTTAAATTTGGCTCACATGGCGAAGGGAACGGCCAGTTCAACGCTCCCACCGGAGTGGCTGTAGATGGCAATGGGAATATTATTGTTGCAGACTGGGGAAACAGTAGGATACAGGTGGGCTATTCATTTTTGTTATTTTATTTTGTCATTTGTGTAATTAAATTCCAAAACAATGTAGAAATGGATTTATGTACTTGAGACGAAATTCAAAATGTATGAATTTAATCATTTAAGATACAAGATCAAAACTAATAGCAGCTGCAAACAAAGTTTGATTTCAGATAATCAGATATTTATTGAGCAGTAAATAAAAAAAAAAATATATATTTTTTACCTTCCAGCTACCTAGCTGTTTTCTTAATTTAATTAGACATAACTATATATTTTAAATAAAAATCTATTCCACTTTAAGACATTTTTGCAATTACTTTCAATGACCTTGCCCTATTTTATAAATTTTATTTTGTATTTACATTGTATTTTATTTCTTCTTCTTATTATTATTTAATTATTTTTTAGAATTGTGTAATTATTTGTAGTTACGTTTTATTTCAATTTGTTATTTTAATAGTGCTTTCAAATAATTCATCGCATCTAAAATAGAAGTGTTTGTTTATATAATCTATATGTTTGTACTGTGTATATTTATGATGTATATATATATATAAATACACACATGCATGTATAAATTTTAGGAAAAATATGCTGTGTTTATAAATTATTTATATATGATCGAATTTTTTTTTTTTTAAATAAATACATGTTAATAAAATATATGCTGTATGTGTGCGTTTTTGTATAAACAATCGGATGCAATTAATCATTTGACAGCACTTATTTTTACTTTCAGATATTAATTTGAGTTTTATAGTAAAATTTATTTATTTATTTGCTGAATTCACTTTATGGACATTCTTTAGAAATGCTGATGATAAAAGTATCTTTTGTTGTTTAGGTGTTTGACAGTGCTGGCTCTTTTCTGTCGTACATCAACACGACGGCGGATCCTTTGTACGGTCCGCAGGGTCTGTCTCTCACGTCAGATGGCCACGTGGCAGTGGCAGACTCTGGAAACCACTGCTTCAAAGTCTACCGATACCTGCAGTAAAGACTCGCTGTGACAGAAGAGTTAATATACTGTAAGCTCCAACAGTCTTCTTTGGCATTTTATGTTTTCCTTTGCACACAAAGTCTCTGCACACAGATTTCCAACCATTTAACTTGTGCTGATGTGAACAAACCCAGGGCTTCATGAATGTTGCATCCCTATTTGATCAATTTGCATTGATTTGTGTTAACAGTCACTTCCTAAATGAATGTATACCAAACCCAAGCAAGTAATAACACAGTTGCTGTGTATTTAACAGCGACCGAGGGCAGCTATCTGTGTGCTTTCACAAATTCTTTCATGAAAAGCTGCTTGACAGACCCCTCTGTTAAATTGCAGGGAACTAAATGTAAATGTTTTCATTAATGCAACAGCTTAAGAATGACCTGCGGATGGCGCTATATCACATCAAACTGGCCTTTTGTGCATTGACGCATTGTACGCATTTGTATCATATGGTGTAAATCTGTAAAATCTGCTGTAATATGGTTTTGGAGATCCACTCTCTCTTAGTGCGCTGAAGCTCAATATTAAAGTAACCCGGCTGTCAATGTGCTTTAGTAAAACTGCTTGTAGGTTCACCGTGCCTCTGTTTTCACATTGGCTTTTTACATATCACTGACCACAACAGCACAGTTGACATATTGCATGAGTTTCATTCACGTAAAAAGGTTAAAAAACAAGTTTATTTATTTTGTAAACAATGGTTAATAAGATATTTTTCTAAGTTGAAATGCTTTCTTTATCTGCAGTTCAATGCCTTCAGTGGTTTTCACAAGGTGTGCAAAGCTATCGTGTTGTGAAGTTTTTTTTTTATACACATGTCATTAAAGGGAATGTGGATCTGTCATATGAAGACACCGAAAATATGAACATTGAAAAGGGAAAATGAAGTCACATAGCCACTGCTGCATTTTTAAGTTGCCAAATTTGTAAAAGAACAATTTGCAGGGTACTTTCCATAGTTTACTATGATACCGAAGCATTTACTACTGTTTTTTTAAATTATTTTTATTTACTTTTTTATTCCTTGTTTTCTATGAATGTAATCAAATAAATGAAAAAAATTAAAAAAAAATATTGCATTAGAAATGATCATTCTGGCCCACAAAAGCAATGATTTCTGAATCAGGAGAGCATTTGTACTTTATATAGAGTCATGATTCTGGTTTTACAAACATGTGCAAGAGAAAGCCAGTGTTGTTTAAGCCACTAAATACAGTATTCTGTAATACAACTGTACAGTGCATTATAATAATGGAATATGTGAAGCATTTGAACAATAGTATTTAAACTGCAATAATGCACTCTTGATGTAGCATCTCTAAAAGTTCCCCTAAAAATGAAGGTTGTGACACTAAAAGTTGGAGGTCATTTTTGTAATAGAATTCTTATCATTTGATTATGTAACTTGGGTGACTTGAATCTACTGTATTGCCAATACACATGAAAAACGGAATTGAAATGCTTCGGATTCTAGTTTCCAATGTACCAGACAACTGTAACAGTCTCTTTATATGTCAGTATGCACTAGAAATAAAAGCACATGATTTACCTAGCCAAAAAACGATGTTGGAAGTGATTCTTTTTCCATTTTGTCTTCTAAATGTCACAGTGTGTTCTGGGGTGTTCCTCTATAAATTCATTAAGCAGATGGCAGGCAGAGCGGCTCATGGTTGCCTTGCATCTCTTTTGTTCTGGTATGTTCTCAATCCACATGTCATTGTTCAGTACATACCTGAAACTTTAGAAACAGCAGAAGAATGTTTTACAAATCAAAAATAACAATTTGCATTCCTTTGTATTTTGAATAAAGGATTTCAAGGCTCACTGTTGTCCGTCGTTATTGAGCACTGATACCGCATCATCCTGCCCCATGAGCAGATAGTGAGCTTCATTCTTTAGCTCCATTTCATCACAAGATAAGCGCAGTATCATCTGACGTGTGGCACCTTTCTGGACACCAGAGTCTAACTCCCCTTAAAACAGGAAAAAGTATTTATGCAGTAAGAAATTACAATAGGGTTCTATGTTATCAGCATTAGGCTGTGGACCTTACGGAATCTGCATTTACATTTATTATTTTATTAGACACTTTTTTGCAAAGTGACTTTTAAATTAGGTAAATTTACAGTCTGCAATTACAGGGTTAATTCTGAAATTATTGCTGTGCTTTCTGCAAATATTCACCACATCACAAGAATATTTTCAGGCCAAAATAAAATAATCAATCTACATGTAAATAATTTTTAAAAATGCCTTAATAACATCTTTTAAAATATATATTTTTTAAAATGTACAAAAAATTGGCAATATATTGTGTTACAATATATTTACAAAAATAAATTATATAGCTTTTTAAAATAATAAATAAATATATATATATATATATATATATATATATATATATATATTACAAATTTACTGGTTAAACTAATTTCATGATGTAAGCTAGATTTTATCTTAAAATGTTCAATAAAAGTTATCTCAATATAAATAGGAGGACATAATAAATCTTGACATGAAAGACAGTAAATAGTGTAAAACGCTAAAATTGAATGCACTGAAAAAAAAAATTTACTACATTTTTTGAAGGCAAGTGGTTGCAATCAATTTGCTTTAGCTACATATAAATAAACAAAATTAGTTGACCAATTTTGAACATTTTTTTTTTATTAAAACGTAGCTAAAATACATCGTTTTCAATCACTTAAAAAAGTGTGACATATTTGGTTTATGCTATTATTATAATGACATTTTTAACCGCTAGATGGCGTAACTCACCCATCAAAATTAAGTATTCAAAACAGCGTCACAATAACTTACCTATCTGAAGAACATCTGTGACTAATGTAGTGTAGTGCATAAAAACGTCATCGGTGCTTGAGTTGAGAATTTTGACCAGATAGACTATAGAAAAAATGACATTTAAAATACAAATATAAGTATATGAGACCTCCCATCATATTTGTACATTATTTGCTTTTAGTTTCTTACCATAGTCAACAGTAGGACTGAAACATGCATAGGTACTCCGGGTGTTTTGTTTCATATCCTTGCTGAAGGTGACTTTCAGCTTTGGACAACCACCTGAAAATACGTGTGAAACATCAACTAGACACCTTGTTTGAAGCAAAACGTCTCACAGTACAGGGTTTTTCCCACCTTCAGCACATGTACACACATCCCCGCTGCACAGTTTGGAAATCATGGAGCTTTTGTCAGGGGCTGTATAGAATATACCACATCTCTTTTCTGTGTAACACATTGTAGAAATTGCATTAGTCAATGATCAGAAATTAGAAGAGTTGTGTTTGTGCGATTGGTTTCGTAGCGTTTGATGACCTGGGTTGTAATAGTCATAGATGACAGCAGAAGCAGGCTGGATAAGGCCCATGGGAACAACCTGCTCGGCACCAAACTGAAGACAATCCTCTCTTTCAGTAATCTATTGACATAAAATCAAATCTTTTATGTATTGGCTGCATAGATAGCCTACTGATGAGCCAGTTTAACCACATTATAGCATTTATGTTTAAATTCAGCAAAAAACAAAGACTAAAAATGAAGCAAACCAAGAACATATATCAGACTAGTGGAATACTGCAATTAAAAATCTTTTTTTTTTTACCTTTGCAAAATAAAGAAAGACTTTATTATGATGGACTTCATAGTGATCAATGTACCTTTCTGAGCCCTTTACATTCTAAGAAGAAAAGAAAACATAAGGTTAATTAATTTGTGATATGTATTATAAGTGATATGTATAAGTCATTAATTATTAAGTAATTAAGTAGTTCTTAATTTTGGACTAAATATGCAACCTTATTACTCTATTTATTTTGTATTCACTTATTTTTTATGTCTTATTTTTATTTTATAATTTTATGTTTGATTTTTATTCGACATTTGGATGCTCAATGTTTATTCCTAAAATAAAATGCATAATAAAATAAAATAAAAAATGTTCTGAAGGCAGACAGATGTAAATTTAGTTTTGTGTGTATTTCTTTTTATATAATAATAATAATAATAAATAAATATAAAAAACATATGCACATGTTCCAAATCCTTGCTGTTTGGTATCAGTCCACTTAGAAGTGAGATTTCCACTATGACCATGCCCACAGTATTCTCTTTTTTCATGCTGTTTGAAGAAAAATAAATTATAATTTCAGAGAGCTGCTATTCTTCTGAATATTTATATCCAGTAGCAAATCAATACAGTTCTGTGCTCACCCCACACACACTGTGTATATGACTGAACTCTCTTTCTTTTGCTCCTCTGAGATTTGCCTTTTTCTACGAGTACGAAGATCGAACCATTCGATGCTGCTCATGGGCTCATCTTTTGGAACTTCTTCTGTGTCATAGTTGTAATAGTCATCAAACGTTTCTTCTTTATCGTATTTTTCTAGAGAAGAGAATATTGACTTTTAGTTTGATGATATCTAAGTTAAAATATAATTAGATAACGTTTTAACGTTTGCTCCTCATCCTCTTCACCTAAGGTCATTCACACTCAAATTTTAGAAGTCTCATTGGCTTTTAAATCTTCAATATCCTGTCAATAGGTAATGATTTTCATATAAAATTCATACATTGCAGTGCACTCAATTCATATTTAATTTCTTGTTTAGAGTGACCTCTTCCATGATATTTGACTTACTATATTCCAGCTCTCCTTTTACTGTAACACTAAGGTGAAACAGATCACAGTGTGATTCATCCTTCGTCATAGTTCGGTATGTCTGCACAATCTGTGATGAGAAAAATGACATTCATAATACTATAAAATAAAAGACCATATTTCAACAATGAATTACACTTAATTACATATAAAATGTCTTACTGCTAATGTTCCACGTCCTGTTCCCTGAACATTTAGGGAAACTTTACCAGCATTTCTGACCTGTGAGAACAAGTGCACATAGAGCAAAGGGTCTTTTGCTTGTTATGGCATAGTTTATCACACATGTTTTTAATTTTTCCTTTTTAAAACTTTCTAGTCACTAGAGGCTGGAATAAGTGGGAGGGGCAATGCTGTTTCCAGATTGTTAATATATTGTATGCAAGTATGTCAACTTTTAGGAATATACTAGAACTGTTTGTGAGTAATGCTTCTTACCTTAACAGCTGCTGCGGTGAGTTCATTATGTTTGGTCAGGTGTAAATCTTCTTTCTTGCCATTTGGAAGGCACATTTCCACCCTCAGATTGAAGTCTTCTACATCATTGTTCTGCAAGCTGTATTTCGTCAGAGCCTCAAGGGCCACAACTGTGTCCTAATATTAAAAGGAAAAAAAAAAAGGGATTCATGAAAGATTAATGCAATCTGAAAAACCAACCAAGGCAAAAGTTAAGGTTAAAAATGCTCATTTGGCAAAATGCTATTCTTTTCTACTTGAGTTTGCAACCCCAGCCCCAGTTTTAATTCACTATGGTACTAAATGTACTTGTACAGCAACACGAGGTTAGACTGTAGGCAAGCTCAATTCAAGTCGCTGTCATTTCTATAGAGATTTATGCAATACAGATTCACAGCGATAAAGGGGAAAACTGATGCATCAATCCATGAAACAAATATGACCACTCTAAAAACAAACACAGCTGTTTGAAGACAAATAGTTTTTATTGACCTGTTTGTAAAATCCAGGCCAAAGTCTCAAAACCTAATTATATTGTAATGCAAAACTGAATTTTCAGCATGAACTACTACAGCCTTCAGTGTCACATGATGCTTCAGAAATCATTCTAATTTGCTGATTTGGTGCTTGAATGACATTTCTTGTAATTTTCATTAAAAATTACTATTATGTTAAAAACAGTTGTGCTGCTTAATATTTTTGTGTAATACATTTTATTATAAACATTTATTTGAAAATGTAACATTATAAATGTATTTATTTAATTTAATGTGTCCTTGATAAGTAAAGGCACTTATTAATTGACTCCGAAACTTTAATATTGACTAATCGACCCTTCGCAGTGTAGTCTGATTGACACTTGATCTGACAAATCATAATGCAGAATCTGCCTTTTTTTTCACCACACAGGAGAGTGATTAATGTTGGTGGACTTGAATTTAAAGAATTGAATGAACTGATGTCTTTCCACGGTTGAAATAAAATACCTTAATGTTATAACAAGTAAAGAGGAAGAGATATTAGTTAACTTGCTGCTTGAACTGAGGCGCAACAGTGATAGTCAGTGAGTCACAACACAATAAAGAGCCAAAAAACTGTATTTACTGCTTTAAAAAATGGCTAAATTTGAAAGCAGAGGTTTTGTTTCATACCTAACGTAACATGCTCTGTCTTGTCTGTTGGTACGTTTGCTCTTTGTTAAAAGTAATGTATTTTTCACTGTCTGAGATTGTGAGAGGGGTGGGTCTATGCGGAGGGTCAATAAAAAAAATACAATTGAATCATTTTATGGTTAAAATACCACAACCCACCTGTGTGGACTGGAATCCACCGCCATATTTGCGCTGCTCTGTCAGCCAGTTTGCAGCATGTTCAGCAGTGATCTTGTCCTGCAAAGACAGTGCGCTGAGCAGAGCATATGCTGTGGTCTCCACAGATTCAGCATCAGCTTTATCAGCCAAAATATTTCGGCTACCCTTCGCATTCCAGAAACACTTTTCTTCACAAAAAGAAGAAAAAAGGTGATGTGAGATTTGAAATATATATGATGCTAACCACACTTTTATCACACATGTGTTGCTAATATTACTGTAAGTAGTTAATGGCATAATACATTACTGACCCTTTTCACAATTAGAAATGCTTTTTAGCTTTTTGTATGCTTGTTGAGCTCCTGCACTTTGCTGGTCATGCAATGACAAGGCATAAGCTGTGATTGCAAGCGAGTAGGGACTTTTCAAAGCATTCAACTGTCCCTCAAGATAGGACTTTGCTTCATCCATTGCTGCTCTCTGGAAACAAACACGGGTTGTACAGGTTTGCTTATTCAGTAGTTAATGAATGGAGAAGATATTTCGTAACTAGAGTAAATATTACCAGTTCTGTGTCGCTTCCCAGTTCATACACTTTCAAAGCACGGTTCATTGCAATGAGGACGAAGGCAGTTAGGGGAATATCATCTTTTGCCTTTCCAACTCCTCCCTGAGGACAAATATTAGTATATTTATATAAATATTACGTAGTTACATAGTTAGCGATCATCACTGGCAAATAAAAGCAATGCACCCATATGGCTTTACCTTCATTCCTCTGTCATACAGTCGATTAGGATCATCCCATGCACCATTGCTGTTTTGTTTGGAAATGAGATAAGACATGGACTCCTGAATATAAGAATCTTTCACACTGATAATGTCCCGAGACGCTGTCAGCTCCTTGGCAATAAATGCTGTAAGCCTATGGAAAGATTTGATAAGCAAAAAACAGTTTGTGTGGGTTTCTTAAAGTTAATATAATTATTATTTCAATAAATTTTAACCATTTGGCATGCACTTTTGTCAAGGCCTTGGCATTGTAAGTGAAAAGGTACCAAATACTGCTGGGAGTCTTTAGAAACGCTCCGTAAGAACCATCACTTTTCTTGTATGTGAGGACTGTGTTATATCCTGTTACATAAGAAGATGAAACAAGTATGTGGTATATATCATTTTCAACATGCTATCATTATTTGTGTAAACAAATAGAACCTAACAACAACACTTGCATTTCATATTAATATGCCACTATTTGATGCATGCAGTCCTGTGCAAAATTTTGGGACAAGTAAGATATTTTTTGAAAGAAATTATTGCTTGTATTACGCAAAGAGGCATTAATTGTATCAAACGTTACAGCAAACACATTTGTAATATATCCCCCTCCATACAAAGCAATTGTATATGTGTTTTGGAGCCTTGCTGAGCATAACTACTTTCAAAAACACCAATAAAACGTCTTTCTGACCCCCATATTTAAAAAAAAAAAAAGGATTACTCTTAAAGGAGAAGTACATCTTGGTTGAATTACGTTTTCACTTCTTCACAGAGAATTCTTCCTCTCACTTTTAGTTTATAAGCCTTTAGAACATTTACTTAAAGCACACGCACCGGTTTGGATCATTGACTGGGCCTCATCTCTGCGTTCAGCTTTCAGTGATAACCATTGTTTTGTGGCATCCAGGTATCTCATGGCATAAATAGCAGGAGACATCTTCACCATAGTTTGCTCTGCACAGCCAGTGGGCAGCTGAATGAGATTATTGATTCCCTCCAGGTTTAGACAGTTGTGTACCGACTCACTTACCACTCCACCTGCAAAATAACATGGTCACTCTCATAAACTTTATGAAAGAGCATGGTAGAGGAAATTCAATAAATCAATCAATCTGTCTGTCTGCCTGTCTGTCCCACCTCACCTTTTAAACTCAAAGAGATTTCTGAGTCCGCCCCACCAGGGATCTCATCCGCAGGGTCTGGAATTTCAATCTCTAATTTCCTCACTGTGCACATGAGATGACAAAAAAATGAGTTATTACACTGATAAAAAGGCTTAGAATAGATCTACTGACTACATAAGTTTATGGGATTCTTACATTTTGGATCAATGCTGTACGTTCTGTCAATAGTGGCAATTTCCCCTTCCCCCTAAACACAGGATTAGAAAGAGGTTTTCAGTTTCATACTAAATTAATTATAACAAATGAGATCCTGGACAACAAGTTAATTGGTGGGGTATATTTGTAGCAATGGCCGAAAATACACGTGCCAAAATGGTTGCTTTTTCTTTTTTTGCCAAAAATCATCAGTGTATTAAGTAAAGATAATGTTCAATTAAGATATTTAGTAAATTTCCTTCTGTAAATATATTAAACTTAACTTTAGATTAGTATGCATTGCTAAGAATGTAATTCAGACAATTTTAAAGGCAATTTTCTCAATATTTAGTTTAATATTTTTGCACCCTCAGATTCCAGATTTTCAATTGTATCTACGCCAAATGTTGTCCTATTCTAACAAACAAAAAATTGATACTTATGACTGATTTTGTGGTCCAGGCTCACAAATAAGAACATTTCCTCAGGTTTCTCAGGTACGGTATGTTGCACTGAAGCGCAGTAAAATCTGAGTATGCCATTTTACACATTTTACCTCCACACGAAGCAGCTTTTCTACTCCATCATTAGCACCGTTTGAGGCTTCAGCCAAGACTTTGATGGGGATATTTCCGATAATAAGGGGCACCACAGTGAAATACACAGATACTGCAGAGTTACCAGGAACCATGACTTCCTCCTCCACATCACTCCCGCCAGCGGTGCACAAACCCTTCTTCTTATCCATCTTCACCTTTACCTAAAGAATCAAATGATACATCATTTCAATTCTTTTCGTCACCCCATGCCAGAATCTACTCATTTATTTAATACTTTTCAGGCACCTGTTCTACAGTATGAGGTTTTACCACTGCATATATTACCTAGTACCTAAAAGTTCCAAGAGAGCTGTATCAATAATAAAATGTGCCATGTAAATAAAGCTTTAACATTAAACTTACCTTTAAACTCTCTTCCTTGTAATTGTACACTACAGCTTTAACCTGAAGCTGTTCATTTCTCTTCACAGAGTAAGGAAGGTTGACGGACAAAAAGAAATCCTGAAAGACCCTCAGGGGCTTTGGTTCTGCAATGCAGAATCCTGGAGAAAAAAAACAAAACAAACAATTGAAAAACTGGTCAGTATCTAAACAGCATACGAAATGAAAAAAACTTTTGTTTTTAAGAAAAGTTGTGTTTTGAAGATTTTGAGTTTCTGTCAACCTTTTGTGGGAGAAACGCCCACAGCCTGGACTTCCCATGTGGTAATGGAATCGGGAGCAACTACATCATGTCTAAAAGTTAACAAAAGGCAAAATATTTACATTTAAAAAAGTGACATTGGAACTGAATCTTTCTCTTTATTAGAACAGAAAACAAGAAAGTCAGGGTGACCTGATCATGCCATCTCTGTCTGCTTGAATAACTGTCCACATCCATGATTGTGGGAAATATTTACGGATGTAAATAGCATCCTCGTTAATCACAATTTCATCCAGTATGTCGTCAGTGACTACAGTGAGAAACAGAGAAGAAGTAGTTAATGAGTTCAGCTTTTCAAAGTAGCAACTTTGGCAAGCCACCCCTTGCCCTAAACAAAAAAAAAAAAAAAAAAAAAAAAAAAAAAAAAAAATATATATATATATATATATATAGTGAGGTCAATAAGTATTTGATCACCCTGTGATCTAGCAAGTGTTCTTGCTTAAAAATCATGGAGGGGTCTAAAATTTTCAGCATAGGTCCATTTCCACTGCGAGAGACAGAATATAAAAAGAAAAATCTGGAAATTACATTGTATGATTTTTTAACAATTTATTTGGGAATTACTGTGCCAAATAAGTATTTGATGACTTGCTTATCAGACAGATTTCTGACCCTCAAAGACCTGTTATTTTGCTTTTAAATAGTCCAGCTACACTCTGCTCA
>JAUCMU010000027.1:13891492-13914923 GCA_032275025.1 Enteromius treurensis
GCTCAAAGTCTTCTTCTCCGTTTATAGTGTATCTCTATGGTAGAATTACAGCGCCCCATACTGGTCTGGCATATATATTACACCGTTTTCAGTGGTTTCGTGTTTACGCAAATTTTTTTTAGAACGAGGAAAAAAAATGATCGGATAGGGAACGCACCGGCTTTGTGTGGACGGAGTCTTATTCACAGTGGTTTTGATTGTCAGTTCTTTCACCCAGCTGTGTTGCTCTTTTGCTTCTAACTGGAGTTGGAAATGGCACCCTGAATACCACTTTTCAGTGAAAAGGTCATCGGCTGTCCAGAATGCATCAGCATGCTACTTTAAAACATGGCAGTGGCCTTTCACGCTTGTGCACCAAGGAAGTTAAGGGCAGTGTTCATTTTTAGGCACTCTTAAGGTCTGTGTACACATTATCTGCCAGACTACTCAGCTGTGATGCTCACCGGGCAATATTAT
The DNA here is from genome assembly GCA_032275025.1 of Enteromius treurensis. Classification (NCBI taxonomy): domain Eukaryota; kingdom Metazoa; phylum Chordata; class Actinopteri; order Cypriniformes; family Cyprinidae; genus Enteromius; species Enteromius treurensis. The sequence continues at coordinate 13,891,949 of JAUCMU010000027.1, forward strand.
GTTACTATAATATTATTATGATAATAATTTAATGTCTTCTAGCATCATTTGTTTCTTTTCAGTTTTTAGGAACCACACATTATTACACATCCAGAAATGTTATCCTGTAATTTATTTTCTAATTCTATGTGCTGCCACTAGAGTTTTAGACTTCAGTTTGCTCTCAAGCGAAATTCATTGGATGAAGGAGATGAATGGGATAGAGTTTCACGGCAGACAGGGAATAAACTAGGCTTATACTGAATTAACTCGGACTTTGTCAGTCCCATTAAAAAGTTTTTTTAGCCTCTGGAGTAAGACTGAAAGGGACATGATGGGCATATGGATACTTTGTTTAGAGCACTTTGTTTGGAAGTTTGTGTGGTGCGCTTTAAAACCAAACAGGCTCATTTAAAGTAAAGCCTCTGTTGGCTGCTCAGTACTTTGAAAATTCACGCCTTTGCTGATAAGCAGGGAAATGGTTGCATTTAATTAGCTGTGATGAAAGAAAAGTATTTAAAAGCATAAATATGTGTTTTGAATGCAGATTGCATTAACAGATAAGTGTTAGCTGATAACTCTAATGCGAAACATTTATTTGCATGCCAGTTGATAAAGCAGTGTTGACCAAAGGAACATTAGCAACATTGTTTATACAATAAAATATAAATTATAAATGTAAACTGCCTCTATTGATTCAGGAAGTACTTCAGTGTGCTATGCTTTTTTGATCTTTTTTCATCTTCTGCATTTTGCAACAACACAGTCCCTTCAAATCTTGTGCATTTGAAGCCAAAATGTAATCTCATTTCAGATGTAGTCCAGTTTTCCATTTCCTAGCTTCTTTCCAGTAGCTAGTTTAAGTTGAGCAACATCACCATATGCAGTCCAGTGACTCCCCATGTTACCTTCTTGACAGGTCGAAAGCAGTTGTTTCAGGCGGCACAAATTGGCATTCTCTTTCTGCATGAATTTGCAGGAGAGATCCCTCTTTTTGAGAAAAGATTTGTGGCAAGCCACTCAAAAAAGTAACAAGTGACTAATGCTGTTCAAACATGTCCTTCCAAAAGAGGCCGCTCAGTTGGAACTCTCCCAGAGGAGAGAATAGGCTCGCCACAAACAACCTGAGAGCTATTAGCATGAAGCTCGACAGTCAGGGGGCCCAGCTTTTACTCGCCGTGTCCTTGCGCTCAAGCCATTCAGCAAACAAGCTGTCATTATTCCGCCTGATGAGCCAGCAAACACTGGGCATCGAGAGGTCAAGAAAAACCACAGCCCTGCTCTCATTGTCACGTCCCTCTCATCCTGAATCGTTATATGCCTGTGTTGTTTTTTCCTCTCTGCTTCTAGTGTTCTCGCTCTGGCCCTTTCGCTGCCTCCTCTTTAAGTCCTGTTAAGATTGCACTGGTCCGACAAAAAGGAGAAACGCACTACTGCTTTTCTAAGTTAACTATATAATGATTCTTTCAACCAGTTGACATGGAAGCGACTTTGACAAACTTGAAATGACATGCTACCATGCGTGACTTCAGTTATAACAAATATTTTACTTTAGGGGCATATTGATGGAAATTCGGCCATTGGCAGTGTAGCAATTTCATTTGCGCTAGCAAACAGCAAACAGGATACTAAATTGCAGTTTGAATTAGAATGCAAGGAAATGGAGGTCAAATCGATTGAAATTTTGGGGAAAAAAATTATGTAGCTATTTTCAAGAAACCTGCTGATGTTAGCGAGGGGAATCTGGCATGGTCAATTCACAAAGTGATTTCCATTTGTGAACATGTGATCTACAGTTAGGAGCTCTTGCAATGCATTTTAAAACAAAGTTGGGATTAATTTTGACCTTAACATTCAAAAGTAGAATAGGCTGATTAAATTGGTCTTTATTTTAATGTGAAAATATTTTGTCAGTGGAAGAAATATGATTTAAAGGCCGGGACATACCCAGCCGACGGTTGGCTGTCGGTTCTCGTTGGGCCTACGGCAAGCGACGGTTGGGCTTGGCGGTTTGGTGTGTTTCACTCGTCGATTTTCTCATCGGGCTCACGTCGGCCTGAATCAGCATGTTAAATCAGCTTCGAGGCCGTCAGCGAGAACTCTGATTGGATGCCTAGTTTCGTGAATCAGTCAGTGCCGGGGGAATTAATAAAGCGAAAGTGATAAAAAACAAGTGATTAAATGAAGAGAGCACAAACAGAACACTGTTCTAATAATATGAGATCTTACAAGCATTCCAATAAGTAAATATTGTCATAACAAACAAAAAAAAACATATAGATTTTTGGCAGTTTTACATTTTTGAAAGATTCTCTTATGCCGCATTTATTTGATCAAAAGAACAATAAAAACAGTAAAATTATGACGTATTATAAGTTAAAATAACAGTTTTCTGTTATTTTTAAAAGTTGATAAAAGGACATCTTTATTAGAAACAAAAATTTCTTATGCTCGTATGGTGCGTTTATTTGATCAAAAATACAGTAAAAATAGTAATATTACAAAATATTGTCATTTAAAATAACTGCATCCTGTTCAAAGAATATGATGGAAACTACTCCATTTTTTTGAGTTAACTTAGTAAATTCCTCTACCTGTTATTCCCATGTTAAGTTATATTTTACAACTTTTACAAATTTATTTAAAAACCCTTAAGTGGACAAGAATATTGTCTATTGTTATGTTATATTTTATATAACCTGCTGTACATTTTCCATGACAAAATAGTACAAAAAAATATAATTTATAATAGCAATAATATTTAAAAATAAATAGCTTGTGTAGATCACAATGTAACAACACTTCATTTCCCAGAATGCATTACCTATGTTGAATTTCTTTGAATTGCAACTTATTAAATTCCTCTTCCTTTTATTCTCTTTTATAAGTCCTGACCAATTAAATAGCAGTTATTATTATTCAATAATTTAAAAAGAAAACCAAAAAAAATAAAGAAACTGTGGCCTCTACTGGGTCAGGCTGTGGAATAGCTGATAACAGCAACCTGCTAAAATGTTCATGTCATGCTTTGGGTAAATGCGTCTGTTTTTGAAATGCATTTGACCCGCCGGTTTCAGCTCGCAGTATTTCTGAAACGTTTGATTAATGTCACCTCAGTAGAGATGTCCTTTTTGAGTGTGCAGAGGCTGTGCATAATTGCTACTTTCAATATTTAATCGTCAGTGACCTTTAAGTGTGCACACTGGAGGTTCTGCCATGCTAAAAGACTACACTTTGTTGTTGTTTCCAGTGCCACCATGAATTCCTGATCTCAACATCACAACAAAGGTGGTAATTAAACCACTCAGTGGGTGGAGAGAACTGTCCTACGGATATAATAGCAGCAAGAGGACATAAATGAACGTTTTTGAAGTCTCTTATCATGAACCGGTTATTCCAACTGATTGATAATTCCCTTGTTCTATTTCTGCTGCAGTTTTCCACTAGCCAATCAGGATCCACAGTGGCATTACTGAGAGTTATGAATACAATGATGTCAACGTTTTTAAAAGACGGGGGACTGAGAATGTATTTGTGCGATTAATTGTTAAATTGCTTCTTGCAGTAGATATAGGAAAGTGTTGGATTATCCCGGAGAGGTTATGTTACTGTATCTATCCTGAAACTGAAGAAAGGAAAGCCTCTCACTGTTGACTTGCTCCATAGATGAATTTGGTCTTTTTTTTAGGGGGAGGAGAGTTTACATTAAAACAGACTCAATAATGTGGATTACACCTACTATCGCTTACTTGTATTCAAACACTTGCTTGATCCTCCAGAAACGGTTTCAGAGCAGGCCATTCAATCGAAAAGCAGTGAAAGAAAGCACTGTTAAATAATCTTGTGTCCATCCAAGTCTGTGCTCTAATCCTCTTTTTTTAATGAGCAGCGGTCAGGGATAAGACCCGACCTTGGTGCTTTGGAATGACATTCCGCCTTTAAAGAAGATCACAGAGAAGGGAGAGAGAACGTTTCTTCCACTTAGTCTATGGTTCTGTGTGCGGAGTTTTAAATAGCATTTCTTTCCTTGACCTTTGAAAATGATGTATAATATTTGACTCTTACAGCTTTTTATGTTGATGAATAAGCTTCGGTTTCATGACTACCATGCGATTCTAATTTTCATTTTGTAGATAAATAGATAGATAGATAGATTAAACTACATTATTAAACTAATGAATGAATGATGCATTTATATAGTGCTTTACTGTGTATTGCCATACACCCAAAGCGCTTTACAATCATGTGGGGGGTCTCTCCTCAACCACCACCGGTATGCAGCATCTACATGGATGATGCAACAGCAGCCAGAGAACAACAGCACCAGTGCGCTCACCACACACCAGCTACAGGTGGAGATGAGAGAGAGATACAGCCAATCATGGGGATTATTGGGATGCCATGAAAGACAAGGGCCAGTGGGAATTTGGGCAGGACTACTCTTTACGATGAGTGTCACCACAGAGAGTCAGGACCTCGGTTTATTGTCTCATCCGACAGAATAATACTATTAATTTTTGAGCTAAAGTATTTATAAATTGCTACACATGAATAAATTACTATACTGTATATGTGACCCTGGAGCACTTATGACAGGCTGCTAATGAGTCCGACTACCTCTGACTCTTCGTCACAACAGGCATAGGTTGCATGGGTAAAATAGCCAATAATACTCTGATTGGGTCAAAATTATTATTATTATTATTATTTTTTTTTATGCCAAAAATGATTAGGATATTAAGTAAAGATCATGTTCCATAAAGATATTTTGTACATTTCCTACCATAATTATGTAAAAACTATATAAAAAGTAATATGTATCTCTAAGAACTTCAGTTGTACAACTTTAAAGGCAATTGCACTCTCAGATTCAAGATTTTCAAATAGTGGTATCTCAAATATTGTCCCATACTAATAAACCATACATCAATAGAAATGTAATTTATTCACATTTCAGATCATGTACAAATCTCAATTTTCAGAAATGGACCCTTATGACTGGTTTTTATTTATTAAATAATATTTATAGTAATGATTAAATAAGAATTTCATTATTACTACATTTTTGATTAACTAATAATTTTATTAAATTAATAAATAAAATAACACTTTTTTTGTTTTGTTTTGACAAAAAAAATTTTTTTAAATAGGGTTTTTACCTGAGAAAAAGGTTTGCATTTTTGGTTCAGAGTCTAGCTAGAACTTGTGTGAATGAAATATTGCTAATAGGATTAGACTCCAAATGACAGGATTTAGTTTTGTGTGGCAGTATTTTCCAGGCATATACATGTAATGAACACTGACCTTCATAAATCCCCCTGCCCAGTGTGGTAGCAGAGTGCATGCACACAGTGCCCCCAAATGCGATGCACTAAACGAAGGAAGTGCACTTCACATTTGTCCTTTAAAATGTCTAAAGAATGTTAAAACACTTTGCACAGCTGACAGGTGAGAGTGAAGGAACAACCTTAGACAGGCTTTATGGGTGAGAAGCTTTTACTGACAGCTTTGGTGGAAGGCCATCTCGTTTTATTGACAATGTGAAAGGAAAGGTCCCCGTCATCCTAGACACTAGGATTTAGTGCTTTTAGAAGCTTCTACAGCCTCTTAGCGTGTCCTTTTTTATTTTGTAAAAAGTGCATAGCGAAAGGTGTTTTGAAAAGACAAGCAAGGTATTTTTAGGCACTTCCTCCGTCTGTGTGTACGGGGGGTTGGGACGCCAAGGGACTTAAGCCGGTGTGTAAGAGAACTGACCTCAGCGGCGATTGCAAATGCAGTCACTAGAGCATGGTGCAACTCCCAATGCTCAGGTTGACCTTTAGCCACAAACACTCTTGATCCATCTCTCCCTGTCTCCTTGAGACACACGTAAATGAGCTGTGCTGACTTCAGTGAATTCCTGCTAGTTCCTCCTCACAAGAGTGCATGGGAATCCTGCTTTTGTGACCCAGGAAGGGAGCATCAGAATGGTTTCCACAACAACCCTGCGTTGAAATGTCTAATTAAAAAGAAACAAGAAAGATAGAGTGACACATTTTTGAAAAATTATGAATTAGATCTATGTCATGTCTCATTTTCTTCTCCTACACAAGAACAGGTCTGATTTTATTGAGAGCAAAATATGCTTTTAGTATGTTAACAATTATTACAATTCATAGTAATTTAACTAAACACTATATGTGTGTGTGTGTATATATATTAGTGTTTTTCAAAGATACAAAATAGATTTCACTACTTTAATAGGTTGCTATATTAACATATCAGTTATTATGGTCTATTAATAGAAATTACAATATTTAATTGTAAATTTACCATAAAACCGTAAAACAAAAAATATTGTTACCGGTTTTTTCACGGTTTTATTCTGGCAACCACAGCTACCATTTTTTTTACCATACATTTTACTGATTTTTTTACATTGTATATATAGCATAATAATTACACACACACACACAATAATGTGTGTGTGTGTGTGTATACAAAAAATGTATTTCAATTAAATTCATTTCTTTTGAACTTCATAAAAAATCTGGTTTGCAAAAAACTATTAAACAGCACTTCTGTTTTTAACATTGATAATAATAAAGTTTCTTGAGCAATGTTTAACATATTGGAATGATTTATTAATGATCATGTGACACTAAGGACTGGAGTAATAAATAAATTCATCATAGACTTAAGTTATTTTTAAAAATATATTAAAATAGAAAATGTATTTAAATTGCAACAATATTTAACAATATTGTTTTTACTATAATAAAACACAAAAGATACAAAAATCTTATGGATCCTACACTATTGAATGACAGTGTACTGTGTAATTTATTTTGTAATCATTTAAAAGAGGAAAGAAAGTGAAATAAACAGGAAAATTGGGTCTTATTCAGTCTGAATGACTTGCTCTAAGTTGGTCCTTAATTTAGGCACGGGCAGTTCAGTCCAGGCTGGTTTGTCTGATGGAGGGAGAATGATGGTGGGCACCGTGGGCCCCCTCGCTCTCCTCAGTGACCAAATAAGGGCAGTCTGCAGACTCAGTGCTTACGGAGGAGACAGGGGGCACAGAGTTGGCACATCTCAGGCTTAGCAGAGCCTCCGGTCTCATTCAAAACAAATCTGTCCATCAAAAGCCGATGACATACTTATTATGTTCTGGTGAGAGACAAGACATGCTATCTTAGGACTGTAGGGACTGAGTCTACATGAGCTGTGCACAGAGGAGCTTAAAGGCATACGTTGTTAGTGACATCATTTTTTTCTGTAACGTATAAAGTGATGGACAATTTATACAATTCCACTCTGTGCATCTTATTGAGTTTGCATGTGCACGTAATTATTGCATATGTAATTACATTATTGCTTTTTTGTATCGAAGTTCGTCATTTTTCATGAAAATATCTTTTGGTGAAACAACAGAGTGAAGTATACCAGACTTCTCTAAGCATTTAGCCCGCTTAAAGGCTTAGTTCACCCCAAAATGAAAATTCTGTCGTTAATTACTCACCCTAATGTTGTTCCAAACACATAAGACCTTTATTCATCTTCGGAACACAAATTACGATATTTTTATGGAATCAGAGAGCCATCTGACCCTTCATAGACAGCAATACAACTGAAATGATCCCAAATCACAGTAATTTCAGTTTTGCAACGATGACTTATGTCTTGTGACTTATGTCTTGTGCCATTTTAGAGAGTTTCACAACACAACACAAATGCAAGATTTAATGTATTTGACATAATCAGCCTTGTTTACATCTGGGGGAAAGCATGCGCATGAACGTAATCTGGGATGATTTTACACCTAGTGGAAAGCATATGCGATTCTTGTGATTCTCTCTAAAACGGCGGAAACCCCAAAACTTTCTTGCAATCAATCCCTGACACCAATTCAGATCTGCCTCCATCCAAACAAACACTGATGAAATTACCACTTATTTCTATTTCGACAGTCTGTTTCACTCTGTTGTTCATCGTAACACAAAGATCTTGATGCTACTTCCGTTAGGTTGTGGCTTAGATTGGAATTTTTGAGTTTTGACTAAAAAAAAAAAACAACATTACTTAATTTAATTTAATAATTTCATTTTATTTCCCCAATACATGCTGATTAAGAAGTAAGGATAGGATACAGGGTCAGCATTTAAGTTTTGTTTTTTTTTTTTACTTGGGGATATAAAGTGTGCTTGTTTTAAAATTGTGTTCTACAGTATAATGAAATTAGTAGTTTAGTTTTCTTAACATATTGCTCTCAGCAACCAGCGTATCATCAAAGAGAAATATAATTTTAAGCTGTTTTTCAAAGCAGTGGGTAGTGCCTGCACTTTACAAAGGGGGTTCAGGAAAAATCATTAGACTGTGACCTAGAAAGGAGGACCTTGAGAAAACACTGGTTTTAACGAAACACCCCTGCTCAGCAATCTTAACCTTCAGTTGTAGATTAACTGGGAGGTTTTCCTTGAACTCTTTGAAGTCAGTTTATTCAGCTGGAACGCAATCACGCCTCCAATACCTGAACTGTGGGCCGGATCTAGAACAATGGTAGGTCGTATATTGGTTGAACATGACTTATCATATTGCATTTAAAATGGTGTATGTGCATAAAAACCAAAGCCTTTCTGTGGGATTGCCTCTAGAAATGCTCTTTGAAGGTTCCTTGCAGATAAGGTAAAGTGAATGTGTGAACATGCTGGATTTTATTTGTTTTTTCAAACTGACAGTCACACTATTGTATACGTTTAACTGAATAAACTTTCTATAGCATTTTAACTTGCCGCCTAATGTCTCCCACGCACAAAACAACTCCTATACAAACCTCCAAGGAGACTATTGAGTTCATTTGGTGCAGCCAAAGGTCTTTTCGATTTGCACTGAGGAGAATGCGTTTTGAGTTTTGAGTTGCTACTTCGACATATTTACTGTACTTTGACATTAGGAGGAACACAGCCTCTAGAGACTGAATGACATTTCACGTCTTTCCTCAAAGGTGAAGGGAATCCTGTTTATTCGCCGTGTCACAGGCTTCAGCGAAGTCCAAAAATCTTTGTATTCTGCGAATCTCGAATTCCCTTTCATCAAAAGTGCATTGACACAGCCAATTATTCTGCAAAATGTCGGACTTTGAAGATGAGCCAGGTACTTCAACTCAGATCTGAATCTTCTGTCATTCTCGGTTAATTTCTTCGATCTGACAGGATTTCATCGAACTCCTTTTCTTGCAGTTTAGAGATGTTTTCTCCGTTTGTTATGTTTTGTGAAAGCAGCTTTCACAAATGCTTCAAATGAAACTCTGTTATTACAAAGGGTCTTGTTGTTTTCTTGATCCATATTTGTCAAGGCTGAAACATTTTAGACAACACACTTTTAAAGGGTATTTGTTGAGTTATTTTACTTTTCTTTTGTGAATCTTCTTTATTGACCATGCTAGAAGTTTGGATTTATGTATTTTTCTTGGGAATTAGAGCTGTAAAAAAAAAACATAGTACAGGTGCTACTATTTAGATTTACACACGCGCACATTCATGTGAACTATAAAACACCTGGACGTGTGCGTCTCGCCCTTTGCATGAAAGGGAAATGGGGGTCGCTGAATGTGATGGGTTTGCAGAGCATGACAAGTGGACAGTGGAGGAAGGAGAGGAGGAGTGTGGGGTGGGTATGGTCTGTGTAGTGCTGCCAAAAGCAAACAAACCGCAGTCCACTCATAGCTCAGTACAAAGAAGCCAGAACAGAACAGACCTATAGATTAAAGTCTCTCTCTTTCTCTTGCACACTTCCTCTCTATCTCTTATTCTTTCTTAACATGCCAGCTGGACTGGACTGGACACATGATAAATGGCAAATGCTGATTGTACGCGTCCGTCATACAGATCAAGCTTTCTCTTTGTTATACAAAGATTTGTGTGTGTGTACTTATATGCAATTCTTGCAATTTTTTGTTAAAACAGGAAGGATATTGGACATAACATATTAATAACTAAACTGTTATTTAACATAACATTTAGAATGAAAAGCTTGAAAAGTAGTTAGTTTTAAATGTATCATATCACTATATTCCCATCTTTAAAAGAGTAATTTGTTCAGTTGTATTCTGCAATTTTAACTAGTCTGCAAATATACTGTATGTATATATATTTGTATAGTATTCTAATTATAAAAACAGTATTAAATAAATCAATGAATGTGTGTGTGTGTGTGTGTGTGTGTGTGTGTGTGTGTGTATGTATATGTACAGTATATACACTTATATGAAAAGAGTTTATTCGAAAAAACTCAACTTTTTTGATGTTTTTATCATTATCCTATCACGTTTTCTATAGTATTTCATTGTGTTAGCTGTATTTTTTTGTCATTTTGTTACCAACTGCAGTTTGATTGAGATTAATTGGAATGCACAAAAAAAGAAAAACAGATTTTTAAGAGTTGTTAAAAACAGAGCTATCTATTTTTGCAAAGGAACTTTTCATATATATATATATATATACACTTTTACTTTATTGTATCTGAATTATTAATATTTCATTTATCATAGATTTACAAGACATATTGCATTTTTTTATATGTATTATATGTATTTATATTATATGGTCATTATTTCGTATAATAGTTGTATTTTGTATAATAGTTTTATGTTAAATCATAGCTTGTATTTGCATAATTCTACCAGAATTATGAATACTTAAGTTTAAGTATTACATGTTTACTATAGGTTTTTATTTTGTATAATAGTTGTGTCCCACATTTTGTGGATGAAATGGTGACCAAAGCTTCCCAGCAAGCTTAAAAAGCCACAACATTCCAATTTTTATTGTTATTAAATTTCATCTTGCATTTACATAATTGTATCTGAATTCTGAATATTTAATTTAGCATAGATGGACTAGACATATTGCATTTTTCTATTATTTGCATCACTACATGGGAAAGAAAGCCATGTTTGTGTGTGTGTTTGATGTCTGTGTGTGCAGATTGTAACTGGTAGGGATGCCCTCCAGGAGCGAGCCCTCACTTTGAATCCCACTTCAAACGCTGATGATAAAACAGACGAACACAGATAGAAAGCAGACAATCCTTTTTTATTTTAATTAGAAAAGAAGCAATTAGACCTGTGCGTCCCCTCGCCGCTGCATCAGAGTTTTTGACTGATATCAAACTGTTCTTGTTGAGATGAATAAGGTACCCTCTATGAATTGGAGGAGTCAGCTCCATTAAATCTCAGAGGGCCATATTAAAGCTATTACTTCAAAGAGAAAGCCTCAGAATACTTCAGACAAAAAAACAGATAGAGCTAAGTCTAACTTTTGCACGATTGTACCTGGATTAATACAATCAGTGCATGGCAAACAACTCCATCCAAATCATAACTGCACCTTTGATAGTAATATTTACCTGACTGCATGTTCGATATGTTTCTTCTGTTTGCTCTGTAGGGGGCAACAAGCTGAGAAACCAACATTTTCGCCTAAACTGGGCTTGGATCTCCCTGGAGAAAGAGTACTACCAGGTGGATGAGGAGAACAAATTTCTGGAGGTGGTCTTGAGACGCAGAGGTTACCTTGGCGAGACTTCATTTGTTAGTAAGTGCTGTTAAGAGAGTGCTTAATTTCCCATCATGCACTACTGATAAGATTTTATCAGGCCTCTTTGTAGTGGTAAATAACTGTGACCTCTAATTTGCTGATTGGGGTCTCCTTATAACGCTATTTCAGGTTTTTGAACTTCTTTTGATGTCATCAGATTTGGTTGCTTGATTTACATCAAGGCTATGCTTCCATCCACACTGATAATATTAGTTTGTATGACTCAAAATAGTTAAAAAAAATAAAAAAAGCAACCCACATATTATTCAATTGCCCCTCTCATGAGATAGGTCATAGGTCAAAGTTAAGTTATTGCATACTACAGTATATTCAGAAAAAAGCACATAATTCAAGGCAACTTCACTATAATGAGTTTCTGTTGTGTTGAAGAGATTTTCCAGAATTCCTCTGGAAATATTTGAATTAGTCATAGCCTTTTGCTGTCAGATATTTTTAGTGACCACTTAACTTTTTTGACCAGCACTTGGTATACAAAAGTTGTATATCTCTTGTAGCACTATGGTGTATTTCTGTATTTTGCAGTCATTTATTGGTTGACTCTATAGTACCATTCAAATATTTGAGGTCAGAAAGCTAGATTTATATATTTATTTAAAGAGATTAGTACTTTTATTCAGCATAGTAGCCATTTATACAAAAATATTAAGCAGCACAACTTTAATATTTAATTATGATTTAGTTTTTTATTGTAGTTTTAATAAACAAACTCAGTATGTTTTTTAATTAAACCAGTTAAATAAGTTTTTTTAAAGTGTAAAAACAAAGAAATCTCCAAAATTTCGAATGGTAACACAGAAAATCATAGTTCATAAGTGTTCCTAAATTCAAGAACTCTGGAAAAAACAGCAAAATTTCATGAATTTTAGAAAGATTGATCATGTGTATTTAAAATGTGACAGCAAAAATGACATTCCTATTTTCTTTAAAATATGATTAAATGTATCAGATTTTATTCCAAACCCATAATAGCTTAGGATAAAGTTGATTACTAGTTTAAATTATTTGTACAATGTTCTAAGTACTGTATTTTTATATGGTTTGGAAAAATTGCTCTCACTGATGGAAAAATTCAACTGAGAGTCATGGAAATGTTACTCCTTAATAGAAAATTTCAGCTTCTGGAATTAATGTTTATCCGATTTTAAGCTTAATCAGTTCAAGAGCTTTACATTAGCAACACCAAAGTCATGAGTTTGATGCCCAGAGAGCATCAGCATTTCATTCATCCCCAAGAGGGAGTTTTCCATTTGCATGAGCTACAACCTAGAGTGGAAAACACTGTAAAAATGAGAGTTACACTGTCAGGATCACACTGACAGCCCTCCACAAGCTCTGACGAAACAGATAAATATTCCATCCGCATGCTGAGCTTGACCACCATTCCACATCTCACCTCGGTTCCGGTCCAGGGGCTCTCGATAAGACGAGCTGCTGGCCTGCTGTTCATCTTCCGCTCGCTGGGTCTGGATCAGAGACCTTCCTGTACTGAAGTGGGGAGATGAGGAAGTCTTTGAAATGATGATTTTCATTCAATTATTATTTTGATCTCTCACTCTTTTCCTCAGTTTCTCTTCAAGTACTGATGTTCTCTGAATAATTACTTTTTACTCAAGCACGTGACATGACATGACAGGACCCCTCCTTTTATGTGGTGTACCTTAATATCAAAGCGCTTTTTTCTCAATTTGCTTCAAATAAGTCAGTTATTTTTTGCTTCTTCTTTGGCAACCCAATTTCTGCTCCTTTGCCAAAGCTTTCTCCCAATCTGGTCTTTCCTCTGGCAGTTTTCCTCAAAAAATTATTCTTTCCTCTAAGTTTGTTTTTTCTAGGATGTATAAATATCTCATTATACGTTAGTGACCTTTGAGATTTCTGTGGTATGGAGATATGGTTGTTCTCCAGCTAATAATGCCCACCTGGCAACACCTGCTGTGAAGCTGCTGGCATCGTACAAACCTTTGTCAACACAAGTGGACAAGAGATCCTCCAGTGGGACTGCCAGGCGAGGATGAGCTTCTGATCTTCTGAGGGATCTGGAAGGACTAGACTTTATAGTTTTGACTTTATTCTCTTTCCAAAGAACAGCACACCGCACTGTTTGAAGCTTTTGTTACAGAATGGTTGCGTCGCGCACACTGCAATGTCTCTACATTGGCTGTTAACAAAGCTCTTCTGTGATTTATAGAAACACAGACGAGGTGATATAAACATGAGCTTTCTCAGTCCCTTAACACGGGTCTTCATTTGCTAGCACACTTACTTGTATACAGCAGTTTGTTGAAAAGACACTAACAATGTTTTTGTCAGAGTACATGTGTAAAACATGTTCTTTTCACTCCAGTGCACTATAAAATATACATTTTTATTTACTGTATTTATTTACCTTTTTATGTTATTTTGTTTGAATAGTTTTAGTTCAAATCCATTTTAGCCCTGAGGTTTTCTTTCTCTCCCATATGCAGAAATTATATTATTCCAATAAAATTATTATTTTTATTAATTGTATTTTTTATTAATATATTGTATAGTTTTTAGCATTTATATATATATATATATATATATACAGAGAGAGAGAGAGAGAGAGAGAGAGAATTATATATTGAAACACTTAATAAGATTTTAATTTGCTTACATTTCTGTTTTTCATTCTTAAGGTATTGGTACCAAAGATGGTACTGCTGAAAAGGACAAAGACTTCAGAGGGAAAGCCCAAAAACAAGTCCAGTTTAACCCGGGTCAGACCACTGCTACCTGGAAAGTGCGCATCTTATCAGACAGTCTATACGAGCAGTCCGAGACCTTCCAGATTGTCCTGTCAGAGCCTGTCATGGGAGCATTGGAGTTCCCAGAGGCAGCACCCGTGGAAATTGTTGACCCCGGAGATGGTGAGCTCACAGAAAAAAAAAGAAAAAAAAATCAAAACATGGGTTCCAGGTGCTGGGAATGGGTTAGGGTAGCAACAAAGGTTAGTATGTGGGTTCAAAAGACAACCTTATGCAGAGACACACTAGGCAAACAAGTACAGACTTAAAGTCTGTTACTCAGTCTAGTCTTATCAGTCTAAGGATGCCGATATCCAGTATTGTTCAAAAGTTTGTGGTTAGCCAGATTTTGTAATATTTTTTTATTATTTAAGTCACTTACGCTTACTAGGGCTATGATTATTTGATAAAAAATACACAAAAGTTTTGCAATTACCCTTTTTTCTAATTCCGTGGCGGAAACAGTTTTCCATATTGTAGACTTTAGATATCAGTCAAATATCTGAACTCAAATCTAAAATATTAAAATCAACATGGAATGTCATTGTTGCCTATTTTACTTCTGTGAGCTGAGTTAATTCTAACTGGTACAGATGAGAAAATGGAAAACGGGACTTGATGTTATCAATTAGAATTAATTGGATTTCCTAAAAGTGGTTGGAGACGATGGGTTGAAAAATAAAAGTGATTGTCAGCCGAAAAAGGACAGCAGTTTTTTTCTTGGGAATAGCTTTCAATGATGAATCTTAGATAACATGTATTTAGACAGTAAAAGGGGTCAGTTTTATTGTATTTTTACTCTAGTAGAATAACAAAATTAGAAGTATTGGTTTTGAGATTTAATTCGCTGAGCATTTCCTGGCCGATAATGTAATAATTTGTGCATGAGACAAATAGGAGACCATGCAAAGGTAAGCCAGAAAAGGTGGAAAAGGATTGTCGGTGGGAACGGACATTACAGCTGTCATCCGTCTGTACATTGCAATCATAGCATAATATCTCCAGGAAATCAGAATAACATCCTGGTGCCTCCTCATCAAAACACAGCAGCCAAGCCTCAGAAGTTGTGGCAGGATCTATGGCTGATTTAGCAGAAGCAGTGCCTTTGTTCTCTGATCTGACTGAATGAGCGCTTTCTCCATAGATCTCTTGCACTGCTTAAGATGGCTAAACTGACACTTGATTTCCCCTAAAATCTCTTGTGCCACTGTATATACAAGATATATACATACACACATATATCTTTGATGAATGTGGCTTAAAAAGGAGCCACATTCACTCCTTTTTAAGCCACGTTCCTCAAAGATCAATTTCGATATTCTCAATCTTTTTTTTTCAGTGCTTACTTAAGAGGATAACATTACATAGTCTATTTGAGCTGAAGTACAGAGATCGATGGGAGGCACATAACGCTGCAGTCACTGTGGCCTCATATGACATTTATCAGTTACAGAGATAAGTCTGTGTTGTGCCTTATTCGCAAGGACATAAAAACAACTTAGTACCACAGTCTAAAAGGTTAAATCTCATTTAATTATCTTCAACCTCTAAGTGCAAAGAAAGCTTTATGCAGATTTGAACAAGGAGTATAATTGAGTCTCTTTTGAAAGAAAACCCACATAGCTTTGTGTCCTTAGAGAGCAGTTCAGCCAAATATCATCTCAATAGTGCCTGAAAATCAAGTCTTATACACGTAAAGGGGATTCATTTGTTTGAAGTGGTGACCTTGGAGTCTGCAAGAGTTTTGAACTCACAAATGCTCACAAATAATATTAACTTTTGTGCTTTCTTCTGGCTTTTCAATGTGATTCATGTCATTGTTTTAGCCATTCCAAACCTGTAAGGTAGTTTGTATCTCTCCCGCTAGAAAACATCAATGGTTGAGGATTTTTTTTTTATCATGAAAGTTGGGTCTGTTAAATTAATATACGGGTCTGAACCTTTTGATAGCAACAGAGAGAGATCAATCCTGCTTTAAAAGCATTGTAACAGAATCTAAGTTAAAAATACATTTTTAAAAGGATAGAAACTTTGAGGAATAAAGTGTAAAGTTCTAAAAGAATTTAAGATCTGAAAGGCAACCGATTCCACCTGGACTCCTCACACAAATGGTGCTTTCAGTAACTTCACTAAATATTTTGCTTGTATTTGTGCTAATTTTGATGCTTGCTTTTTGCCCTAGAATCCACAGTGTTCATCCCACTGGCTACATACTTGATTGAGGAAGATATCGGAGAACTTCTGATTCCTGTTCGAAGATCTGGAGATGTCAGTCAAGAGCTCATGGTTGTCTGCTTCACACAACAAGGTTAATTTTAATAGAAAATTTACTTCAAGGAATAGTGAACACAAAAATGAAAATTTTGTCACCCTCAAGTAGCTCCAAACCTGCATGAAAGAAAGTATTGTGAAAAAAGTTTCATCATTGAAAGTTAATGGTGACCCAAAACAGCCTGGTTACAAACTTCTTTCAAACTATCTTGCTTTGTGTTTGGCAGAACAAAGAATTGTGAGTAAATGATGACAGAATTTCCATTTTTTGGGTGAACTATTCCTTTAAAGGGTTATTCCCATTACTTACAACCAAATCAAACTTCATGAATTTGAATTTTTAAGCTCAGAAGATTTCTGCAACTACATTTTTTAACTTTTAAGTGGCGTTTATCCCTGACTAAACCTGTGAGATTCAATTTGTATGCTCACAACTTCCTCTAATCTTCCCTTTATTCTCATCCATGCAGGTACAGCCAAGGGCACAGTTCCCACCATGGTGCTTTCCTATTCTGACTACATTTCTCGACCCGAGGAACACCACAGCGTGCTGCGTTTCGATAAGGGTGAGACAGAGAAGCACTGCCGCGTGGTCGTCATCGATGACTCACTCTACGAGCCAGAGGAAAGCTTTAATGTGACCCTCAGCATGCCCATGGGTGGCCGTCTGGGTCAGGAGTTTCCCACCACCAGGGTCACCATCCTGCCTGATGCAGATGACGGTAAGATGCTTCACTATGCTTTTTTGGGTTGCTTGCTATTGCTATTTATATATGTTTTGTAACGTTTCACCAAGAGAGCAAGTATAGTTTAAGCTTGATGATCAGAGGACTTAAAGAAATTATCCAGTGTGACTCAGTTCTGCAGTGCATAGTGGAAAATATAATTGCAAGAGTTTGTAAGAGTTGCAGGACTTTTTGAGTGGGATTTAACTTAATCAGGGATGTCTTGGACTGTTTAATGGGCATGGAAGACTGGAAAATTCTTCATTTGAAATATTTATGAAGTTTTTCAGGCAGGTAATCATATATGACAAACTATTCTTTTAAATCTTTAGAGCAGTCGCAGGCTAAAAAACATTTTCATGACAGGTTCTTCCATTCGAGGTTGCTGCTTGGAAAGATGTCAGAGGCTTTGTTTTAACACAGTCCCATAGCGATCTAGCCCAGAAATTTGAAGCCAAGATCACACTGAATGTTTAATCTAAATTCATAGGATTTATTGAACACCACAGCAAACCTTGAAATGATTTTCCAGCCATAATTCATGAAGTATAAAAAGCAAAGAATGGTGGAGTCTCACCTTAAAGTGGGGAGAATGGATTATTTTGTCTGTGGAGAGTTAGTATTATTCCAATATGGTTTTGTGGATTTCTTTCTTTCTTTTTGTGCCTGAAAGAGCCACCTGTCTGAACATTTCAGAGGGAAGTTTAGCTTGAAAAAAATTATTTGTGGGAAAATTGTTTGAAAATGTTATTCAATCCTGCTGGGAAACAATTAATGTTTTTTTAAAAAGTAAATAGAACTTTATATATTTATATATAGATATATTAGGTAAATACAGTTCTTTAGACCTAGTTATAATTAATTGAAATTTATGCATAATAAGAGTTTCATAAAATCTTTTACTAAAATAAAAATAATCAACTTACCTGCATCTTGCACGATATATGTTTTTTTATTAATTATACAATGGAATTTAATAAAATCGACTGACTTTTAGAATAATTCTAAAGCAAAAAACTATGTGTGAACATAAAATCAATGGGGTATTCTGTGTAAACATAAATTAATATGGGGTTTAAGCAACATGATAAAGATTAGATGATCATCTAGATCATCAGATGATTTTGTTTTCTAGTCGCAACTGTCCTTTCAAGAAAATACAATTGACCTAGTCCTTTCTAATCTTTACAGCGTTTTTTTTTTTGTGCGTGATAAACAAAACATAACAGATAAGATCATGTTTATTTTTTCCTTAAGCGTTTTTAAGATTTGGTTTCATTTAATATGACTTTAAATGTGCATCAAAAACAGGGCCATTCATTATGAAGCTGAAAGCTGTCCTCGGGCGTGTACATGTCTACGAGTGCACATGTGCGTCTGTGCCCCAGAAAGCACCTTATCGCTCATCTCCAGGCATAGTTACAGGTGCTGTTCTCTATCATATCTCCCCACGGTGCCTCTTTTGTTCAGCAACACCTCCGGGCCTCCCCTCCTCTCACAGCTTCCCGGCTATCTCCTGAGACCGATGCTTATCCTGCACAGACAGGGTAGACTGGAAGTAACAGATTCAACAAAACCGCTGATTTTTTAATTTTTACCTACATGAAACTCAGATTCTGCTGGGAAGAAGGAGCCCTCAAGTTTGTGGGAGGTCTGGACTCTATTTGCATTTAGACGCACACACACACACACAGCTGGAAGAAATATCTTTGGTGAATTCAATTTATTCAGTTTGCTTTTGATGTGTAACAGCGTTTGAAGTAATTTGGTTTTATACAAGCAAATATGTCATTAAAAATCTCATGGAAAACAAAACGTTGGGGAAATCAGATGATGGACAGGTTATGGATGGAAGCTTTCCTATCTCTGGGCTATTGAATCGCAAGATAGATTGCGTTTATTGCTATTTATGGCAGGGTTTTATGGTGGTGAAAGTGTCCTTCATTTCAGAGGACAGAGGTTAGATGCCTGAAATTCCCAACAGTTGGTCGCTGCGATGTAATTTAAAACGTTTGCTTGTCGAAATGCCGTGTTTGAGTCTCCAGGGTCAGCTCTAGAGGCGTCAGCACAACTGTGGTGCCACGTTGATGTCTCTGTCAAGTTTTTATTATGAGGGTGGACTTTATATTTTTAATCTGTGCAGAACCCTGTTTCATTCATGATTCCATTTTCCTTCTTTTAGGGGATAATTTGCTATGTTTGCTGATAGATAGATAGATAGATGGATGGATGGATGGATGGATGGATGGATGTACAACAGGTCAGTTTTTTCATTTCACAAGTCTCTGGCACTTTTTTAGTATTTTTTAGTAGTAGTTGATCCTATTTCTTACGGCTGATTTGTAAAGTATAAACACACAAGCTGGAGGAAAGCATTGCCGTGTAGAAACTGGCTTTATTTGCATCTTCATTGTTTTCTTTTTTTCCAGTTCAGATACTTGCCTGATGTCAAGATTTTCAGATTTTCAAAAAATGAAAGAGAGAGAGAGAGAGAGAAAGAGAGAGAGGGAGGGAGGAAAAACATTGCCTGGAGCTACTGTCTGACAGCAGTGCTGGTTCACTTCTGCAAATGACGCATACACCTGAAACATGATCGACTGTTTTTAGAAAAGACATCACCGTGTCAGCTTATTGAGTGCCACCTACTTAGAGTACTCAGAGCACGCACAGAGAGAAACAACACCCGGTACCAATAGTCTGCTTAGACTGGACTTTACTGCAGCTGGTTAAAGATTTTTTGGGAATGGGATCGGGAAAGGTCGCACAAGGCTACAGGTGCTTAAAGGCACATATTAGTACTTAAATTGTACATATTTGAATCTAAAAGGTACGAATTTTGAAAAGGTATCGCCCCAGTGACAGCTTTTGTACCTTTATTTCTGAGAGTGTGCAGTTCACACACATATGTTTGTTTTTCTATCCAAGTTTTTCTATTGTTTTAATGCAGAGAAAAGGGCATTTTCTTTTCTCTGCCTTTACCCCTAAACCTAACTCTCATTCAAACCTTTTCAGGATTTACTCTCCTTATATTTGGTTTTCACAAGTCTTTTGTAATTGTATTGGTAACAAGAATCAGCTGACAGTGTGGTGGGCATGTTTTCACACGCTGCGGTAATTGCCGCTGGATATGGCAAAAATCACCCTCGCATGCATCAAGAAAGATCCACATTTGAGTTTGTGTAACTAAAACAAGAGGATACTTGTACTTCAGGATCAGGCTTTCTAACATACTGCTTGATGTCAGGCTGTGAATATGTGCTGGGCTAATAAAGCTATGATCATGGACCACTTGGAGAGATAGATGTGAAGGGAGGATCTGGAGAGAGCAAAATGAGTGTAGGTGGCTGTCTGTCTGGAGCCTGTTATTAAGATATAGTCTGACGATTCTGGGTCAGCCTGGAGGAGACGAGGCGGATGTCCTGTGGAGAAGCTGGTGATTGAAGGGAATTGCTAGGTCACATTTGTTTTGTCATCTGTTTGTTGATTCGATCTTCTCTCCCCTGCTCGCGCGAACATGTTTATTTTTGTCAGTTGTTGGGCGGGGCTTGCTGTTGTAGTCGTAATCTCAATTGAGCCAAAATAAGCCAGTCGTCAAGATAGTTGAGGATTTTGACACCCACTTCCCTCAGCGGAGACAGGGAGAGCCCGAAGGGGAGAACTTTGTACTGCCATGCTCGACCCTCGAACGCAAACCGCATAAATGATCAGTGCCTCGGAAGAATCGACACATGGAAGTACGCATCCTTTAGGTTGATCGCTGCAAACTAATCCTGAGGCTGAACACACTTGACAATGCGTTTCTGTGTGAGCATTTTAAATGGAAGCTTGTGCAGGGCTCGATTCAAAATGCACAAGTCCAGGATCGGTCAAAGGCCACCACCTTTCTTGGGCACAATGAAGTAAGGGCTGTAAAACCCCCAACTCCATCTCAGCTGAAGCGACTGGCTCGATTGCATCCTTTGAGCGCTGAGGTCCCGGAGGACAAGGAAATTGCTCTTTTGGTGATGTTGTGTGTGAAAACGAAACAGAAGGTTCCTCTCCCAGCCCTCCTGCAGAAGGCTTTATGCTCTGGACTCAACTGAGTCTCAGCACAAGCCGTTGTAGGTGTTGTAGCCGCAGGAGGGCACCCTCGGCGATGAGCAGGGTGAGGCTTGACCCGCGGCGGAGCAGTGGCAGATGGAGGGTCTGCTGCTGGACTGCAGAGAACAGCTTTGCAAAATCCTCAACAGTGTCATCGAACAGGCCAACCTGGTAGATGGGGGCATCCAAAAACCCTCATCTCAGCCAGGTTGACCAATAGATGGCACTCTTGGGCCACCAAAGCGGACATCGCTTTCCCTAGGGACTGTGCGGAGAGCTCCTGCATCAACCCAGGGTCGGAGTCACGCTTGTGCAGCTCTTTTAGCTGAAGGATAGCCATGGCGTGCAGGGCAGAGGCAGCCTGGGCCGCAGCACTGTAGGCCTTAGCAGCGAGAGCTGCCATGGTCCTAAAGGCCTTGGACAGGATGCTGGGACGTTTCTGCCAGGTGACAGCGTTTTGCAGGCACATGTACACCGCAACCGCTCTCTCCACCTGGGGAATGTCCTCATAGCCCCTGGCCACCCCGCCATCGAGGGTGGTGAGGATGGAGGATGGTGAAGATCGGCTTCTGGCTGTGAAAGGAGCCATCCACGACTTCCCTCTGTGCTCCAAATGAAACATTAGGACCGCCCTTGAACGGCCCTGCCGGATCGCCTGGAAGCCTGATAGGACAGCTACTGTGTGAGGGGTAAGTGGTCCGAGGGGTTGGAACCGGCGGAGTGGCACTCTCACTCACCCTCAGATCCCCTCGCTGATCATGTCATTGACGCCACAGAGAACAACTTCCGCTTACTCTTCGTTGCAGCACTTCAAAGCAGCAAGCATAAACTCGCGGCTCTGAAGCAAAATTTGATGAGTGGTTGCACTTGTCGCCAACTGTTTTTTTGCAATTGAAATACAAATGTCTGCATGTTTTATTTGAAAGAGAATTAACTGTTCTGGTGCTTTTTTTAAAGAAAATTACAGCAAATCAATTCAGCTCCTGTGGAAATGTGTACAGTGTGTTCTCGCTAAGAAACACTTAGCGCTGTGTTAATGTGCTCTGCCATTTTCTTCTACCCAGAGGTCTTTGCTTTTTATAAATGTTGTCTCTCTGTGGGAATGCTAAAGAAAGTTCAAGCACACATGTCTGCATTTAGACGTGTGAAGACACACATTCTGCTTCTCTCACTCTGTATGCACATACAGAATTTTATATAATACTATAATTATGTTATATGACTTATAAAATAAATTTAAATTATAATGCTATAGAAATGCATACTTGTGTGTGTGTGTGTGTGTGTGTGTGTGTGTGTGTGTGTGTGTGTGTGTGTGTGTGTATTATATACAGTATGTTCTTCCACACTCCCTGAATCAATAATTTATATTTAAACCTTTCCTTATACACAGAGGCATTGTCAAGTTAGAACAAGAAAGGATTTTATCCAAACTGTTACTATTAAATCAGAAGCACACAATTCCCTACAATATCATTATATGCATAAATATTAAGGTTTGCCCTAAGGGGGTGACCCAATACCTTTGGCATTATAGTTTGTGTGTGTGTGTGTGTATATA
>JAUCMU010000027.1:13915023-13933550 GCA_032275025.1 Enteromius treurensis
GTATCTCGTAATTCTGAGATAATTAAGTCGTTAATTCAGAAAAACAGAGCAGATATTTTTTTCCTCAAGTGAATGCAATACGCTTCCGTAATAAACAGACTGACTCTAACAAAAAAAACAAAAAACTTTCCATCTGCACTAGCTCTCAAAATATCGCCAAAACTCAAACTGTCATCTCTGTCATTTGGTCATGAGACGAACTAAACCAGTGCTTCTATAATAATTTAATGAGTGTTGACAACTTTAAATATATTTCTATAGATTTATTTATTTATTTTCAACCAGGCTTTGACAAACTCAGTACTGATTCACTTTTTTATTATATTGAAATGAGCAGCCAAGATATTCTTCATAAAAGGTAACCTTCTGCACATAAAAGATAGACAGTCCTTTGAGTCTGGAATGACATGGAGGTGAATAAATGATCACAGTATTAACATTTTTGAGTGAGCTATCCCTTTAATACAGTATTCTCACATGTATGTTAACCCAGTATTTTCTCACATACTATTATCAGTACCATTAATTCATAAATGAACACTTTTATGGACAACTGACATAAAGAAACTTACCTTGGGTGAATGTGGAGATAGTAGCATTGCCTTTCCCCAAGTCAATGAGGTAGCCATGTTCAGCAGCCACAGTAACTTTAAAAGTCACTGTTCCATAAAGGCTGTCTCTGTCCTCTGCCTTTAGTGTTTTACTAGTGATAAGGAACCCAAGGTGACCAGTAGGGAGAATCCTTAATGTTGTACCACCCTTATTAGTCACAACTTGTGGAACTCCATTGTCCACTGGATATATTGTGATTTTCATTATCTGGGGCTTGCGAGTTGAATAAACCGTGTCAGGGAACACATAAAAGTCTGTGTGAGTTCCATCAGTAACAGTAAACGAGAAGCTGTCGGTGGCAGACTCGGTTCCATCGTGCTTATAACGTATCATGTTTTCATTCAGGTCCTGCTTGGTGAAGGACGTGACAGGTCGGGTGTTGTTAAACAGCACCTTGCCATGGACTGGAACCTGGGTGATTATAAACTTTAAAAGGTGATCGGCTGTATCACGGTCCTCCACTGTCAACTCAAAAGGAGTGATTAACTTATTTTCACCTTCATTAACAACCAGTCCGTGAATGGTGACCACAGGCTTTTTGTTGTCCACATCTGTAATGGACACACGGAATGTGCGGAATACAGGATTGTAACCGTCAGTCACTTCAAACTCAAAGCTGTCCATCTTTACCTCATCATCAGAGGTGTGGATGTAGTAGATTTTATTCCCAGCTAGTTGAAGCTGAGTAAATGAACTTATGGGCATCCCTGGCACATCAGTGCACTCTAAGTGTCCTCGTATAGGGGCACGTGTGATGGTGAACACCAAGTGTTCATCAGGGCTGTTATGATCGCTAGTGCTGAGCAGGTCTGTGGTTAGAGTGACCCTTCCTCCTTCTTTCAATGAAACACCTTTGCTGATCACATCAGGGAACACCATGTCTATTCCACCCACAGTTACATAGAAGTACCTGTCAATCAAAGGGTTAATGCCATCAGTGACATCAAATTTGATAAGGTCACGAACTCCCTCTTGTCCATTGTGAGTGTACATGATCATATCTTGGTCGATCTCATTTTGTGTGAAGTTCATTCCAACAGTTACATTTTCAAATGTTCCAAATGGTGTTCGCTTTTGTAAAAACCCTTGATTTGGACCATAACGGATGATGTAGGTCAGAATGCTGTCTTCTGTATCCAGATCGGTGGCTTTTAAAACTTTATTGTTGATTATTTTCACGTCTCCTACTTCTATTTCAAGACCATCATTTATCGCCATCCTTGGTGTTTCATCGTCAACCAAAATGACCATAATCATGATGGTTTTCTCCACTGTGAATTTGCCATCGGTAAGTAGAACATTGAAACTATCTTCTGTGGTTTCTGAATCATCATGCTCGTAGACAATATTTGAAGCCTCTCGTATCTGATCAAGAGTGAAGTTTGTGACAGGAATAGTGCCTGAGGTTAACTGATTGAGGATATATCCATGTTCCGGAGGTTTTGAAATGATAAACGTGAGCTCATCCACTGGAACATCAGCATCAGCTCCGTTTAATATTGGGGTGTCAATTACAATGTTCATGCCTTCCATCACAACAAACTCTCTCATGTGGATCTCTGGCTTTTCGTCATTGGATGGGATTATCACGATTGGGAAAAAGTGTCTCTCGGAAAAGTTTATCCCATCTGAACACCTGAAAGTAAACCTGTCCTCAACTGGTTCGACACCTTTATGAATACTTTGCACGTAATAAATGTGGTTTTCCCGAATGTCTTTAATGGTGAAAGCGCTAATGGCAATCCCAGATCTGGATTTTTCAGAGCCTGATGCAGGGGAGATGTTTTCTAAGTAGCCTGAGGTGGGCTGCACAATAATTGTGCAAAGAATATCATCATTAGGGGTGTCAATGTCATTAGCACTAATAAGCGAAATTTCGATAACATTTTTCTCACCCTCTACGACAATGAATTGGGGGCCCACAAAGACCTCAGGGGCCTGACTGTCCAACGGCAGAATGGTGACCTGTACACGAACCCCTTTGATTTTATTTCCCCCAACTGTCCATTCATCCGACATATCGGTAAGTGTAAGATTAAAGAAGTCGTATTTTGTTGCCAAGCCAATTTCTCCACTATTATGTGCATATACTACCAAGCCACTAATGATGTCTGCTTGAGTGAACCTATTGGAGGGCACACCATTGACTAATATTTCACCAAACACCGGGGGATCTTCAACGATAAAGGTCAGCCTAAGGTCATCAGTGTCCTCGTCTCGACCCTGAATTACATTGGTGGTGATCTCAGTCACTTCATTCTCCAGAACATCTATGTAAGAACCAATAGTGCCCTCTGGAAGGCTGATGGTTGGTGCTTCATCGTCAATAGGCTTCACATTGATTTTGATTGTGATTGTGACAATATGGACGCCGTCACTGACATCCACCTGGAAGAAATCGCTGCTTGACTCATCACCGTTATGAATGTAAGATATTCTGCCATTAGATATATCATCCAGATTGAATGAATTCCCTTTAGTCATATCAGTGAATGTGTACTTGACCTGACCGTGCTTTGGAGGCTGGGTGATTGTAAACAGAATCTGTGAGCTGTCTGTGTCGGCATCTGTGGTGTCCAGCTCGGCACGTGTGATGACGTGTGCTCCTCGTTCTTGAATGGTAAAGCCTTTGTTGGTGATCTGGGGTGGCTTGTTGTCCACTGGCTGTAAAAATATGGTGAAAACTCCATTGGCGCTGTTTCCCGCCGTGTCTTCAACTTTGTAATGGAACTGCACTACATGCGGGGTTATTCCGAGCTCTAGATCAGGAGGTTTGTAGGCTATCTTGTGATGATTTATCTGCGCCTGAGTGAACTCTGTGACTTCTGAGTTGGGACTCTCAGTTAAAACGATCCTTCCTAGTATGCCAGGGCTGTTCTCATCTGTGTCAGTGGGTGGCTGGGTAATTGTGTATTTCAAGTCCCTGTCTTCTGAGTCTAAGTCTGTGTAGCGCAAGAACTTCTTTCGGAAATAGGTGAGTTGGTACTCATGAACAGTCACTTGAAGAGTGGTCCCAGGATAGAGCTCTGGGGGGATATCATCAATGGGGAGAACTTTGATGATGAAAGAGTTCTCACCAGAAGTGTTCGGTGGGTCGTTGTCATCTTGCACACGGAAAACAAACTGGTCCATGATGGTCTTTGTATTATGTGGTCCGATATGCCTGTAAAACAGTTTGCCTTCTGTGATGTCCTGCTGGAACCATTCCGTCACTACTTTCTCATACATCTCATCCTCAGAATTGAACTTCCAAGTGGATGGATCCTCCGGGGCATCTGACTGACGAAGTATCACTTCTCCTATAGTAGAGTAAGGAGGCACCAAGACAAACTTAATAGTTGAATCCTCAGAATCGATGTCTGCTGCACTAAGCATCAATGGAGAAATGGGCATCATTTGGTTTTTAAACAAAACTAAGCCTGTGTTGGCATTGATAATTGGAGGTTCATCATCAGTTGGCACCACCGTAATGGGAAATAAAAACTCAACTTCATTTTTCCCATCTGTCATTCTGAAAATGATGTTATCGCTGTATGTGTCACTACCATCATGCTGGTAGGTGACGCTCCCTACATCAAGATCTGCAGGTGTGAAGAATTTTCGCCTGGACCCCAGAACTGTGAGCTCTCCATGGCTAAGTCCATTAATAACTGTGATTTGGACATTGTCTAAATTGTCCTCATCACTAATTTCTAGGTTTTGTGAGCTGGACAGTGGCCGGGACTGACCCTCATAAAGCAGTTGACCGGTATTGCGGGTTACAACCGGTGCTAGAGTGTTCATGGGCTTAATCACTATCATAAACGCAAAGGGATCTGATATAGCCCCCTCAGTGTCTACAACTTCAAACTCGATTTGAAATATTCTCTCCACATCCGAATCCGCAGAGGGAGGCTTATAAGCAATTTTAAAATCTTTCAGGTCTGCTTGATAAAAAGAAGTAATGGGCAAATTTCTGTCATCTGTGCTCACAATGTAGCCCTCCTCAAAGGACAGCGGGGAAGTAATGTTGAAGATTAAATCATCAGGATTAGATTCCACATCCTCAGCGGCAAGCATATCGTGGGTTATAGCAGTCATTACAAACTGGTCAATTTCCATCATCATCATTGCTACAAAACTCGGTTTAGGAGCTGTGTTTTCCTCACCCTCTTTTATAAGCACCACAATTTGGAAAAACTCTTGCTTCAGTACATTCACTTCTTTGTCTTGTAACTCTAAATACATGGGAATATAATCTCGGTTTGGAGAACGATGTGCAAAAGTGTGCTGATAACGAATATTCATCCTGACAAATTCATCACAGTCCACAGGTTTCCCCAATTTTCCATTATCAATCAGCTTTCCATACCTGGGTAATGAGCCGCCACTGGCCAGAGATGTAACTTTACATAAATGAGCATTTCTATCGTAAGTAAACTCCATTATTTTCTTATCAATAGGATAACTCATTCCAAGCAGTTTCTCTACAACTACAGGCATGTGTTTGGTGAGAATCTCGAGCTGAGTGAAAATCACCTCAACTTCCATCATAAAGGGAATGATGACTGTATCAGTCTGAGTATCATATCTGAGCTGAAGTCTTACTCTGTCTTTTGAAGGGCTCCTGGATCCGAAATGCGAGTATTTTACATCACTGGGACCAAATTCACAAGGAAACTTTTTCGGGGACAGCTGTCCCGGTCTCTGTGACAGCGGGTCATTGTCCAAAACTGTTATGGTGCACTTGTCTCCGGGCTGAACTTGGGTAACCAGGTCATTGATTGGATCGATATAGACAGATCTGCCGAAAGGAACCCGTATTCCATTATTGGCAACAAGAATAGCATCCTCTGAAAGTTCAGATCTTAAACCGTACGTTAATCCCAAACTCCCAAATCCCTGCGCAGATGCATCGCGAAACAAAGTCAGTATAAAGAGAAACAAGTGCACGTGAAACGCTTTACGTTGCCGCTGCTCTGTTATACCCCGAGCCATTTGTGAATGCGAGCCAGTACTACTACACGTTCGGCACAATCCGTGGCAAGATGAGAAAGTGGAGAAAGTTACAGCGCGCAACAGAAAAATCTCCCATTCGCATCCGCGCAAAGGTGCATCATTCTCCCTGAGCAGCTCGCACTCTGAATAAACTTCATGCCTCGCGGAGCCGTGCGAGGGAAATCACGCCCCGCTGACACGCTATTGGCTGACGTCTACGATGGAATGCGTTCGGAGTGCTCTGATTGGTCGCAGGCAGTGTCACACAAAGGCAAGCGGGGACAGATCTGCATGAATTCAGGAGGAATGACTTGTTGTGGCATATTATGGCAAGCCGTTTTAGCATTCCTCAGTTTAAACTAACTAGTAGGTCTATCTATTTTCATTTATTACTCGGCCTTAATGTACTTTTTTTGTAAAGCACTGAAAGAATAAAAGCGACTGATATCGACACGGAAATTACCTCATTGCAGCCCTTCTTCAATGAATCTGGACCACAGTCATTATAGTCTGCACTGAACAGCAGAATGATGAAATATTCAAATAGATGATAGATAGCCTGATACTGTATGAATTATAGGCATTATAGTGCATTGTGCCAGCTCTCTCTGGTGGTGAAAAGAAAATCATGACCTTTACTGTGGTTTGAAAAAAAGAAAGAAAGAAAGAAAGAAAAACACATGTAAACATTCAGATGCTTTTTTTTTCTGCATTAAAAAAAAACAAAGCATGTAAACATATAATACGTAATTTAAATATACCTGTATTGTCTAGTTAAGGTTTGAGACTCTAAATCAGGCATGTCATCTATTTAGGTCAAATGTTTCTTGGGACTATAGCTGCATTTCACACATGCGATGGGTTTTATTGACTGATAAGACGTGCACATCTTTTTGTGCAGCTGCCAAAGGATGTGAGAGAAGAGAGCAGGTGTTGCAGAGAAAGAGAGAGAGATGAGGGAAGACAAAACACTCAGAAGCGGTCTTTACAAACCATGTATTTTATTTAATCAATGCATTTAATCTAGTGTGAAATACAATAATGCCTGTAAGGTAAATTATAAAAAGGCATATATTATAGCCTTTTATATTAAAACAAATCTGTTCATGCACGCTTTTTAAGAAATTCTGCATAATTAATGACTCTGAGAATTAAATGTTCTTACAGAAAAACACCATAAATCCACAAAGAAAACTCCATCCACCAGTCACACAAACTCAGCCAACTATTCTGGCATCCTGCTGTTTGGCTGATGTTTCCAGTAAGGCTTAAAATTATGCACATCACAGAGGAATTCAGCCCTGTCAACACCCCCAGTGTGAATCAGACAGATCAGATTAGAGGTGCCCGGTGCTGATTTATGCATCTATTGTCCATTCTCGAGAATTGCAATTTTCTGTTTGTAACGCACAATCAGAAGGTTTTTAAATGGTCCTAATTGTATGTGGCACAATTAATAAGGTACAGTGCTCTCTCACCTTTAACTTGCATGAAGAATAAAACAAGGTTTTCCAATGCTGATTTCAGGGAAATGGGCAAAGTGAAAGCTTTAGGAGTGTTTATCATCACCCAGCTGCTGCGCTGTGTTTAACATAATGGTTATTTTGGTTTTATTGGATGCATAGGCGGCTGCAGATGTTCTCAAAAGATGAAAGGCAGCAGTGAAACAGTCAGCAGTTCGAACGTGAGCTTGTCATGTGCAGAAGAAACATAATTCTATTATAATTTTTTCATGAAATGCACTCTTACAGATCTCAATCTTTTATATTTCCTTTTGCTGGTACATGGTGATAAAGTCTTGTAACAGTAAAAAGAATGTAATACTTCCTATATCCCCAGATTATTGTCATTACCTCAGTCTGATCCTACTCATCAATTACAGTATGAGCTCTCTACATCTCTGTAGTGTATAAACCCAGCATTACCTGGGCTCCATTCAAATCCATTTACTTTCTAAAGCGCTTCCTCCAGGGGACTTTCCACTCAGGATTTTATGTTCTCTTCCTGGCTTGATTTAAGAATACCCCTTCCTTGCTTTCATGATAAACGTACTTTGCCACCAGACATTATAGCATTTTTTTAGTGTTTCCAGAACATCACTTGTGGTTGTGTGCCCAGACTTGACGGGTTGGATGATTGTTATTCGGGACATTTGGTCCCTGAGGGGGTACATACACCTGGTCGCTTCACGGATTTAGATTGATCACTCTCAGCCACATACAACACCACTCAATGTTTGGGGCGTTATTTTGGCTTGACGCACATGCAGGTTGCCAGATCAACACCAACAGGAACGAGTGCAACTGGCAACCCGG
Organism: Enteromius treurensis; assembly: GCA_032275025.1. NCBI lineage: Eukaryota > Metazoa > Chordata > Actinopteri > Cypriniformes > Cyprinidae > Enteromius > Enteromius treurensis. The sequence goes on from JAUCMU010000027.1 coordinate 13,922,928, forward strand.
GGAGCCGAAATACAATTGTATTAACTGTGGTCAGGTTACACAGACCAAAACAAAGATCCCGGAATGCACATTTTTAAAGGAGAATAACTAACGGATGCATTATTTTTCAGATAAACAAGCAAGCTTCTTAAATGTCTGCAAACATATTTACACATATTATGCTATTTTATCCTTTATTAGAGTCAAATGCTTAAATACAGCACCTTTAAAAGTTAGTAAAGACACTTATAATGCTACAAAAGATTTCTGATTAAAATTAATTCTGTTCTTTCGAACTTCCTATTCATTAAACATTTCTGGATATTTCTGAATATTAAGCAGCAAAAAATGTTCAACATTAATAATAACAATCAATGTTTTTCAAGATTTACATTAAATACTGTAAGTAATGGCTGCTGAAAATTCAGCCCTGCGAAGACTTCTTTCAAAGTTCTTTCCAAAACTTTTGAAAGGTAGTGTAATCTATGCAAAATATAAAAATCTATAACTACTCTGTGGCTAAATTAATTGGACTTATATTAAACTTATCTTCAAGGACTTTGACACTGGGTGTTTATATTACTGGAAAATGCACAAAAAGAGAGGCTATTTAACATTGTATTGTTCTAATGTTAAATAATTAAACTAATTTACATATTTCAAGTGCACATTTGACAGTTTTTAGCCATTTTAAAACAGATGCAGCAGCATGTTGCCTATGAGTTCATATTAAAGCATAAAAACAGACAAAACAAGGCAACTCAGGTACTGTAACTCTCAAAGCAAAGCTTTTCATACTTTTGTGAATTGTTGAGTTTTCTCAAGTATAAAAAGAATAAGAAGAGGTTTACAGACAAAACTATTATCTGTATCGGATCATCTATCCGGCACAAGTAATGTCTTTTGCATTACTTAAGATGGTGGAATCAAATGCAGAATTAGCCTATAAATTAAGGTTAAAATAGGCTTAACAAAGCAAAAAAAAAAACCTTTGACATCATCATATGGATAAAGACAACATGCAGCACTCTGTATCTTCCATGTGCAATTCAACCATCATAGCCGTCAAGCATTGTAGTTGTCATTCAGTCTTTCCCCTGCAACAATCTCTGAGCTTATCGGGTCTATACCTGAAATGCACTGGGTTGTGACAATGCAGCCCACATATCTCATTAGCGCTATTTTAGTTCACTACACTGTCTATGGCCTGTGTTTGATTGAACTTGCTCTCCTGCCGGACGAGGTAAGCTTGTTGTTAAAACATGTCAGCACGATTTTTATGACAGATGTGTTCAGGTCAGCGAACAGATGTCACAACAGAATACGTCAGAGATGCAGATGTCTGGGCTTGTCTTTTAGACTAAGAAAATGGTTGAGAAAATGGATTGAGAGTGAAAACATCCAAAAAAAGTATCCTATATAATTATGTTCCACAGCAAAACACTATCAAGAGGTATTGTTCAAATGCATTTGCATAAAATGGTTTTAAAATTGCTTTAATGAGATGTTTTGTGAATTGCTATAAAAAGAGAATTTTTCTAGGCTTCGCTGAATTTTAATCGCCATATTCTCACGTATCTTGGACTACATCTCAAAAAGTGTATATATATATACACACAGTAGTCAACATTTAATTTGGATCAAAACTTTTCATCAAAGTTGTCCTAAAACCAAAATGCGTTTTTTGGCTTAGGACAACATAGATGTAATTTTTTGATCCTCTTCAAATGTTGACTAGTGTATACACACACACACACACACACACACACACACACACACTGATTGTAAACTTTTGAACTGGAGTGTATAACACAAATTTCAAACCTACATAGATGTTTTTTTTTGTTTTGTTTTTAAGATAAAACTGTCTCTAATAACAGTTATTTTAATTCAAGTGGTGTACTTACATTATATTAAACCCAATGTGATTTATCTAAATGATTTCTTGCTTTGAAATGTTCAAATATGGCCTAAAACCGTATTTGTAGGAGATGAATGCTATAAGTAATGCTGAAATAGTAATGAGCAGAAAGATAAATTCAGATTACAGTTGCGCCAGAGGAGGTTCTTATAAATAAATTAGTCATAGATAATTAACATCAGAAGTTACTCGGTTATAAAACAAGCTCATGCTCACTCAGGAGAAACCCCTCACACCCTAAACTTGTTAACAACTAAAACAGTTGTTAATAAGTCTCAAGGCCTCCAGCTGTTCGGTGGTCAGTAAGGCGCATTAGGGGTCACCTGTTCAAATCTTGCTTTAGGCCAAATCTACATCCACACCCAGCACGATACAATTTCTGCCCGACGGACCCTCAACCCTGCTGGCACATGTTGTGTATACACTCTGTCCTGCAAGAAAATGCTTTAGCAGAAAAAAGGTTTCATAAACTTCTAAAGGCCTGCAAGGTCTTTAACACATACATTTTTCATTTCAAATGGTTTATTTCACATTTTATAATAGTGTACACACTTTGTTTTAGATGTTTTGGTTTCTTGCTTCTCCTTGTAAAAAGGTTTTTTCCTCGTTGAATTTAAAAAGTGGAAATTACATTTTGCAAATGCCATCATCCCTTTCATCTACCAACATGGAACCACTTAACGAGTTTGTTTAAAGAGTAACCTAGGTCTGTAAGTGCTGTTTTAATGAATAGTAAAAGAAAAAAATATATTCAGCATAACACTGCATACCATCCTTTCTGGTGTGCTTTTCAAAGTGTATCATCCTAGTCTATATACAGTATAGCATTTATATTGTATATGAAATTTATAAGATTTTTGGCATGTCAATATTCCACAAAGTACAATTTAAGTATTTCAGAGAGCTGTCAAACTGCCTTTCGAAGGTTAACATCAACGGTGGCTAATGCTGCTTTGTTTTGGGGTTGACAAAAATATTTTTACTGTTCCCTGCTTCGCATTAATTAGGTGCAACATTAATCTTTCATTGAGCTGCTCAAGAGTTCCAAAAGTTAAGCTTTTTCCACTAGACTTAGCAGCAGGTATGACACTATACAGTCTAAAATATCTGCCTGGAGGGATTGTGTGTGGGTTTTTTTTTTTTTTTTTTGATGTTGAGTGGATCAACCTGTATTTCATAGGCAGGCCTATTATTATCTTTTAAGGTATAGAACTTTTCAAAATTGTAATTCCTAAACAAGTGACACCCTTTCAACTGACTTTCACTGTTCAAATCCAACAAAGGTTAAAGCACCTGTGGCTAATAATGTCAGGTTACTTTGAGTCTACTTTAAGTCCGGTTTGTTCACATATCATTGTTCATTTCAAGGTACCCTGACAAAAAGTCAATCTTGTTTTGTAACAACTTATGCTCTTGAGAAAGTCCCAAAAAACGTCATTCTGCTACCACTAAAATATAAAAATGGTCATCACTACAATCAAAGCTGCCTTAGTTTTTTACGCTATATATATTTAGGGAAAAGATATGGGTACTGTATCAAGCTTAAAGTATATAAATCCTTTTTCTTTTCAGCTGTGAATGTGAAGTTAGATTGTGAGTAGATCTGAACTGCCCCCTTGTGCCCACTTTAAAGACATGCATCCATTGAAATATCATATTTATAGAAACCTAAGATTGCATTCCCAAATGCTTAATTTTATTTTTTTTAATGCAACAAATGCAATCTTATAAACCCATAAAACACAGCCAGAACTGCTCTTGAAAACTCCTATTGAAAAAACCCAAGAAGACGTTTATTTAGTAGAAAAAAATTATACGTCAATAGATGGCGCTGTAACACCTCCCACTGCATAACTATATTACAATAAATTATACTTATATTTTTCAAAGACATATTTAAAAACAGGAACTCAGCTCAGCTTTTTGTGGAGATTATATACACCTACATACATTTTTTTTTTTTTTTTGCATCAATTTCAGCCTCATTTGAACTTTAAGACCATTGACCTTTTCTTTCCACTGGTTTTAAAGAAACAGTTCACCCAAAAATAAAAATTCTGTCATTGCTCACCCTTGAGTAGTTCCAGATCTGTTTGAATTTCTTTGTTCTGCCGAACACAAAGGAAGATATTTTTAAAAAGCTTGTAACCAGGCTGTTTTTGGTCACCACTGACTTCCATAGTATTTTTTTTTCTACCATGTAACAAAGAAATTCATACAAGTTTGGAACTACTCGAGGGTGAATAAATGATGACAGAATTTTCATTTCTGAGTGAACTGTTCCTTCAAGCTACTGTTCTGGAAAACAATGGCAATGAATTGCCTATTTCTAAAACCACAGCTTGAATTGGTTTAACTGTGACTCTGTATACAGTACAAACTAAGCAATTTGACCACAAGCGAACTGCCCAAGTAGCAGCTTAATTAGCAGCAGATTAATCAGATTGTCGTCATGAGACACTCCCATCCTGACCACTTACAGTACGTATTTCCGAGATTACTGAAGTACCTATTGTGTTATTTTTAACTTTCAAACCATTTGTTTTTTTTACCAACCAGAGATATTACTTATGTGAAATCACAATTAACTAAGGGATAACTCTCTATAATTTATCGGCTACTGGAATGTTGTGAATTTAACACCTCATAGATTTTTATTCAGTAAAAGAAAGTGTAAAAAACAATGGGATATATAGGGATAGCGAGCAAAACATTACCAATTCTGCTTCTAATATTATACTAGAGTAACAAATACGCCAACAGAATTCACAACAACGTTCATGACATCACATGAAACCAAATGTTTACTTGGTTTAAAAGGTCACTGGATTTAGTTCTGCAAGGTCATCCTTCAAACTGCGCCTTATTTTGTCATGTAACCTTATGGAGCACCTCTTGGTCTTGTTGAAGATACAGCTTCCCTTCACTAATTATAAGCCCAATTGAAACAGAAATTCAAATGGTTTCCATTAAAATACCATTAACTTTTTCCAGTAAAACCATTTACAAAACACAAAAGGCTTGTGCATTTTTTCCCATTAGGATTTAACATCCCACCAACAGAATACATCACTAGACACCATTATAGTTTCCTTTAAAATGGGTGAAATTCCCATAATAACCATTAAAGCCATTAAAACCATTACATTTTGTAAAACTTATTTGTTTTCCTCTTATTTCTTAAAGGTCTGGAGCTAACATAGGGGTAGTGAACGGTACACCAGACACTGGGTGAATGAAGGAATTGTCTCTATATAGGGTGTGGTAATGAGATCCAGGTGTGCGTGATCAGAACTCTGGTGAGACAGAACGAGTGGGCGGCGCCGTAGGTGATGCAGATGATAGAGGTGGTTGTGGTGAATGTCTGACAGCTATACATTACATCCTTGCAAGGTCTGCTTTTTGTCTCATCTTTGAATTATGCTTATTTTGTCAGGAAATCTGTGAATGCCATTTTGACGCTCTTTGATGTGACGCAACATGCACAAGATCATTCTTTCCCCTTAATTACAACCAGTTATAGTGCAAAATAAACATTATATATTGGCATTATAACCAATATATATATTTTTTTTAAGTTTGTAACCAGGCTGTTTTGGGTCACAACTGACTTCCCTAGTATGTTAGCAGGGCAAGGAAATTCAGACAGATTTGGAATTACTCTAGCATGATTAAATGATAACAGAATTTTTATTTTTGGGTGAACTATTCCTTTAAAGTGAAAGGAAAAAAGCCCTGATTTAAACTGATTTGGTTTAAAGGATGCTTAACATTTTTATTGGCTCTTTGTAGACAGCGGTCATGTGGGGGCAGCCAGTTTAACTTATAGGAGACCTTGTGAATGTTGTTATTTCAAAAAGATATTTATCTTATAGACTAAAGATATACAGTACCTACAAATTACACTCAGACAGGGCACAGATTTTGATTTATAAAATGATGATGGGGGTTTGTTTTACTCTATTTCAATTGTAACCAACTATTCAGTGTATAGGCAGGAAGAGAGTTACAACGTCAAACATGTGCTTCAGTGTTTCCTTGTAAAGAGAGCTCTCAGTGTAACAACAGGGGATTTACAAGGATGAAACTATTTCCTATAATGCTTACAAGAGAGCGAGTGTACAAATATATTGAACTCTTGGAATAAGGGATAATTAGATGTGCTATCTTACTTATTGCAGAGCTACTCAAAGAAATATGTCAGCAGAAAAGTCTTGGAAATGAATTTCCAAAACCATGCTTGTCACCATTTTTGCAGTAAGCCGAAGTTGCTCCATCCATAAATATAATTGAAAATAGGTTATATTACATAACTGAACCTTCATAATAGCAATGAATCTCGTTTGTTGTTCCCGCGTTTCATCTGCTTGAATGATTGAATCATTAAACAACCTGCAGTGGGAGATTCCTCTCAGATGATGCTACCCAGAGACTGCTAAAATAAACTAGCAGATGATAAAAAAACAGTTGCTGCTGTATTTTGCTTTATGAACTTAACAGTTTGGGATTTCTCAAGATTGGAAGGTGGAAATTATTTTGACTCGCTCTAATGTTTAAAGTGAACGGATGCATATACTGTACATTCGCTGTCTTTTAGAACTTCAAAGCTGCGTGTTATTTCACGTCAAATACAATATCTGTTCTTCTCTGTAATGAAACAGTCATCGGTGACTGTAGCTGCAATAACACAATTTCACATATCAAACAGGAAGTGACACGGGCTGAAGTGTAAGTACTCAGAGTTCACACATTGGGGATCAGAGGCTGTGTGGAGAAGTTGACATGTCTCACTTCGTGGTTAGAGGGATCTGCTCCCTGAGGAGCCATCAGTGAATGATGAAACTGTGGGACACACAAACTCCTACACTAACTGTTTGAGGAACAGAACAGAATATAGAATGATGTTCCATGAGAAGTTCAAAGTCTTACAGAAAAAAAAAAAATGCTCAATCTGCTGCTTTACTCAACCTGGCTTTTAAAGACTGCGTGAACAAGAAGTTTGCGAACAATTTTATTTCCGTATTGTGACATACTTTTGAGAGAAACAGAATACTTCATGAGGAAAAGACCACGCCAGGCTGTTTTTTTTTTTCTACTGCAAATTGATTGAATGTAGTACAGTAAGCGTTTAACTAAGAAATTAACACTTGGAGGGGCGTGGTTAAGGATGTCATGCTCAGGTATAAGCCGTCAAACTGATGTCATCAGAGAAGGCCCATCATTTTAGAGGGGAAGAGCATTTTCAGATTTGGATTACAGACTACAGAGGCAAACTCATTTTGTGTCTGTGTGTGTGTATTGACTTGCGTGGATGGATTGTTCATCACAAAAACAGCAATGTAAGCTAACAAAATAAATAGTAAATTTTCACACTGTCACGATCCTGCATGTGGTGAATCAAAGAGGCTGATACAAACTCTGTATAATCCTTTTAATAATCCAAGTGAAATGAAACAGGCAAGAAGGGTATCCACACCAACAGACATCGAACAACGTTAATGACCAGACAACATGAAGTAAACTGAAAGGAACTTATATAGTGCAGACAATGATGCTAATTAATAAGACACACCTGAACGTAATCGACAAATGACAGAAACTAGGTCACATAGAACACATGGGAAAAGCCAACAACAAACACAGTTCAGGGGCGTGACACACACAGACTTTAATGCTTAAATATTGTATGTTTTTTAGAGAACACCACATGTGTCAGAGGCCAGGACCAAACCTTTACCAAATATGTTTTATAAACCCCAAAAATAAATTAATAAATGTCTACACAAATACCTTAACTATTTGTGTCATTTCGTGCATTGTAGCTAGATTCATTAAAACACATTAATCGAATTAATTACATAAAAATAATTAATTACATATCAGTATTTGTTAAGAAAATTATTTAAATATTATATTTTGTCAAATTTAACATACAACTTCATTTTAAATTGATAAATATCTCCATTACTCTATAAAGAGAGAAAATAAATAAATATTAAGTACTAAATTGTTGTTACGATCCCAGCCGGAAGTACCGCCAAGCACCACCAGAGGGCACTCCTACCTTTCAGTTAGAGTGCGGATCGGGCCGCATTTTTCTGTCCGAGCCCGGCCCGTGTCTGACAGAGTAGTAACCGAACCCGACCTGAGCCTGACAGGCATTAAGATATTTGTGTCCGAGTCCGATCCCAGCCCGACCTAAAAAATTTTTTATACTAATGACACATGCCCTTCTTTGTGTGGAAAGCCCGCTTTTATTAAGCAACTGTAGGAAGGCGTTCGGAAATGTCAAGAGATCAAAGCATCAGCGCATTGGGGCAAAAAGTGTTGTTATAACACAGGTGCACATTCGTGCTGATGTGACCGAGCCCGACCCGATCCCGAGCATCCTTTCTAAATATCTGTTCAAACCCGGCCCAGCCCGTCGGTGTTAACTAAAGTGTTAACTTCAGTCATGCAAAATAAATGCTATTGCTTTATCTGCTCTAGTCAATCTAATGGCAATAAAAACTCGCAATCTGTCTTTACGTGTGCGCGCATGGTCAATCATTCACAAAACCATCATTTACGCACATTGCTGATATGAGAACTGATGGCATCAATTCATTTGAACCAGCTGTGATATTCAGTGACAGCTGAATATTTCTCAGTCTGCTTTTGGTAAATAATTATCCGCAGTGGTTTTCACAATCAATTACCATAAAGAGAACTAAACGATCACTCATTCATTCAGGTCTAAAGGAAATATCTACTTGCTAATACAATAAAACTGCAAATCAGCACGTCTCTTTTTGTTGAGGTGAACCACCCACTCCATCTGTGGGAACTAGAAAGGATGAGAAATGTGCTTTAGATGTAGCTCTCTCCTATGAGAACAGGTGAAACCATGCCTTGCATAGAAACAAATTTATCTTTGTCCAGATAAGTGCTGCCCACACTGACTGTGGCTAGACAGATGTTTGAGCCTCTCTCCAAATGTCAACACTTTAGCTTTTAGGAATGGCACTTCAGTTAGTCTGACAGATTAATTAGCTATATATCAAGCATTATACAAAGAGCTTGAAGGAAAATGCAATTTTAAACCACAAAAAAATCGCCATGTTTGTTCAGGCAAGTTGATGGTTAAGACAGGGACAACAGTATTCAAAGCACACGGTGCTTACCAAGGATCATCTCAAATAATATTATTAAATGTAATAAAAAATAAAAAATTAAACGTTTATGGTTCACGCAGAATTCTTTAATATACATCTACATTCTAAAAATGCGAAAGAAACTCATCAATGTAATTTTCAAAATATCAAAGCCTAGCATTTTTTCACAAATCAGATGGGATGCACTATAAAAAACAAAACAAACAAACAAACAAACAAAAAAAAAACATTCCTAATTTGCTTTGTTCGAGTCAAGAAACTTTAGAAAGGAATTTAAATGACTGTGATTCACTAGCTCTCCTACAGTAGATCTGTCACCATCATCATCATCATCATCACAAATTCTGTTTAATTCTATTCAGACTGTGCTTACTCTCATTTTGCTGCTTTGTTCCTACTCTGTGTGTTTGTGTGTGTGTGTTTGCATTTGTTGGTATGAAAGAAAGACAGATCACCATTTTCTCTTGTCTGGGTTTCATCCAGTTCCGCAATGAGAAAAGCGGTTCATTCCCCTTCATAGAGGAATATGCAAATCAGAGAATGAAAAGCTGCAATTAATCCACATTTCGCACACTGGCATGGCAACAGCTGCAATCAATGTGTCGAGGAAGCACGGTTTTTACAGAGGTGGATTTTGTGTTTCCTAGGATCTAGATCAATGGCTTGATCGTGAACCACCTGAAGTGATCATTTTCCCCTTCTGTTATTTATAGCCTCTAATCCACACAAAAAGTATTGACAGTTGAATATATTTAAAGACATAATTCATCCAAAAATTCCCTTCCATCCTTCCAGCTCAGAGGGAATGTTCTCAAAACGTTGGCTCATGTTCTGGCAAAGTTCTCTTAAAGTTATTACAAAGCATTCATCCAGTAAAACCAATAATTGTTAACTGGTTTTTAATAGCCAATCTCATGAAAAGTGCTTACACCAAATAAAAATGAAACCTCTTAGTAATACACAAATATGGACTTGGGGTGTATATTCTATGTGATGGGTATAGTTGTGGGGTACATGCTTATCATATGTGTGTGAAAACTATCATATGTATGTCAACAAATTTTGTATCATATGCACATAAAAACTGCATTTTATATGCACGCTAAACACATGCATGTCATATATCTGCCTAAGTAAATTTTTGCACATCATACCACGAGTTTTCATTTTTATGCCATTATGTTATTTTAATGAGACCGAACATTAGAACAAAACAATTCAAGTTATTCGTTTTTTTTCCTGAAATGTTGTAGTTGGACATTGGTCCAAAATTGTTAAAAAACGTACTTCCTTCAGAATGTATAGCGAACATTCGTATCGTTCCCAAAATGTTCCCTACATTGTTTGCATAAATTAGTAACAAGTAGGCCTATTATTAGAACATATTTTTATTAGCTAGACCAAACTTGTATGACTTTCTTCCTTCTGTAAAACACAAATGCCCGGTTTCACAAACAGGGTTTAGCTTAAGCCAGGACTAGGCATTAAGATATTCAAGCAACTTTTACAAAAATGTCTTATAAGAAAATATTACAGGTGTGCATCTTAACACAGAACAATGACACTGAC
>JAUCMU010000027.1:13933650-13951950 GCA_032275025.1 Enteromius treurensis
AGATATTTTCATCTGAAACAGCTCAAACATGCAATTTAGTCTGGGACTAGCTTAAGCCTTGTCTGTGAAACTGGGGGAAAGTGTTTTTGTATCCTTTTTTATGCTTTAAAGCCTCCGTTGCGTTATGGTAATTGTTTGGAAAAGATCAGGACATCATTACAGGACAGGATCTCTTGTAGTATTCCACAGACGTAAGAAAACTTTATGGCTGAGACAGTAGCTATTTTGTAATGGAAACAAAGCTACAGAGCTGCATGGTTTGGTCAGACAGCTGTAGTGAATTGATTACGCTTGTAAAGTAAACATTATCCAGACACTGGTTTACAAAAGTTATTTTGCTTATATAACACACGTCTCCGGACTACCGCCCTGTATCTAGGATCTAAGGCACAACACAAGCAACAGGAAATGTGCCACTAAACCACACTTTAGGGGAATTACATCTACACAGATCAATTCCCAAGCCACATTTTTGAACATCCGCCGAAGTCATGTGACAACATAATTTACTAAGTTAACTATTAGTGTTTATGGTGTTTCTTTCAAGTGTTTGACTGAAACGCTGTTAAGCTTCAATGTGTCTTTCTTCATGGTTTTGCAAGAATTCTCTATTTCGCAGCCGACTAGCGTATAAGCTAGCAGGAGAGTTCCTCACAACTAAATGTCAGTTGTAATACAAAGTCTCGTAATATGAAGATCTTACAAAATCAATGGCTTTCCTCTCAAATAATCCTACCTGCAGAAATGTCAGCTGCCTGTGAAGTTTTATGCAAGTTTGTTCATTTATTAATAGCTGATGAGTAATTATAAGGGTTTAAGACAGCGGAATCATTTTAACTCAATTTATTCTCCCTTCAAAGAATTGCATAAACTTGCATAATGCACAGTGGGTTAAATGAGCACACAGAAACCCTTTTCACCCCCAAGGGTTCAGAGATGAAACACTCCACCAGATATTTGAAGAGCTTGCAAGTGGAGAGTCCTCTGGTACAACAATCAGACATTATTATTTGCACTGTCTAATTGTGTAGTGCGTCAGATCAGAGCTTATGTGAAATGCTTTGAGCTATTTATATATTTATGTAATTTACTTTGAGCCATTTATATATAAATAATAAAGTCGGATGATGATAGATTTGGTCGCCATTCAATTTCATTCTGAGCAGTATGGTTGCTTAAAGAAATAATTAAAGGATGCGTTCAGTTGGTCGAAATATAAAGAGCAGGCTTTTGCAACAGTTAATTCAAGTAAATGCTGTCCTTTTAAATATATAAATTCTGCAAACATTTAATATTGATAATGAGCATATTAGAATGATTTCTAAAGGATCATGTGACACTGAGGACTGCATTAGTGGCAAGGACTCACAGGAATAAATTAAAGAAGTTACGTTTTCTTATTAAAAGAACCTTCTATGCCATTCAAAAGCGAGTTTTGAGCAGTTGTGCCGAATTCTGACCCCCTGCCAGATTATGACTCCCCTAGTTTTGGTAGGTTTAGGGTTAGGTGTGGGGGAGCGGTTAGAATTACTATTGATTTCAACGAGGGGAGTCATAATTCGGCAGGGAATCAAAATTCGCCACAACAACGTGAAGGTTCCATTACACGCTTGAAATATTCGGCCAATCACAACGCACTGGATAGAAGGCCAATCAGAGCACACCTCGCTTTTTTTAGAAGGATGAGCTTTGTACTAATCTACCCGTTTCAAGAGGCGGGGCTTAAAGGAGAGACAATAATTCACAGTATGTGTAATAAAAATGTTTTTTTGCACCTTAAACCGCAAAAACACATTGCATTACACCAAATACAACAAATAATATTATTTTTAGCAACATCATATGACCCCTTTAAAATAGGCTATATTAAAAAAAGAAAACAGTTCTTTTGAATGCACAATATTACCTTATTTTACTGTATTTGACATAAAAAAGGTAACCTTGATGAACATGAACTTCAATTCATAAAAATAAAAAAAAAAATCATACTGACATAAAACTTTTGAACAGCAGTGTTCAAAAAACAATCCCAAGAAAAAAACCCTAAAAGAATCATACTGTAGCTAGAATGACTACACATCAATCTGGAAAGCACAAGAAACATCTTACAAGTCTCACAGTCAAGATGACAAGTAGAAAACAAACAGCAATTTGCTGTGGCTCTTGCTTGAATATCTATTCTCACCTATTTATTTCATTATTTAACACTCTCATATCTCTCACAGACTCTCATATGCCACAGAAGATGAAACATCATCTTGTTATCCAACTGGTCAAATGTAATTACGTGTATGCTGAGTCATACTGGTGCTCTGTGCTGGATGCATTCAGTGACATCTATAAAAACGCTCATCAAGCCTATCAAGAATCAGGTGGTCTTATTGACCCTTAGAATAGGCCGTATCTACAATAAACAGCACTTTTAACAGGTGATTTACACAATCAATCCCTGGTTACGTTTTTGGACTTCAAAATCAGCTTGTAAGTTATTTTAATCCAATGCAAATCTTCATGTGCACATCTCAAAATAGTCTGATTTATGCTCACCCCAGTTTGTCGTTTACACATTGTGCTTGAGGGTTCGACTTTTCTCTTGAAGCTTTCAGAAAGCAACCTTGATTGTTAAACATTCCCGTGCTTGGCGCTGCTAAAAATGCTGCATGTTTTACATATAAATAGTGAAGAAATAAAGATAATTTAGCAAATAATAAGAGACAAGAGGCAAGACATTTTATGAGCGTTCACAGATATCATGCCTTTTAAACAAAACTGCTCGGCATGAAGGAAGTGTCAGAACTGAGACATGCTGACAAGCTTCACAAAGTGACACTGATTTCACTAGAAGTGACATTTATGCCTTTTGGTATCCAGATGGGTCCACTTGTCTGTGGAATCTACATTTAAAATGATAGTATTTTTATGTTATTTTCTATGATTTTATCATAATCTTCACTTTGTTCTTATTCTGAACAATACTTAATTTGCAGCAGAATCAACTTTTTAATTAACCAACACTACAATCTCATTATCAACGGCCTACAGAATTTCCTTGTCTTAATTGGATCATGGAAGATCAATTAAAACATTGTCCTCTCACCTTCTTGCAGTCTTGTTCCTCGTGACAGAATGCAGGTCAGACAATCTCTCATGGGAGTAATGTCTAGACAACACAGCGAAACATTTCTTGAAAAATGTTTTTCCCTCCCGAAAATGTTCTGATTTAGTCAGCGCTGGCTGGTAAACAAACTCTCTGAAATGCCTGAATAGTGACTTATGAGGATAATACTCACTATGAAAGAGAGAACAATTAATATTCATTGACAAGTAACTTATGGTACTGACAAATAGTGTAACTGATATGATTTCCGTACTCATCAAATGGGCTTAATGTTGCTGAAATAATGGATGCTCTAACCATGACAAACTCTTTAATGGAAATATTGTGTGTATTTCTAGTTAGAATGCTTTGAAATATTTAATCTGCTTGCTTGGGTAAAGTAAAATTGCCCACAACTATTCTCCAGTTATGTTTATATTTTCTAACCGACTCATTCAATTTGTCTGAATGCTTCATTAATAACTCAGTCTGAAAATATGTATGATTCTGAAACATACTTATCCATCAAATATAAAAGACCAGTGATTCATTAGTAACCCACATCCATGAAAATCAGCACTTAAATGTCAATAGAAGTATTGACACAATTAGGTCTGTATAACCAATTCTATTTTTCATTTAATACCCATTAAAGATCATTAAACTAAAGGAAATTACACAGATTAGGCTGTGCAATATAATTATTCCTATTCTATTGATATAAAGACCACAACTGCCAGCACCATATCATTCAGAAATATGAGCTCTGCATATAGGCCTATTATTACTAAAAGCATTAGTTGCACCTGTGTCTGGCTTAATTAAATTGTGTGAAATTAGATATCACATTGCCTCTGGAAACCACCTTTGAGAAAAATTGTATATGAGACTGGGACGATGTAAACAGTTGTCTGTAACCTTTTTGCTTTGGAACTTATATATTTGTTAATGGTAGTTTATAACTAAACATACTGTGTGTCCATTGGGCAGTGGATCAAACCAAAAAAAGGGGGGTGGGTGCTTGTTAATACAAATTATCCAATTATTACAAATATACACAATATCAGTGAAATGATGTGTGTGTGTGTGTGTGAGAGAGAGAGAGAGAGAGAGAGAGAGAGAGAGAGAGAGAGAGAGAGAGAGAGAGAGAGAGAAAGAGACCACTTTGTAGTCAATAGCTTGTGCACTGCAAATATATGAGCACTGTTTCTTTCAAGTTCCTCTTTCAAGCTTGAGTGGTAAAACTACTAAAGACATCTATAAATGTCTTTATATTTATTTTGAAAGCTGAACTCTGGATAACGGAAAGGGACGCTTGCGGTATTTGGCCAATAACAGTGCAGCTGGCCAATCAGAGCAGACTGTGCTTGTGAAAGAGGCGGGGCATAGAGGAGCTACAATAATGTACAGTATTTGAAAGATATTGTGTTGTATGAAAATTAAAGCATGTAAACATAGTCTGTTACACCAGACAACCATCTCTGAAATAGCAACATATATGACCCCTTTAATCAAGAACGACTGACCCAGTCTGATTCCCTAACAAATGACTCTTATTCTCATGCTTCAGTGTAATGTCGTTCTTGTGGTAATGCTGTTTTTTATTTTTTTATTTTTTTTAAAGAATCAAGACATAGAGACCTAACACCTTTTCAAATTAATTTATTATAATTTTAAAACTGTATAAATGTCCCTCTCTGTTGTGGCGTTGGCGCGCGCCACCTTTTTTAAGCAGCGGAGACTAAAAAAGCATAGGATGATCTACAAAAAGGATATTACATTATTCCCCACTGGTTGTTAATTAGATTGTATTAATGGCCTCTGTGTTGGACCACGTGCATTACGTAATGTAGCCTAACTACTAATTTGGTAATCATTTTCAGCATCATCCACGTCAGACTGGGGCTCATCTAAACTGGAATAACAGACGAGAGGAAATGCTAATACAATTGTCAATGTGGACAATGACAGACGTCTACAGAGGCGTAATGGATAATTGCAATTCCAGCATTGATTACAGCGGTGCGTCGTCGGTGCTGTGGCAGCACAACACAGTCGCCATGCGCAATCCTCGTGTGGTCGTAGGAATACTGCTCCAAAAGTGTTTTCGGTGATGAATCGGTGAAGTTTATTGCATCAGCTTTATACACGTGAGAATCAAAGTTGTTCCGACAGCAAGGTGAGTTTTTTGGTTTAGTACGCTGCGCTCTGTAAATCAAAACTGCATCCAAGGATTTAAACTGCGTGGTTTATTTGTCAGTTAATGCGAATTGTGACGTTAATCCGACCATCATATCCTTCAAAGGCTATTTAAAAAGTTTAGTCGTGATTCTTAAGGAGGAAACTTAAGTTGTTTTAAGATAAGTTTATAGTGGTGTCATTGCGTAAGCATGTGTAATTTGGAGATTAGTGCGTTTTGGCAGGTTTGCGTGCTGTCATTTAAATTACTAGGCACTGGAATCGTCTTTTTGAGCATATTTTGTATGATAAGCTTCATGATTAGTCCCATAAAGTGATACCATATCATACGTAGTTTTGAGAGTAGCTTTTCGCTTGCTTTATTAAATATGATCGTTTCAGCTGTGCCAAGCCGTTTGTATTCCAAGTTAGCTGTGCGACCAGATACATTGTTCCAGAAAAACTAACCACTTGTAAGACTAGCACCAAGCTGTTTTATTGCTGGTTCTGTGTGGTCTATTACCTTCCACCTGCTAGCTTCTGCTCGTTTTTTAGTATTTTGTAATTATAAAGCTAAATGAAATTGTCCCTATCAATTCCCAAGATGTTTTTGCTTTTAGGTTGCTATTACTCCTCGCTCTCCAACTGCTTTGGAATGGATTAAGTCACGATGTCGCAGCTGTACTATCGCAGAGCGGACAATTCTTCGTACCGGGACCGCATACCGCTGCGGATAGTGCGCGCCGAGTCAGAGCTCTCGGTGCAGGAGAAGTCCTACCTCAGCGCCGTGGAGAAGGGCGATTACGCCAGCGTGAAACTAGCGCTGGAAGAGGCGGAGATCTACTTCAAGATCAACATCAACTGCATCGATCCTCTAGGGCGCACTGCGCTGCTCATCGCCATTGAGAATGAGAACTTGGAGATCATTGAGCTGCTCCTCAGCTTCAACGTGTATGTCGGGGATGCTCTGCTCCACGCCATCCGTAAAGAGGTGGTGGGAGCCGTGGAGCTCCTGCTGAACCACAAGAAACCCAGTGGAGAGAAACAGGTTTGTTTGAAGAACTGACTGCTATAGTTTGCTTGATCACATCTCTGTCTCAAACTAGCCAAATCAGTTGCACACTGTCAATATTCTATAAAACAACAATATTGCATGAAATAACTAAAAGTTGCATGATTGAACGCTTAAATCGTTCTAGTTTTAAAGCCTTAGGCCCTGACCAGCCAACAAGACTCAGACTCCTCTAAGACCATCAAACTAGACCAGTCTGACTAGAGGAAAGTTGGTTGGTTAGTTTAAGCCAGTAATTCATTAAAAGTATTGAAATGTATTAGCAGCAAAAAAACTAATTTGCTAGCATAAATACAAAATCACATAAACAATTTTGGTCTTTGAATTTTGATGGTTTCATGCTTTCAGCTGCCAATAATTAATTGCACAAAACAATCAATTGCCTAGTGGCAGATAAATTTAGTGCTGTAAAGCTAATTTATTTTGTGCTCCTAACTATGCATAATTATATGAATATTTGCACTTTATTATACACAATTTGCATCACTATCTGTGAACAAAGCTGTGTTATTTAAGTCCTGAAGTCCTGACCTAAACATACCTGAATATAGATGTTTGCGGTGTTATCCAGATATTTCATGGAGTCTCTCTGGACACAAAACCTTCAAAAGATCTCTTATCAGCTTTTCATGTAAACAACCTGTTATTGCAGATTGGAGTGCTTTTAGGGCTCAAAGGAATTAAGTCCTCAGTTGTCAACACAAGAACACTATAGAGAAAGTGTGCTTGTCTGCTTCTTTTCAGAGGAGAAATCCGTCTGCTATAAAAAGCTCTGTGTTCAGACACTCAGGCATGTGAATGAATAATTACTGTTGTTCTAATGGTGTTTACTTTTCAAAAGAGCAATCTTTGCTCTCTCACCAACTGAGTGACTCAACTTGGGTTTTACTGTTCTGTCCACTCCTCAAAACTTTAATTTCTCTTCTATTGGATAAGAATAGACTGGGTGCTGCAGCATTAATTCAGAAAAATGATAGGTTTGAATTCACAAACCAGAGCAGCTGCGCATCTGATCTTTCCTTCCTCAATCCCTGAGTGCTTTTTCTTTTCCTCTGTCTCTGTGTCTCCTCCTGTCTATGTCTATTAATGTCACATTTATAAAACTTTTTGATATGCAAATGACTAAATCAGCATATCTAAAGACCACAAGAGGGCGAGTGAGTACACAAGAAAAGGTTGTTTGCTTAGATTTTTTTAAAATTTAAATTATGTTTCAGATGATCATAATGTGATCACAACATGGCTCCAGTCCATCGATCAATGAAAAGCTGTACGTTAATGTTACATTATGGATTATGGAATCATAATTTGGGCAGAAACGATGCAAACACGCAGCTTTGTACTTAACAAGACATTAATCTGATGAACTTGGGTTACTTGTGCATCACTGTGATTTTTTTACCAGCTTGGAATTCTTATTCTGACAGCATTGATAAGCCAATCTGTTCTGATAGCAACAAACCTACATCCTGGATGTGCATGTAAAAACGACACTTAATGACAACATTACTTGGGAGTAAGTTGCATTCCACAGATCAGATGTCAGTTAAATTACATGGTGGTAAAGATTCTCTTTCTTTAGAACAAATTTAGATTTAATAAAAGAAGCTGTCCCTCAGCTTTGTTGGAGATGTGCGTAATGAATCATGAGACTGGCTTCTTTTCACTTATTAAACACAAAACTGACTTGAACTGTCATCCTACTGACATTTTGAGTCAAGCCCTCTACTTTCTCCAATTCTTTTCCCTTCACCTCTGCAGTCTATTGTGGTTAAGGATGAGCTTCAAAGCATCATATTGCAGCAGCAGATAATCAGTATGGCTGCCAGCCTGAACATGTCTCTCCAACTGGAGCCTTCATTATCTTCCTCAAATAGTCAAGCTTTTGCTGTTGCCACCGTGGGCTTGGAGCTTTTGTGAAAAGGATGAAGATATCAGTCGAAATGTGCTAATCACCCCCTACCTTCAAATTGCACCTTCTCTTCTTAGTGTGGCTTTAATTCATAAACTCATTTTCTCTCACTTCACTCATTCCTCACTCATTATTCTTTCGCACTTTTAATCACTTTCTTTTTAGTGCATGCTGTCTGGTTTTCTTTTTCACGCTCTTTCTTTCTGTCTCTCGCAGTTTTTTTTTATCCATCTCCCCCAAATGTGGTGTGATCACAGAACCCAGTCTTCATGTAGCAGTGTATATATTAGCGCTTGTGCACCACTACTCGAGTACTGCAAGTACAGTACTTCATGGTTGGAGTAGGATTATGGATTAATGCTTCAACCACAGCATTTTAGGACATTCACTATCTTGTTCTTAAATTGGCTTTTGTTTTTTATGCTTGCCCTTGTCCAAAACATTGTTCTTTAGATGAACCTCCTCCTAAATATCAGGCTGAAACAGGTTGCTGTATTTCCTGCTATATTGTGCCAGGCATTCTTTCTTCTGTTTTAATAAAGCGTGTCATCTTTGCTGATGAAAACCAGTTCTTCAGTATTGTGCTCCCCCAGAGTAATTTATTGGATGCATTGTTGTTTGTAGTTTTGGCCACTTTTAGTTTTTCCACACATATTGCTTTGGTTTAGAAAAGCTAAACCAAACCATTTCCCATTGTAACTGGGTCACTATTACACTTTTCAAGCAAAAACCTTGCCAAACTCCAGACAGGATTTCACACGGTTCTTCTCTGCCGCTGAAGCTCTGTAGCTACTTTAAAGTGATTTTTTTTTTTAATGTGCTCAGAAGGTTTTTAGGAAAGACCTTTTCCCCTGCCAGTCTGGGTCATTTGATGTAGCTTGAGCGATGTTAGTAAATATGGTAATATATTGGACTTATACTTAGTATGAAATTACTGTATTTTTTTTACTAGGGTATATGTACATTATATGACAAAATATCAAACAAAGTTATTAAAAAAAATATAACATTAAATTTTATAATGTACTGTATTTTTTTTTTTTTTTATGTAATACAAGGATACTTTATTTTACTTTCTTCAGTTTCAGATTAGTTTTCTAAGGTGTTAGTTGTTTTGGAGGCCATTGTGTAGTAAAAAGGAATCAATATTGAGTCATCATTTCTATTTTCTAACCAGGTACCACCCATCCTGCTCGATAAACAGTTCTCAGACTTCACCCCTGACATCACTCCCATCATCCTGGCTGCCCACACCAACAACTATGAGATCATCAAGATGCTGGTGCAGAAAGGTGTATCTGTCCCTCAGCCTCACGAGGTGCGGTGTAACTGTGTGGAGTGCGTCTCCAGTTCAGATGTGGACAGTTTGCGGCACTCACGCTCCCGACTGAACATCTACAAGGCCCTGGCCAGCCCCTCTCTGGTCGCCCTGTCCAGCGAGGATCCTTTCCTCACCGCCTTCCAGCTCAGCTGGGAGCTCCAGGAGCTCAGCAAAGTTGAAAATGAGTTCAAGGCCGAATACGAGGAGCTCTCCTATCAGTGCAAACACTTTGCGAAGGACCTCCTGGACCAAACCCGGTCCTCACGCGAACTGGAGTTGATCCTCAATTTTCGCGATGATGTCAACCTGCTGCAAGATGAGGCTAATAATGAGCTGGCTCGACTGAAATTGGCCATCAAATACCGCCAAAAAGAGGTACAGATCTGGTATTGCAGTCATGTACAGTTGAGTTCAAAAGTTTACATCCTCCTTTCAGAATCTGCAAAATGTTTTACCAAAATAGGTGGGATCATAAAAATAGTTTATTTAGTATTGACTTGAATAAGACATTTCATATAAAATATGATTACATATAGTCAACAACAGAAAATAATAGTTACCCTTGTTTTAATACTGTGCTCTTACCTGAATAATCCACAGCTGTTTTTTGTTTTGTTTAGTGATAGATCATGAGTCCCTTGTTTGTTCTGAACAGTTAAACTGCCTGCTGATCTTTAGAAAAATCCCATAAATTGCAACACTTTTGTGTATTTGAACCCTTACCAACAATGACTGTATGATTTTGAGAACCATCTTTTCACACTGAATACAACTGAGGGACTCATGTGCAACTATTACAGAAGGTTCAAACGCTGATGCTCCAGAAGGAAAACAAACATGTATTTAAAGTCGGGGTGAAAACATTTTAACATAATGGAGATGTGTACAGTTTTCTTATTTTGCCTAAACATAATAATAGTTTTTTATAATACTTTATAGTGTTTGACATTAACTTTCTGTAATAAAGTTAAAGTTGCACATGAGTCCCTCAGCTATCCTCAATGAAAAAAGATGGGTCTCAAATACAGTTGGACACTTAAAATCTATTTATTGCATCAGGTAACAAATATTAAACCAAACACAAACCCATGACCAAAATTATTTACATCTGTTTTAAACTAACTAGCTTCAGGATAATTTATTATTATTTTTGTGTATTAATAATTTACTTTATTAATTAAGAATTATTAAATATTTTTAATATTTATTTTTTAAACCTAAAAATGTTATATTTTCCCCCAGATATTTTAGATATTATACTTATTTGTCTTTCTTTCTAAATGTTTTTCTTAATTAACAATTCATTATTCTTGAATAATGAAACAAAATTTGTAGAAAAAACAATGCTATACAAAAAAAAATTTTTTTATAATACAGTAGCATTCATATATTTTTATATACAGCTACAATATCTAAATATTGTTTTTGTCTTTTTAGATGAAATATATATTTTTAAGGTTTTAATAAGCTAATTAGTTCTTGCTGATTATGATTACTATCTTCCCTAAGATTGACTAAGCTACGTACAAATTAACTCCCACGCTCAAGAAGGTCCTCTTAGCAATACCTGAGCCAGATGAAATCTTCATTGTGCATTAATTCAAAAGCACTGAAGTGTTACAAGACCAAACTAAGAGTCGGGTAATTTACTTCACAGTTGACAAGGTCATCACATGCCTCAGCGCTGCGTAGATCTCATAAAAGGGGCTATTTTGACCCGTTATGACTTATTGCAGTGCAGGAGTCATATCAGCATGTAGTTTGGATTCATAGGTACTAATTACTTTGCCTCTTGAATTTAGTCTGTTCAAATTCGGTTAGAAAATAGCCCACAAGTCTAATGTCAGTCTTTATTTTTTATTGCAGCATAAACATGAAACAAAAATGATTAATATAATATATGCTAATATTACAAATAAATAAATAAATAGTAAAGAAAGAAATTATAATACTGCAGCAATTGGATATGACATCCTGAAGCCTTGTGGCTGAAATAAGTTTGCCCTCTGATGGTTTTGCAAAGGGATTACACCCTAAAGATTCACTTTGCTGCTTACTGTATGTGAATTACTTAAATATCCATTGGTTATATTCTTCTCAGCTTGTGATTATATTAGATGTGATTAAGTTAATATTAAATGGCATTTGTTCCAGCAGTCGCACAATCTTTGGATATGGCAGTGACAGCCACATCAGAAGTAATCTTATTATTGTAAATGTTATTAGTATGCCTTCAATTAAACGGTGCATGTGGATGTCCACTGTAATATCAGAGAACCATTCAGATCAGATGCAGCAAGCTTTGTGTTAGCTCAGATGAAAAGGTCTAGAGTATTAAAGTTTGCAATTTTCACATTTTGGAAATGTTTTATGTTATCTGAAGCTTTCAAGTATAGTTCTGAAAGCCTGAACTTCACTTTTTACTTGTTTCCGTAGAGTACAGCAATAAAAACACACATGCTACTGAGCCTTTTTTTTTTTTTGTCCTGCTGAGGTGTATTAAGGTACTGTCTTCGCTCGTACAGCAGCCCCGTGACAGAGAGTCCTTTAGTAGAGCGACAGAACAGATTGTACCGTGCAAATCAGCCCCGACGGAGAACATTTAAAATCATCTCAGACTTGACCTCATCGCCTCCAGGACGCTTGTCTCTGCTGTAATGAGGATGCATTTGTTTGTAATTTGGTTAGGCGCCCTCCCACTTCCGCTTGACATTTTAGATGCTCCGTTAATGGCTTTGGGCAAATCACTGGAGACAAGATGAAGAGGATGATGGAGAAGAACAAATAAGCATCAAGAGCAGGAGTCAATATATGGCTGAGCGTACTGTAGCAAATAATTAAAGATAAACGTTACATTAAGCATTTTTTAAAAATGTTTATTTATTTATTTTTTTGCATAGATTAAAAGCTACTTTAACTTACAGCTTTGTCCTATCATATACATATCAACTAAATTAAGTAGTAGATACTGTATGTTACACATGGTTATTATAATTTATTTATTTTTTCAGTTTTGATTTCAGCTTACATTTAAAAAAAATGTTTTAATTATTTTTCATTCTTTGACTTTACTTTCCTTTTGAACTTATTGTAGTTTAGTGTTTAGAATTAATTTTAGTTTTTCATTTTTATTTTAGATGTAATATTTTGTTAATTACAGATTGTTATAATAGTGTGTTAATTTAATATCTTTTAAGTAGCACCTTCAATATCCCTGGATTACTGCTAGTGATTATTTTTGCATTTTATTTTATTTTTATACAATTAATTTTAGTTTAGTTGCTGTTTTTTTCTGATTATATTACTTGTTACCTAAGTACATTTGGCCAGCTTGAAACTGCAGGACAAGTTAGAAAACTGTCTTTTCAATACATTTATTATCTAAATTATTTACAGCTTATAGGTGGAACTGTGCTTTTGGACCATTTTGGCCACAACAATATTGTTGTCAAATCACATTGCAAACCTTTCTCTGAATGTTTGAATCTCTTCCAGTGTGAAGCAGCATGTTAACTATTCCGTAGGAGGCTCAGCAGTCTGATGGGGATTAAATGGAAGAACCTCAGACCTCCTGCCTCACTGTTCATGTTCACTTTATCATTCTGACTTTATAAGACACTAATGCACACTTCACATGGTATCCTGGGGTCTGGCTTTGGGGAATCTGCTAAAAAAGCTGATGTACAGTTTGCTTGTGCTGTAACTTAATTTTACTGACAGTTTATAGCTCAGTTAGATTGGAATACATGCTGTAATGATATCTCCTTAAGTTAATGATCCTGTGTCATACACAAACAATGCCAATATAATATATGTACACAGATGTAAAATTCTAGTATGTCTTGCAAATGGTAAAAATGGAAATTCTGGGAAATCTGATGATGAAATGTCAGAACCATGTGAAAAAGCTTGGCAGCTTGTTTCCCAGGCCACCTGTTCTTGCTTAGATAGTAACATGTGATTTCCCTGTATTCTCTTCTATTCTTTTCCCTGTCAGTTTGTAGCTCAGCCAAATTGCCAGCAGCTGTTGGCCTCACGCTGGTATGATGAATTTTCTGGTTGGAGGAGACGTCACTGGGCTGGCAAGTTCATCACCTGCGTCTTCATCGGCCTCATGTTCCCCCTGCTCTCCCTCTGTTACCTGGTGGCACCTAAGAGCCGCTATGGCTTGTTCATCCGCAAGCCTTTCATTAAGTTTATCTGCCACACAGCCTCATACCTGACCTTCCTTTTCCTCCTGCTGCTGGCCTCTCAGCACATAGTCTCTAACAATCCCGATCGCCAGGGTCCAAAGCCCACCGCTGTGGAGTGGATGATCCTACCCTGGGTTCTAGGTAAGATGGAACTGATCCCTATAATTTTATAAGCAGGTCCTAAATTGAGCTATTGGCTTGTAATGTTCTCCATGCAATGTTTTCATGGTTCGTCTTGGACCAGAGAACCATGAAGGTCTTTGAACCCAAACCAAGTACATTTCTTGGCCGCTCTTGCAGGGTTCATATGGACGGAGATCAAGCAGATGTGGGATGGTGGATTTCAGGATTATATCCATGACTGGTGGAATCTGATGGACTTTGTGATGAATTCCTTGTATCTTGCAACTATCTCACTGAAGATTGTTGCGTATTTTAAGGTACATTACATCTCAGTCAATGGTGGGAATGACTTGGAAATCAATAAAGAGTTTCTTACTAACTGTTACTTTTGTTTTCCTAACAGTATAGTGGTTGCAAACCCAGGGAAACCTGGGAAATGTGGCACCCCACACTAGTGGCTGAGGCGGTGTTCGCCATTGCCAACATCTTCAGCTCTCTTCGTCTTATCTCACTCTTCACAGCCAATTCTCACCTAGGTCCTTTGCAGATATCACTAGGACGGATGCTTCTCGACATCCTAAAGTTCCTCTTCATCTACTGCCTGGTGTTGCTTGCTTTTGCAAATGGACTCAATCAGCTGTACTTCTACTACGAGAGTAGTGATGGCATGGACTGTAAAGGCATCCGCTGTGAACGTCAGAACAACGCTTTCTCAACGTAAGTCTTGGGGAAAATGTCTAATATCTAATACTTCAAAAGGATAGTTCACCCAGAAATGAAAATTAATTGTCATTAATTACTTACCCTCATGTTGGCCTTCAGAACACAAATTAATATATTTTTGGATGAAATCCAAGAGATATCTGACCCTGCATAGACAGCAATGATCTTCAAGTCCCATAAACATAGTAAAGACATCTTTAGGGATGCGTCATGGTACTCTCATGAACGTGGCGGAGACTGACATGGAGGAGAAGACATGGTTAAATTAAGTTTTTGTTTTCTTTGCACATTTAAAGTTTACAGTTTACGCTGATGTCACATGGACTTATTTAAAGGAGTCATACAAAGCCAATTCCACAAGCTAGTATGATTCTTTAGGGTCTTAATGGAAAGTTTGTAATATAATTTGTTTTAAAATTTCTCAAAGATAGTGTAAAAAAGCCTCATTTTATCCTGTCAAAAACAAGCTCTTTTGAAATCTCTCTGTTCTGTGTACTTCCCCTTTAAATCTTCACGAGTTCCGCTGACTCCGCCCCTCTTTTCCGAGGCACTCACGGAGGACCTTTTTTTAGCTGTATTCATAGTGAAACTTGCTTATTAGGACATTATTAGGAAAGGGGATTTGCAAAGATTCATTAAAATACATTATACTGACTGCTTCTGTAGGTGAAGCTGGATCATGAATGATTCGCGCGAACATAAACACATTTTGGTTGATCAAGAGTGCGTTTCCCTTCAGAACCAAACGTAACGTTAATCCTCCGCGTCTTCAGTCACTCAGATGTCGGGAGTAAATCACTACTGCTATGTTCATTATTACATTCAACAACAAAACACCTCAATCACTTTGGAGTCTTGCTTGTCTCTGCGTCTCGGTCTGATGACGGCTCGCTCAGGGCAGGTCTGAGTCTGTGTGACACGCCGCTCTCAATCAAATATTGTGGGAGTGGCCTATGTCTGTGTGACGCCATACCGACATGCATTTGAGAATGGCTTGATTTCAAAAGGGCCAACTTATTCTTCTTTTAATTTAGTAAAAATACCTGTGGATCTTTATCATTGTAGGGTGGTCATGTACTCAGACTCCCAACACACATTTCAGTCCAAACAGCTTGAAAAAGTGCATGTACCACTGTATGACCCTTTTAAGAAAAGCTTGTATTGTAATGCTTTAATAGTCTGAATAACTGGATATCTGTATAAACGTCTTTAAATGCATGTCTGTTTTGATGGCATCACAGAACTGCAACTGCGGTACTAAATTTATGATTTGATCAACAAGCTGTAAAAACGATACACCTTCCTCTTCCACACAGGGCCAAATTTGAGGAGTTATGTGCTGACCTGATCGAGAGAGTGATGTTTCCATTGATGGCGGCTGTAGAACAGGCTCAGGTGCGGCTTCAGGACATAAGTGCTGTGGAGATTGTAGGGGGAGCCATACGGATCCCTGCTGTAAAGACCCAGATCAGTAAGTTCTTCAGGAGGGATGTGAGCTCTACATTGAATGCCGATGAAGCAGTGGCCAGAGGCTGTGTGTTACAGGTACGTGGTAACAAGCAGCATCATTTTGATATTTTAAGCAGAATGGTGTTATAATGTTTTCTATCGATTTTCACCTTTCCAAGTTGAACATACAACTTTAAGTAATAAAAAACAGCAATATTGTAAAAACTACAATTTAACATAATCACGTTCCCACTTTCTAAAACGGCTAAATATCTGAGAATGTTGAAAACATGCTTTTTTTCATTTTTGGATTCATTGAACAGATTTCTTAACATTTATTTGAAATAATATCTTGTTAATTATAAATTCATTGTATGTACCTTGATCAATTTGATCGGTTCTTGCTAAAGAAAAGTTTTTGTAAAAAATAAATAAATTACTGGCCCCAAACATTTAAAAGGTATTGTGTTTGAGGTATAATGAACACTACATTTTGCAGAATGTAAAAACAGTGTGAACCTGTACAAAAATAAAATATTGTTTGCATGAAAAATTAATCTGCTGTATAATGTTTTTCCATAGTGTGCCATGCTCTCTCCTGCATTCAGAGTGCGAGACTTTGCAATCACAGAAGCTATCCCATTCCCTGTTTCTCTGTCCTGGACCAGTGAAGCAGATGAAGGCAAATCGTAAGCTCAGCTCGCTACTGTACATTATATCAGAAACAAGCCCTGGGGAACAGGCTGCTGCTTTCATTTTATTTGGTTTAACACTATACACTATCTACATGCATAGGCTGTACTCTACATCTCCCATACTAATGCATCTCTGGCTTGTCCATACCTTCCAGCTGTTACGAGATATTTGGCAGGAATCATCCTTTTCCATCAGCCAAAATGATCACGTTTTACAGGAGCAAGCCTTTTGTTCTGAAGTCTTTTTATTCAGATTTCACATCACTGCCTTTTCCTGAGGCGAAGATCGGTGAGAATCAAGGGGGTTTCCCTACAGGCCGTAGTAGCATTCATATTGAGGCATATAGATGATACTGATATTATATTTTGAATGTGAATTAATGCTATGTGTATCATGCTTCCACAGCCGAATATAAAGTGCACAACATTCAACCTCAGGAGAATGGAGAAAAATCAAAGGTGAAAGTAAAAGTTCAAGTAAACGCCAGTGGTATAGTCAGCGTGAGCTCAGCTACGGTGGTCCTGAGGGTCAGCTCAAATAAATCTGAAACCATAGAAATAAATGAGATTTGCAGTCATGATGGGTCTGATGAAATTGACATAGAGGTGGGTACAGCATTGTTTCATAATCATAAGTGTACAGTATAAGCCACATTTCAACATTAACATTTTCTTTTCTCGAATAACAAATTTTCTTTTTTGTGATAAAATGGAGGTGGGGATAAAAATAACATAACAGTTTATAATGCTATAACTTGGCATACATATGGAGTACTCATAGTCATGCTTGATGTTATCACTAATGTTGATTACAGTGGTTTCTATGAGGGTGACAGTGGGCAATTGGCTCTTTGTTGTGATGCAGTAACATAATTATGTAGAAATGTAACTATCAGCTCCCTGGGACTGTCATTTCTAGGACAAGATACAGGAGGCAAATAAACAGCTTTTGGTATGCAAAGAAAACCTGCCAAAAGCACAGTGTCCCCCCATGGAAAAAGAGCAGAATCAAACAGATGCACTGAGTGTAAGTGAGCTACAGTACATCTCTCACTTACTGCTTTCTCAAGACATTTGGCTTTATATCAAATAGGCATGTTGATGTGTTTCTGTTTATGTAAAAAAAAAAAAATCTTATTCGTGTCACATCTTGAGAAATATCTAAAAATGTATTTCTGTCAGTTTGACTGACTATTGTACCATTATGCTAATAGACATTGTCTGTTCTTCACAGATGAATGGAGAAGTAAACAATCACCCCCCTGATGCTAAAAAAGCCAAGATGAAGGTCAAACATGTTGTTCTGCCCATTGAGGAGACGTTTACCCAGCAGTTACCAAAGGATCGCATCAGGACTTACATGGAGCAGGAAGTACTGGTGGCTAAATATTTGTTTATGTATCACGGTCTTAAAGTCTGAAAATCGAGCATTTAAAATCTAAATTAAACCTGAAGTTTTACGTAAGAAATATTAACATTTATGGGTTGCTAATTGACTACATGCACCAAAAAAAAATAGGGTTTGTTCGATTTATAT
>JAUCMU010000027.1:13956664-13992554 GCA_032275025.1 Enteromius treurensis
TATACATAAAAAACTGCGTTTTTATAATAGGCTTCAGTTAGGGGGAAAAAGGAGTTTTCCCCATGCGTCTTAGCAGATGCAGTACTCGTTCCATGTCTCAGGGAACAGGGGTTACGGAAGTAACCTCTAAGTTTTCTTACCGTTTGCCCCCCCTGTACTCAGTGTTGCCAGGGTTGCGGTTTTCTATTTTGAAAATGCAGTCGTGGGAAAAATTACTTTTAAAAAAATTACAAAAAAATTATAATTTTTTTTTTACTACAAATTTGATTTATCAGTAGCCTATAACCATCTTGTAATCACCATCCCAATACTAGTCAAACTCTGGATACTTTCTTTTTAGTTTAAATGAATTTTAATTGAAACAAAATGTTAATTCAATTGGATCAAAATTTATAAGCAGTAACTTTCCAGCAGTCTAGCTCAAAATCAGTTTTTCTAACAAAAATGATGAAGTGTATTCATTTATTAATTGAGTAATATACATCACATTTCTGTCCTGTTTTGATTTATTCCAATTGAAAGCTCTATTACACATCAAAACATTCAAGGGGGAATTTGTGGCCAAGATGGCCTTTATTTGTTGAACGTGATTTTGAGGCCCCATAGCAAATTCAGTGCACAGGTCCCAGAATTCCTAGCGACAGCCCTGTAAATACACACACACACACACACTCACATATACACACATCATGTTTTTTAAAAGCCTTTGGTGGAATTCAGTTGTCTAGTCTAATCTGATAGGAACCTGGAAAAATTTTGCTTCTTTTCATTCCATTTGGGTGAGTTTTAAGTTGTCATTGGGCTATCAATTTTCCTTGGAGCTAGCAACCCTGCCTGTACTGCGTTTCACAACCCGTGATCTGTTTACAGCAGAATCCCCCTGCAGCTTGAGAGGATTATGCTCATGTGCTGATATTTACTACCAATTTCTGTTGACAGCATCGCATGCAACACTGCAGCACGACTTCTCCAAAAGCCATAAAAGCACTGACAGAGAAGTGATGGAAAAAAGAAAGAGTGAAAAGAAAGGGAAGGAGCTATTTCCAGATGTGTCTCGTGAAACATTTCTGTGTTTCTACGTTTCTATTTTAAACATCACATTTTTCAAAAGATAACTCAAATCTTGTTTTGACTGAATCAGTGTGTTATTAGGACGTTATCAGATCAAGAGTCTTTCATTACAATTTGATTGTTGGGTCAGAAGAGAAAAAAGAATTTTTTATAGAAAAAAATATATGTTTGGGGACAACTGGGGTGAGAGTTTGGAACGGTTGTTATTTATATTCGTTGCACCTTTATTTCTTATAACTAACTGTTATAACTAACCTCTCTTTTCTTTTTAAGAATTGCCTTGACGCCCTAATAATTCTGCTAATATGTCAGTACAGTTTTATGTCACAATCTTATTTTGTTGGTGTTGTTGTAATGGTTTTCCACAAGATGGAGCCACGCATCCAAAAGGTCCCAAAGGCTGTTTTAGATACCACCATCTTTTCACAGTTAAATTTGCATCTGGCCACAAGAGTGAGCCAAGCACAGAGACATGATTATGGATGAGATTGCTGAATCAGATGCCTGAAGGCTTGATTTGTCTTAGTGTCAAAATTTCGATCCTTGGAGTAAGATATAGTGTTACGTAAAATTGATTTATACTTTAACCCTGCAGCATTTGGGTTTTTTTTTACGTAAATTTTTTTTTTCCTTAGATAACTTTGATAGCCATGAGGTCAAAAAGTCTGAGAACAGTGAAAATCTGGGATCCAATGTTCATTTAGAATTGGAAATAAGCTGTAATTTTGGATTTAAAATAAAAAGTTTGGAAAGATTATGAGGAAATTAGAACACAGACCAGACAATGACGATTTACAATTACTTTGGGTAACACTTTATTTTAAGGCGCCATTATTACACATTACATGTACTTACTATAATAATAAAAATAAATTATGCATAATTACATGCAAGTTACCCTATGCCTAACCCTTATCATAAACCTTATCTTATAGTATGTGCATGTAGTTAATTAATTTTACTCAGCAGCACATACACTGCAACAGGGACACCCTTAAATAAAGTGTAACCCAACTTAGACATTTGGATGTTCTGGCTTCAGATGGTATTTTTTGACCGTTGACAAATTTTACACAATCAAAGTCCTATGAGACATGCTCAAATTATTCACAAATCACTCAAACTGTTCTGATCATATATTTTGTAATACAAAAAAATGTCAAATCAAATGAGAAAAATGCAGACTAGAATAATTTCTCAGACTTTGGATCCTTTGTCAGTTATGAAATCAATGTGTAACAGCATACAGTATATTTCTGCAGGTTTCCTGTTCTGTTCTGCAGTGAAGTATCATCAGTAAAAAATAAATGCTATCAAACATTTAAAAAATGTGCAAGTTCTGTACCAATCCTAATATGGACTACATATCTCCCCATGAATATTATAATTGATTGATTAGGAACTCTACAACAGTTTCTTCTCACACCTCAGCATGTTGTTGCATTAATCCTCCGCTCTTTGTGTTTTGCTTACTGTATTCATTATTAAGAGGTGAGATCATAGAGACATACTGGTGAACAGGAAAGGCTGGTGCACTGATAGTTTGCCAGTCTCTCCTGCTGCTGAGAGCTAAGCTATAAAAGCCCTCTCCTCCTCAGCTGGAGCCCATTTCTTGCTCTGAAGTCTCACAGTGGGGAAAGCAGGGATGAAGCTACTCTTTGCAGCTACTTTTGCACTCTTTGTGCTGTCTGCCTTTGACCAGGCAGACTCCTCAGCTTATGACAAGATAGTTGCACATAGTCGTATCCGAGCAAAGAAAGAAGGGTAAGAGATTTTATTTATTAATATTAAAATATGAGTTATTATTCATAATAATAATATTAGTTATAATGTTTTATATTTAAATTTAAACGGTTTACATTTGTTGTTATTATTATTATTGCTAATATTATATATACTTTTTTCGTCCTTGGACAAGTAAACTGTAAAATTGTAAACTATCTGATCTAAAATTAAGAAACTAATACTTCTTAAAATATTTAAACCAAAAAAGTATGTTAAGAATAAAAAAATGTTGAATAATATTTTCTATAATCTTACTTTTAATATTTTTTTCATTTTGTTCATATTTAATATTTTACATTTTTGTTTAATTACAATTTTCCAATAATACATTTAATTAATAATAAAAAAATTACAATCCATGTATTTTATTTATTTATTTACCTTTATTACATCAAAACACACACACAAAAAGCAAACAAATTTTTATTGCACTTTTTGCTTTAGCTTTACTCATTTTCCCCTGCCTTACTTCTCTCCAGACCAAATATGTGCGCTCTCCAAGAAGTGGTGGGGACAAAGAAGAAATACTTCAGCACTTGTCGTAATTGGTACCAAAAGTCCATCTGTGGAAAGCCAGCGTAAGTCTGATGTTTTATGATTTCTGGCTATTAGAATTTCTGTCTCTTTGACAGACACTGGAAAGTTCCAGCTGCTTCAGTGGTCAAAGGTGAAAGGTTACTGTCCCAGCTGGTAAGAGTGCATTAAGATTTACAACAGTTACATGCACGTATACTTTCCCCCTTAAGCTGGGTTCCAAACGCAGCCTAATAGTCGAATTTACAATGCTTTAAACAACTCTGAAAAGTATAGAATTTGACAGCAGCAGCAGATTTGCAGTTCAACCTGGCTCCCAAAACAAAGAATGGATAAATAGAAAAAGAATTACTCCACTGCTAGTAACTAAACTCCATGCATTGCTACAGCACTCTCACAATCCACCGGAGAACTGCAGAACCTTAATTGGTATAAAATGGTGAGACCCACTGACATTGTCTGGACATGCCATGAGTGATTAAAGAAAGCAGTGGAGCCCGTCTGGGGTGCTTGGCTTGTGTTGAAACACCCTTCCTTAAATTTCTGTCCTAAGGCAAAAATACACAGCTGTCTGCTAAGTGGAAATGCCAGCAGGATCTTTTATTTTTTTGTGAAGCTCTTTTTCAAAACTAAGTGAACTTAATGAAGTGTGAAATGTAAAACAACAACAACAACAACAACAAAAGATTGCAACATCAAGATCAACAATGTGTAGTAAGATGAGTGCAGAGTCCTACTGTGAAGACTCCAGTAATGACCTGGTGGTTTCTGGAAAACAGCATGGTCAACCACAACCGTTGGTTCATGTTAAGTTTGTTATGCCTCCGGTTTCAAATTCTTTTTCCGTGGTTGGAAAAGAGAGGAAACGGCACCGTAAAGAGGTTACCCGGCCATTCACGTGTGACCAAACAGCAACGTTGTGAGGTAACCTCCAGTGGTTTCAAACTTCCTTACTTGCAAATCCAGACTTGCCTGCGAGATTCTGTAGATTTTCTGCCTCCCTTGCAGTTTTGATTATTGGAAATCCAGGAACTGTTCTGAGTATTTTTCTGCACTCAGCAGACCATTACATAGCGGTCTGGCAATCTTTGCAAATATCTGGTTTAGTGTTTTTATCCTGCATAACTGAGATGAGTACGACAGTCCTAGATCTCTCGCAAAGATTGGTGCAAAAAACTATACATCACAGATGGCTCAACATGCAGATGAGGGAAGATTAAAGATTACTACCATTGAAGTGTTCAGTTTCATTCAGATCATTGGTTTGATGTTGTACAAAGCTTATGTAGACATATTTTGCTAGATATCTCCACCATCTGATGGTTTTAACTCCATCCTAATGGTTTGAACATGTGTGTAACTGGTGACTCACTAGGGAGAACTTCAGTTTATTTGGAAAATCAGACCTTCTCCCCAATGATTAATGTAGCCGTATTCCCTCAGAGTGTCTGGTCAACAGGAGTCATGTTTTCCTTCTGATTTTGGGAGAGATTCTTTAGAAGCTCATGTTCTAGCGAGACTCTATGACCTCATCGACATCCCTCGTCTCCCCTTTCACTGTGCTTCACTTCCATAGAACACTCAGTCACCAGAAATGATCCAAAACTATTGCTTCTGGATCCCTTTGTAAGGCGGTCACATAGAGGATAACTTTGAAATGCCAATTAGGTTCTTACAGTCTCATGATTGCGCAATCGAAGACTTGTCCGTTTCCAATGTTCCACAGAACTCAGCACTGGATGACATTTCTCATCTGATGATTTGCAGGCTGTTTTAACTGTTTGGGGAATTCAGCAACTTGCATCACATGGAACCGTTTTGATGGTGTAGAGATTCCTAAGTGCAGCAGCCCACTAACCCTGACTAGTGTCCATCTGTGAATCTCGACCACAGCTAAAACTTCTCAGCGGATCGTAACTCTCCAGTGGTGTTTTCTCAGAGGACCATATAAAAAAACTGTTTCCCATTAAAAGCTATTTCTTAACTCTACAATATAGCTACTATAGTTGGTATAATTAGCTTAGGTGAGTTTTATTGAACCCATTATTTATATTAAGAGCCTGTTATTATGCATATGAACTTGGAACTGGCTGATCACACAATGAAGAGAATGGAAAATAAATAAACAATAATTATACATAAAAAGATCTGTTTATGGTGGTATTTAAAATCCTAATTAAAAGTCTTAAAGTCTGCACAAGTTGAAAACTTACAAATCCTAAATTTACATGATGCTTAGTAAAATAACTTGATATGCAGATGTGTACATTTATATTTAGAGAATTATGCATTTGTATATATATATTAGATTATATTTTTGGTTTCTTAATTCTACCAAGAACAAAATGGCTTTTCAACCATGAGATTCAATTTGTGTGGTCATGGAAATATATTTACAAGCTTGGTTTGAAGGTTTAAAGAGCCGCTTTCAATGAAAACAGAAAAACCATAGTGTGTGCCCTTCATTACTGGAAAACTGCTGATTAGACATTTCGTTCCATTGTACATTGCAACTTCCAAAAACCAACATTATACATTTGCTTTAAAGGCATGCTGAATCCAAAAAATACCCCTCAGCCTTACCAAACCACCAAGCTGGTCTGAGCGCTCAGCTTCAGGGCACTTAAAGTATTAATGCAATGCTGTGACAACATAATTATAGTGGAATACGGCACAAACCTCAGGACCACATAGCATGTTTATGTACAAAGACAGTTAATAGTTACCATATGGACAGAATGTCTGTCCAGGACCATGAACTGTGTTATCATTAAAACCAGGATAGCTTGTAACGACGAGTGAATTGCATCCAGGAAAAAAATTAATTTGAGTCTGTACACTACTGGTATTGTATTTTTTCAAATGGCGCCATATGTGTGAGATTCAATACTCACTTAACACATGTTCTTCTTGTTTTCTGTCTTCCTTCTTTGTCCAGGACTGTGTTGTATGAGTGCTGCCCAGGTTACATGAAGCTGGATGGCATGCGTGGTTGTCCTGCAGGTTGGTTTCTTAATAATTGCTTACTGAGCAGTCAGACATTGGAGAAACATTAAGTATGACTGTATTGTCAATACATTTATCAGATCGTAACCTAATTTGAGAGCTGCAGTCTCAGAGCTAATCATGCAGCCAATCTGTATCACTTGTCTTGCAGTTGCTCCCATTGACAACGTTTTTGGCACCCTCGGCCTGGTCAAAGCCACAATGACCCAGGATTACTCTGCTATGTCCAAGCTAAAGGGAGAGATCGAAGGCGCTGGATCATATACTTTCTTTGCCCCCAGTAATGATGCCTGGGACCTTCTCGATTCAGTAACATCTCATTCCTTCTTTCTCATTGCAGCACACATGTAAAAATTTAGTTATTCCTTGACTGTTTTGCAATGATGCTCTGTGTCTTACAGGAAGTAAGGAATGGTTTGGTGAGCAATGTTAATATCGAGTTGTACAATGCTCTTCACTACCACATGGTCAATAAACGTCTGCTTACCAAAGACCTCAAGAACGGAATGACCCCCACCTCTATGTACAATGACTTGAACCTGCTCATCAATCATTACTCCAATGGAGTAAGTTGATTTCTTGAGAAATGGAGGGTTAGGTTATAGGTTACTCGGGTCTCCATGAGGAACTAATTTTACATGTGGTTATCGTTCAGGTTGTCACAGTGAACTGTGCCAGGATCATTCATGGCAACCAGGTGGCCACCAATGGAGTGGTCCACGTCATTGACCGCGTCATCACAGCCGTTGGCAACACTATTCAGGATGTTATCGAAGTGAATGACGACCTGAGTACTTTGACCGTAAGTTTTAAGGAAACTTGGAGCCACGTAGTCCATGAAGCAAAGTTGTTTATGCTCCGTTTCTTGTCCAGACTGTGGCCACTACTTCCGGTTTGATTGAGAAGCTGGGTCAACCGGGACACTTCACCCTGTTCGCCCCAACCAATGAAGCCTTTGAAAAGCTGGATAG
Organism: Enteromius treurensis; assembly: GCA_032275025.1. Lineage (NCBI taxonomy): Eukaryota > Metazoa > Chordata > Actinopteri > Cypriniformes > Cyprinidae > Enteromius > Enteromius treurensis. Next base: position 13,964,032 of record JAUCMU010000027.1, read on the forward strand.
AGAGGTTCTGGACAGGCTTATGGAAGACAAGAATTCCCTCCAAGGTAAACCCAAGCACCAAGACATAAAGCCCCATGCGCTATTCTCAAACGGAGTGCAGAAGGGAAACGTTAAGTCCCATATTGACGGCAGACTTGGCACAAAGAAAGACTTTATTCTTATTTAATGAGACAAAGGTGCAGGAAATCAAGGGGCTGGCGGTTCCCTCGTGGCGTGTTTGTTGATCTGAGTCAACTGAGTGAGGCGAGTGTTATTTCACTCCCTTTCAAACCAGATGGGCCTGCTATACCCCAAGCTGTAGACCTGGAATTCTCAGACAGTTGGCAAACAGTGCCATAACCCCACTTATGGGACTACTTTGAGATTTAGGCACGGATACAGTTGAGCCACTTGGAGATGAGATCAAATCTGAAGGTTTTCGGCAGCAGAAATAAAGTTTATGGGTAGGTCTTACAGTATTTTCAAAATACTGTGGTTGATGTTTGCTTTGGAGTTCGGAAACATTAGCTTTCCCAGTGATCATGTAAAAGAATTACGTAATGCCCACTCTCATGAATATAGGGTTTGTCTAAAATACACTAAGGGTTATATTAACTGTTCGAATGAAAACTAAAATAAAACTAATATTATGGCCAAATCTGTTGTGCCAAACGGAAAGATATTCGATCTGCAGCCAGGGAAATAAAAAAAAAGAGAAAAACTCTAAGCTTAACCTAGATAGTAATGCATGGTGCAGTTAACTATTCACAGCATATAATACCATCAAATTTAGCACGCGGTGAGAAAACATCCATTTGAACCCTCTCTAACCAATGGTTCGTGCTTTCCAGAGAGACGCATTTTATAACTGTTAAAACAGTATGTTCATTGTAAGGCCAAAGGAGAAAGATCTCTGACCTTCTGAAAAGAGCATCGTCTTTGTCTTGCCAGAAACATACATACAGGAAACAGCTGTTAGCTTTACAATCCAGTGAAATTTAGCAGCGATGGGATCTCTGTCCTTTTATTAGTCTCTAGTCAGATATTTGACGGGAGATCAGAGTGCTCCATTTGCAGTCAAATGGCTTGGAGCTGCTGAGAGACTCACTCAGAAAGGACCCAAAGGCTCCCAAGGACCCCTCGTGGAAATTAATGGTAAATGCAGTGTCATAATGGATTACGTTCAAGCGTTTGCATGCTATCTACATAATCTATCTATAAAACCATAGAATTTGTAAGTTTTGTGGCTTTAGGTTAATGTCTGTAAGCTATGAACACAATGCTTCTAACTGCTACTGCCTAACTTGGTAGAGACAGGCATCTCAAATTTAAAACCATTCTCTTCCAGAAAATCGCATTAGAAATTTGATGACATATGTTGCACTACACCGATTTTTATTAAATCAAAAGCACTCTAGAATGACAACTGCAATCAACTACCAAGGAAAATTTTTTTCCACGTGCCCTGCCTAAACTTTCTAGAACTGTGTTTCCAAATGATTTCAAGCAAATTAATGTGAAACAAATACTGAGTTAAATCACTGTGCAAAACTGTCATTTAGCGTTTTCAAATCCGACTCATTCCCATTTGTGATTTTTACCTGATGTGATACGTTCTGAAAACATAATAAATGTAATTTTTCCATGATTTCCTCATATCTCAAGAGGGGTGTAAGAAGAATAACAGATGTTCTCAGATGACAGAGACTAATCTTTCTTCTCTTCCAGCTCTCCTCAACTACCATCTGCTGAACTCTGTTCAGTGCTCCGAGGCCATCATGGCCGGCACATCTTATGAGACCCTGGAGGGCAGCAATATTGAGATTGGCTGCAATGGAAATAGTCTCACAGTCAATGGCATCAAGATGGTATTCAAGAAGGACATCGTCACCACCAATGGAGTCATCCACCTCATCGATCAAGTCCTTATGCCCGACTCTGGTAAGCTTTACCTCCTACCATCCTCCAAACATGCTTTTTAAATATGAGGTTTAAAATATGAAAATGTGCATTTTTTCCAAAGCTAAGCAAGTTATGGAGTTGGTTGGACAATCTCAGGGCACCTTCAGTGACATGTTGACAGAGCTGGGCTTGTCTGCAGCTATGAGACCCCAGGCTGAGTACACGCTTCTGGCTCCACTCAACACAGCCTTCAACGGTGAGCAAACATGTCTAAATACACGTCAGTCTCTTTGACTAACTTTCATGGTCTCCTTGCCTTAACGCAGCTGCTGGTTTCTTCTCTTTCATTGTCTGTTTTAATTCTACCTTAGCAAAGCCTGTGTTCTTTCAATTGCTGATGTGCCTCTGTTGACCTCCGCCGTCCCATAACTATAACTTTGATTCCTCATGGGATAGCAGGTTCAAAAACAGATTCATACAGTGCATGTGTATGGAAAATGGCAGTTTGCTGACAGGGTAGCTGTATTTTTTAATCTAGGCGTCTCATCGGGTTTCCAGCGCTGAAAAGTTGGTGAAGGAAAGAGGAGGCGAAAGCTTCTGTTAACCCACCTCCCAAATAGAAGGTTTCAGACCTCACAGGAGGCTAGGAGGCTGGATCTTTCACCTCATCATCACATGTTTGTAGTTCATTTGTTGCTAATGACAGGTGAACACATTCATCACATTATATTAACAGGGTAAATTGTTCTTTTTACTAGGCTGCGTGGGGGAAAAGGGACAGTGCCTGGGGTTACAATAACTAAAAGTCCTGTCTGGGAATGCACATTCCATAAAACTGCTCTCCGCTAAAGGACAGCCGAGTTTTAACATGTTGCAGTTTGACACATATGATGTTTCTGTGGTAAATCTTCTTTGGATATGTGAAAGCTTTAATATAGAAAAGGTTGCTCTTTTTTTCAGAGCTGCATTGTATCATGTGACAAATGTGGTCACAATTAAGTTTTTTTTCTTTTTCTGCATTCTAGATGAGGTGATGTCCATGGACCAGAGCTTCCTGAAGATCATTCTGGAAAACCACATCCTGAAGAGCAAAATTGTGCTGAGTCAGCTATATAATGGTCAGCGCCTGGAAACGCTCGCCGGAAAATTTCTCAGAGTCTTCGTCTACCGCACAGTCAGTATTGTTTTATATGTCCTTCTTTGAGATTTACATATCATTTGTTATATCCATATGGCAATTTTTTTTTTAAAAGAATAAATTAATTTGATGATTACTTAATTAATTTAATTGTTTATTTGATCGTACATTTGAATGCGCAATAAAATGGCAAAAAATATATATTAAATATAAAAATATACTGATTATATGTGGTATTTATGTAAGTATATATGAAATATACTTACATATTTATATTAACTTGAGTATTTTTATGAGACGGCTACTACATAATATTTATTTTCCCCTGCCTTCTTGTTCTTGCATGTTTTCTAAATGTATTTTTTAAGCATAATACATTAACACATATTTATAATATGTATATACTGTTTATATACCTTTTTTGTCATATGGGAGCATTTGAACAGCATCATATAAAGTAAAAAAAATATATAAATTCTTATTCTTTGCCCATTACTTACACTGACATTTACTGACAGTACAAGTGATAGCTCAAACAGTTTCCATTAGTAACCTCAGAGGAAGTGAACTGTCTCGTAATATTTTAACTACACAGGCTGTCTGCATTGAGAATGCCTGCTTGATCCGTGGAAGCAAAGAAGGAAGTAACGGTGCCCTCCATCTAATGAAGAGCCTGATCACGCCAGCAGATTCAAGCATGTACCAGCTTCTGGTGAAGAACGGAGCCTTTAAGTGAGAAAAATAACATGTTTGCACAGTCAAAGTGAAGATGGCTTTCTTGTTCTTGTCTTGACTGTATCATTTTATTGCTGCAGGATCTTTTTGTCCCTGATGGAGGCAGCTGGCCTGACTGATCTGCTCAAACAGGAAGGAGATTTCACACTTTTTGCTCCCACAGATGAGGCTTTTGCAGGGCTCAGCGAGAGAGACTTGTCTCTTTTGAAGAGTGAGTCCTTTCATGCTGTACATGTCATTTTCGAGACACCACATCTAGAATTACTGTTAAGCCATGTTTTATTCAGGATTAATGAGATTAAAGATGAAAGGCCGAGCCTACAGAATGTGACAGCGTCTCTTATTTGTGATCAGGTGACGTTAACGCCCTCAGAGCCATCCTGCTCTATCACTTCAGTAACGGCGTCTTCATCGGAGGAGGCTTGGAGACTGGAGTCACTAACCTCCTGAAAACTCTCCAGGGCAGCAATTTGAAGGTGTTGTATGTAAGTATCCAGCACTCTGCATGTCTAGCCTTGAAATTAATTTCCAGTCACAACATCTGTTTTAGGGACACATGTGAGAACCTTAATCGTTAATAGTTGTAATATAATACAGCTGTAATATAAAGTTTTATGGTGGGAATTTCCTGTAAGAAAAATCTAAATATTCTTTGTAGAAAATTAGTATCTTGATACAGCCTCTACAGAGAATTGATTAAAAAGTTTCTGTATATAAGTGCAAAAAATAGTTACTTTAAAACATAAAAAAGTTGCAGGTTGTGTTTCTTTGATTAAATAAAAAATGTATTTAACCGTAATACTGTAAACTGTTTAAAATAACCTAAATAATATTTATTATCTGTCAGTTTATTATTTATTATGAATAGAAATATTAGCTTACACCAATTAACCCTTAACATTCAGTTCAGATACAACTCCCCAATATAACAAGAATCTAGCAAACAGCTAAACAAGAAAGTATTTTTGCATTTATTTTTATGTCATATGCAAAATAAACTTATAATTGAATTGTTATATATTTCTTTGTTTTTGTATGTTTAATCATTTTTATCATTGTATATTTTGTTCCATTTTTTTATGTCCCAACATGTATGTTTTGTTATGATACCTTTATTATAACATTTATTTGTCGAAAACATTTTGCAATTTGTAGGCAAATGAAAGCATTCATGTCAACACTGTGAAAGTTCCTGATTCGGATCTGATGGCCACAAATGGAGTAATTCACTTCGTTAGGACTCTTCTGTACCCTGAGGGTGAGATTTATGAAATAATGCCTTGATCTTTGCACTGGCCTTTTTTTCCTTTTTAAATCAAATCCATGTTTAAGAACTGTGTTCTGTTTTGAAGATATACCAGTTGGGAACCAGAACCTCCTTACACTCCTTAGAAGGATCATCCGATACATCCAGATTAAGGTATTGAACTGCCACATGCTCCTTCAAAGCCATGTCCTAAACATTAAGTATTTTACATAAAGGCCTGTTTGTGGACCCGTTGCCCTGAAGGTCTGGGCTTAACTTGATTATGTTCAACCAAACACAGGCTTCATAACTTGATATGATCTTGCAAAGCAGATGTGTAGTATGATCCAAATGTCATATTTTTTTCTTTTTGTAATTTTATAGACGTGCCTAAAAATTGTAATAGACTGGATATATATACATATATATGTGTGTGTTTTTTCCCCTTTGTAGTTTGTCTCTGGATACAGGTATCAGGAGATCCCTCTGACATTTATCAGTACGTATATTTTTTATCTATTTTCTCCAAAATTATATAAAATTATATAAAATTCCGAGATAATTGTCACCAATGCAACTCATTACTAACAAGACGGCTAGATTGGTTTGTTGCATTTGTCTAATGACTATTGTTTTTGTCTGTGCAGTCCAGAGAGATCCCATCATCAAGAAGGTGACACGGGTTATTGAGACCCCACCAAAAATGAAAACGGTTACCCGTGTGATTGAAGGTCAGCCCACTTTCACTAAGGTCACCAGGGTAATCGAAGGTGATCCTACCATGACTAAGGTTACAAGAGTCATCGAAAGAGAGCCATCTTTTACCACGGTTGTTGAAGGTAAACATAATTTAACACACCCATGATGTAAATGATTGCGTCTGCATGTGTGTGTGTTACCTAAACATTAAAAGATCATAAATCTGTGACCCTGGATCACAAGTCATAAGTGTCTAAAATTGAGATTTATACATTATCTGAAAGCTGAATAGTTAAGCTTTTCATTGATGTGTTTTAATATTTGGTTGAGATAAACCTATTTGAAAATCCGAGGGCACAAAAAATTGAGATCAACTTCATTTTTGCGATGCTAGGAGAGTACTTTTTTGAATAAAGAAAAAAAAATAGCTTGTGTAAATAAAATGTGTATAAAAATGCAATGGGTTGTCTTTTAGTCATACTGTCAAACACCAAATATGTGATAAAAATATGGCTATAAAAAAGCATATGTGATGTTTCAACAGTTGTAGTTCAAGCCAGAACCCATCGTTTCCAGGACATGGATTTCACGGTTATTAATGTTTTGTATCTACAGGTCCTGAATATTCAGTCAGCAGCTCCACTGATATGGAGCTTTATGGTAGAGTGTGACACTTTATTAGCATGCTAGCGCCAGCGCTAACTCCACTTTGAGATCCTCACTCCAAACTTTTTTTCCCCAATAGATTTAGTCATATTCCAGGTAACAGATTGAAGTTTGGCATTATATTATGCTAAAGATACGGATAAAAGACAACTAATCCTTTTGGTTTATTGTTCTTCTTTGGATACTCTTTACCTTTGGGATCTCTTCTAGCTACAGGCTACGGAGTAAAGCCGGTCGACTCAACCACTTTTTCCTCCTTTTTCCTTATCTTTCCAGTTCTTTATGTATAAGCAGTTAAATGTGAGTATCATTCATAATTTTTTCTTTTTCCCACTTGATTTAGGCGATAACGCTGAAGAAATCACCAGATTTATTGAAGGTAAGATTCTGATATTAGTTATTTTATGCCATGCTAAATCATCCTGACATGGCTGACATTTATTTGTTTTGCTAATTCATTTCCAGGGGGGAGAGTGCCTTCAAGAAGACCAGGTAGGTTTTATGCAAGGCAATATGCTTTAAAAAAGTGGTCAACTTGTGGTAACCCCTTTTTTATTCATATATTTTGTAGCAGTACCCCGGAGGAGAACCTAAATCAAGACCAGCCGCAGTGAACACAAGTAGAAAACAAGACCTGAAGAGTATAGCATATACTTCCTTCATTTACTTGCGCAATGGTCCAGAACCTACTAGGTTGGAGTTGAGTTAAAGGCATAAGAAAAGCGAATTTTCTTTTTGATCTATGATGAAATTCCCCATACGTTTGTAAATATTTCATTTTTTGATGTAAAATGTGGTTTGACATGATAATCTGATGATTTAGTGTTAAAACGATTACAACCATGCATTACGTGTGGAGTCCCGGTACACTTAAGGTATCCGAAAAAAAAAAAAAAAAAAGGAAATGTTCATATGTAATACACGGTGTAGGGAAGAGCTGCCTTAAACCAGTAATATGAATGGATTTTTCTGGGGTTTACCGTTGCATAGACAATGATTTTATGGTGCTCATGTTTAGATGGTGTACAATCTAAAATAAAGATGTTGCATTGTTTTGTTATTAAATCTCAGATCATTTTCATGTTTTTTTTTCTTTCTTTTTTTTTTTTTCTTGTGGGATAAAGGTTAAATGTTCTTCTTTACTGTTTTGTCTGTGTATGTAAGTGTGTCCATTTGCATAAACCATGCGCAAATGTGCAGAACAATACATGCTTTGAAAACTCAAAGCTTTATCTCAAACTGAATTTTCATGTTTCCAGTCCAAATTGAATTCAACAGAAACAGTTTTTGGCTCCTTTGCATTTATTTTTCCATTTCCATAATAAACTCAACTTTTAGACGTGTAATTGTGTGTGAGTTTTTGAATTTACACAACTTAACTATGACTTTTTTAATTAAAAAATTATATTTTATCACAATATTGAAGCAGTATATTTACCAGGTACTCTGACTTGTAAAAATATTTGTAATGCAAAAATGAAGATTAAGGCTGATATACTGTAAAAGCCTTGTTTATCAAATATAAAAATTCATATTTTAGCACAGTCAGTAAATATTTCAGGACAGGTTAAGTATCTCAAGTCCATACACCCATCAGAAATGACTTGATTAATGCATGATTTCACAGAGAGTGTGATGTATTTGTGAATTTATCAACTTCAAGCCTTTTTATTTGCCTCCCTAAAGGTACAAATTCAGGCAGCCAGTGTAATGTGGGATGAGACTAGGCACACCTATATTACAGAACCTTTACATAACTTCTATGTTTTAGCATGTCACGCACTGACTTTTTTTTGTCAATATGGAATTTAGCATACGTTACCTAAAAAAAATCCTACAAAAGAAACACTGCATGAGCTTTCCAGCTTAATTTCCTCCTTGATGCAAATTAAAACATTTGAAAAACACTCTTTTACTATTATTTTGCTACTGTAAAAAATGCTGACTGCATAAATTCTGATTACAAAAACGTAATGCACATTTTATATTAGGATAGTGTTTTTACTTGTAATAAATATTGCTACAATTTTTACTGTATAATAATTTTTTTTTTTTTTAAGCCTGGACCAGATAAATGATCACACTCAATGGATATATAAACTAAATGCATGTAAATCTAAACAGCCAACCCAACTAAGAATGCAAGGAGCTGGAAACATTTTTCAGAAGACAAGACTGAACTTGCTGCTATTCATTTGCACACAGAGGTGGAGGTCAAAGCGGGACATTTCGGATGGGGGCTAGTGGCGACATGCATCCCACTACGGTGCAGCTGGTTCATTTGAGCTGCTTCCAAGACCTATACAGTCAGATTCCAGTGTGTTCTTTCTCTTTGAGTCACTTCATCTGATCTCAATCTAATTAGCAGAAGAACCAAACTTTTGATCATGTTCTGATCTTTTGTAATTTTGTATACATCCAAATGCTCAGATAATATCTTTCATTTGCAGTTATGTTGGAGCCCAACCCTCAATAGCTTGTTCAAGCAAGAGGGGCAATGCAGAGAACCGCAAACTGGGAAAGGGTTGGTTGCACGACACATGCAGGTGGGTTGCAACTCATACACCCTCACACCTTCTCGAACAATCTGTCAAGATATTGGAAATGACTTGTTTGAGGGGGAGGGGGGGGGGGGGGGGGATTGAAGTTAAGTAGGGATTGGATTTGCATATACAGAAATGTCAAAATGGACTGGTAGCATGTTCTTGCAAATAAAAAATATTTCACAGAAAGAGTTCACCGTTTACTCCCCCTGGTTTTGTTCAATTGTATATGCAAAAATCTGCAACACTGACAGACTTAAACAGGTTTAGCTTTGCCTAAAGGGTCAAAGGTCACTACCCAGTCCCAGACATTGCATCCCAAGACAACAGGCACTTAACAAATGGGCCGGGAGGGAAAGTTATAACTTTTGCTGTAAAAACATGAGCGGGGAGAGTCGCAACTGCCAAATTTTACTTCCAAACATTGCTATTTATGTGACAGGCCTGAAATTTAAAGTTACAATAAAAAGGAAGAACCATTGCCTGATTTATTAATAACCACATTGTTTTTAAAAGATATAGTTAAAATACCATGCTGTTGAGAATCCTGGCACTGGGTGGCTATGCATGCACTCCATACATCGCAGGTTTTTATGAGTGGTTGAAATGGAATGCTTTATTGCTAATGTTACAATATTATACTTCGTTTTCTTACTCTCTTCCCTCTTCTTGTGTTTTCATTTCTTTAATAGTGTGGTTGAACGGTTCTTCATTATAGTGGAAAGAACAACTGTTAAAAACTAATGAATATAGAACCAACAATGATTTCGGAAAAAGTAAATTTGTTTGGTTTTGGGCAAAAAGTCTCTTACTTAAATTTTAACCCTTATATGCTAAATTAATACCATAAAGTATCTTTAATATTTTACTATATTTTTTAAAATGTTCTTTATTCCTGTGATGACAAAGCCGATTTTTTCTGTCACATTATACTTCAGAAATCATTGTTAATATGATGATTTTGTGCTCAGAAATATATCTTTAAAAAAATATAGAAAGTTTAAAAAACAGCATTTATTTAAAATAGAAATCAGTTTTGATCAATTTAATGCCTTACTGTATATTTATCTCTCTTTAAATGTACTGTACTGTATATTTCTTTTTGTTCTAAAGATATTATTGTTTAAAGAAATAGTTCATCCAAAAAAGAAAATTTTGTCATCATTTAGTCACCCTCGAGTTTTTCCAAACCTGAATGAATGTCTTTGTTCTACCAAACACAAAGGAAGATATTTTAAAGAAAGTTTGTAACCAGGCTGTGCTGGGTCACTATTGACTTCCATACTATCTGTTTTCCCAAAAACAGCCTTGCAAACTTTCTTCAAAATTTCTTCCTTTGTGTTCAGCAGGCCAAAGAAATGAACTATTCCTTTAAGGAACTCAACTATTATTGTAACACATTTATCTTGTTTATCTCACGTCCCTAAGTATGTTATGTTTTGTGAAACCACATCCTGCCTTTTGTTTCGCATTAGTTCCTGTAAGTAATTCAGTTTTGAACTGTAGCAGCTCCATATGATGAGGCATAAACAACACAACTCTACCACTCACGTCTTTTAAATAAAACCAGTTAGTTTGGATGTTACAACATGAAGCACATTTTTAGGTTATCAAAACATTTTTAGTGCTTACTTGAAACTGTTTATTCCAATGAATACAACTTCTGTCTCTGCAAACAGATGTGTGTGTGTTTCTGCACACATAATGAAAAATCTACTCTATTCGTATCCTTCCAATACTGAAGTTAGGCAGTTAATCACAGTTTCAATTAGCTGCACCATTTGTATTGTGATGATGGAGCTTAACAGTTACATAACTGGGTTTGACTACCTGCCAAAAAAAAAAATACTTACAGTAAGTTATGAAATTGGAGAACAATAATTCGATAAATCAACTCATATTTTATTATATCAAAGTTGACATGGAGTGTAAACATTAAAACAAAATATATCAGGACACACAAAGCCATCTGTCCCATGGAAGCCTTCAGAAAAGAGATTGAGAGCAGCTGTCAGGAGGTATTTTGGCAGTATCAATCACATGCTGGAGAATACAAATACTTGTAGCAAAGCTTTGGGGGGATCTTGAACTCATGAATTATCCAAAGGTTTATCCATCACCACTTTCAGCCGCTTTGAGTTGTTTTTCATAACGTTTTGCGTTCTTCTGTTGGTTTCCTTCCATCATGAACAGTAACTATCTTCATTTTCACAGTCTCTTTAGCTGACACGAGATGATCATCTAGCGCGAGGAACGACTGAGCTCTCCACCCTAGTCCTGGAAGCTCAAAACTATGAATTTCTTAGCACATAATAAGATAATGATTGTGTGTGCAGCGCCGTCTGAATCTGCATTCTGATACATAGCAGTTGGATCCATGCACACTAGGACTTTTCCAAGAAAAGTAATCTACTTCTATGAATGTATCCAGAGTGGACGGGGAGTTTTTGGATTTGTAGATGTTATTGTCTCTTCAACGTAAAACAAAATCTGTCAAATTTACGGTGAAAAACCAGCAGCTGGGGTTGCCAGAATTCGGCTGTAAAAATTACAGCAACACAACATTATAGGTTTTAGGGTTTTAAGTCAAATTTACAGTTAAATACCGTAATTTCATTTACTGATATAATGTTAATATACCAACCTGTTAAAGTACTGAAATCTGTTTCGTAACATTAAAATGCACTGGTAAGCACCAAATGCAGGTGGTGATGAGAAAGTCACATGATGAACCAAAGCCCATTAAAAGCAGCTTTTAAATAGTAACATATACAGTATAGAAGGTGCTCGGTGTCATTCACACAAACACTCGCTAAACTGAAATATGCAATAAACATTAATTTAACGACATTACACGTAACATACAACCCTAATGAATATAAATGATTAAAAAAAACTAAGATGAAACATTGTTATTTCAAAGAAAACATCAAATTCAAACTAAATTTAAAATGCAACGCAGGGAAATCTGGGAATGTCAATTTATGTTTTTTCCTTGTAAATTTAACAGGAATTGACATTCAACCATTTAACAAGTTTTCACAGTAGCATTTTAAATTTTTTACTCTTAAAATAACTGTATTTTTTTACAGTGTTGATTTTGTCAGAAATCACACATTTGTCTTTGTAACCTACCTACTAAAGCTACATAACATGCTGCCTTTTTCCCGGAGCTTTCGACATCTCAAATGGTTGTAGTTAATGCAAAATCTTCATTAGAATCCTCTTCTGAGTTGTTTATCTTCTCAATGAACGACCATTTGACTTTTGCATACATACTTGAGCTTTGGGTTGAGAGGCCATAAAATGTCAAATAACCAGGTTTCCAGATGCTGTAAGTTTCCAGTCAATGCTAATAGATTCTGCATATACATAATAGCCAAAACATGGCATGGCATTATATATTAGTCCAAATGCCGAGTAATTTGAAATTTATTGAAGACTGGCAGTTGGTTGGCACTTTGTTTGTATCTGAATACTGTCCAAAAAAGCACAATCTGACAGTTTGTCAACGTTTAGAGACTGAAACATGCAAAGTACTGTATGTTTTGTCAGGATGTTAGAACAAAAATGAAACCCCTAAAAATACATAAACCACATCTATTAAACAAAGAGAATAATACCTCTGAGAATGAAGAAATGATATGTATACAGATTTGTAGAGTATATGCTGGAAAACATATTTTAACAGTAATAGATGTTTTTTTAACAGCTGTACAGTCTTGGATCCGCTCTAGCAAAGTGTGTCAGAAAAACTCATTTGCAGGGTATCCCGAGGAGGCACACATTTATGGCTGGATCTGGCCAAAATATGACAGGCAAAAGTTCTAAACTCTATGTATAATTGACATTACACAGAAATGAAGCACATTTCCTCTCATGAACTGTGGTTAGGAGGCCATTCTTCCACAATAAACTTGCATGGAAACATTTAAGGACGAACTGTAGACAGTTACAAGCGGCAATGAGATTTTAAAGGACTTTGCTTAAGTACTCTATATAGCATAACTATTTTCTCTTTTTTTCAGAGATATAAGCAGCCTAATAGTAATTTCTGTAGAAATTGTTTTGGTAACCTATTAGAATGGGCCTGCTGTGAAATTCTTCTTAAGTACATTGTAGAGTTCAGAGTGTCACGTTATGATGTAAGTGTCTAGCTGTGACACCGGAGAATGGTCTTTTCCAACGAAAGACAACCACACACATGGTTTGTATGAAAAACACATTTCCTGTGTTCTCTTTTAAATACGGCCACGTGTCACCAAAGGATAAAAAAAGTTATTATTTTCAGTGTGGTCTTGCATGGACAGAGGCATCCATGGCAATATTATATAACATGTATATCATCTTTCCTATTGTTCTTTTAAACAATGATTTTAGCAGTACATATTTTGTACGACTTCTGATCTTATATATATATATATAAATATAAAAAGAGTCTTGAAAGCATCTTGATCGCCCCCAGGTGTCTGGCTGCAGTATAGTTCATACCCCCTATAGCAGGGGTCATCAAACTCGGTACTGGAGGGCCGGTGTCCTGCAGAGTTTAGCTCCAACCCTAATAAAACGCACCTGAAGCAGATAATGAAGCTCTTATTAGGTATACTCCACTTCCACGCAGGTGTGTTGAGGAAGTTGGAGCAAAAATCCGCAGGACACCGGCCCTCCAGGACCAAGTTTGATGACCCCTGCCCTATAGTCTCAGACGTCACGCCCACGGAACGATGGCTAAACGTCTGATGCATTTGGTACAGTTAACTGGAAACCCTTCAGGAATGTCAAAGGCATCAAATGATTGGTTGAATTTTATCGGATTTCCGGGGGATGCGAGTGTAGCGTTTATTTTCGGTCCGGTGGGAAACAAAGCGCGAGCATGTGATTGCGGAAAAAAAAACTGTTGTGTTTACATGAGTGACAATAAGCATTTATTAAGATCAGTTAAACTTTGGATTCTCAAAAGTATGCGAGGTTCACGGCAGATCCAATTTAACTAGTTGTGTGTCCCCTCCTATCTATTATGGAAGATCAAGTGAAGTACCTAACTGAGTAGGGGATATCAGCCGCGTTTGCAGGCAAACATGAAACAACAGACAAACGAAATGAATTGTGACTGGTTGTTTGACATGTCGGTCAAATGACCTTATGGGCGGGCCTTGACCAAAGAAAGCGGCTATAAATTCCAGACCTTCAGCCGTCAGTCTTTTCGTCATTTTAAGTATTTCTTATCATGCTGATGCATGTCCAGGTGTTTGTTGTTCTAACAACTTTATACTAGTTATTTGACGCTACAAAAACGGGGTGTGGTACTGTATCATAATTGTGAGATCGCGATTGGATCTGCGCAAGTTTGGGCGGGACTTTGATTCCGTAGCTCCACCTCTAGATCTCTACTAAACAGACTCCGGCTCCAAATGACGTAATTTTCACAAGATGCCAGCGGCCATACTGAGAATGTTTTGGCTTCACTTTCTACAGTGGAAGGAAGTGGCGTCCATCTTTTTTTTTTTTTACAGTCTATGGGTAGAGTCAGCAGCTCAAAATCAATCCGTCAGCATTTCTGACAAGATAAATATATCCCTGTCCACTATGTAATGCAATAAACACAATAAAGATGCAGTAAATCGTTTTTATTTTTCAAACCACTATTCATATTTGCGTAATCTCGTAATTTTGATGTATTTGCTATCTGAAGGGCCTGTATGGGTGTAGCCTGCTGCATGCGATGTACTTGTTAAATAATAATGCTGTAACCTGGAGGACATTCACCTGCCACCTGCCAGAACACATTTACAACAGCATAACTAGCCTTTAATCCACTGCCAGTATTTACAAACTGATCACAAGCAGAACCGAAAGGGAAGGAAATACAAATAGGCTCCTCTGTGTCCTGTGCCGTTAGGAGACCACAAAGCCTCCAGATGGTATTTGGGCAACTACATCAAACCATGTGATGTTTTATAGTGATACATTCTTGGAAGAAATAATTTTGATCAGTTCCTGATGGATATTTGCCATTGCATTACATAAGTTGTACTATGATTGATTTCAGTCTGCATAATCAGTCACTGGCTTCATTCCATCAAAATCAGGTATTAATTAGCATAGTTCTCATTAAATGTAGTTTATTTATTATACATTTGATAATTTATTTGCTTGTTTGTTTGACTTGTCATAAATTAATGCTGGTTGGTAAATCATAATATCCTTAATAATATTATACAGTGTGCTAATAAATTAATAATTATTCAAAGCTTGCCAAGTCATTGATAGATATCTCCCAAATGAAATGTTAATGTCACAATTTGTTTTGAAGGTGCAAAATAAATAATTTTGCTGGGTAAACCACAAGTTTATTCTGCACTAAAAGGAAAGTTGAGCCTTTAATTGGTGCAGTATGTTTTTAAAAATAAAAAACTAAGGGTGGAGGTCATATTTCCACCGAATTGGAGCCAGATATAGATCACTTTTACAATATCTTCCTGGCCTAAAGATGGTTTTATAGTATGTAGTACTCAATGATTTTGATGATTTTAATGATAAAGTTTAAAGAAACGGGATCTTAAGAACTCAAGTCCTAAATCAGGACATTTTCCACACAAGTCACCCCAAATATCCAGATAAAATGTTAGACTAAACCACTTTCAGGTTCTTAATAGATCTCTTGAAACACAAATCTGCAGGCATAAAAGCATTTGATTCAATAAGTCGACATACTCAGACTACTGCATCATCTGATGTACTTTTTTGGGGGTTTTCTTTTAAAAAATACTTCACTGTTAACAACTACAACCTCTGTTATTGTCCAGCAGCCTGCACTGTTAAAAATGATTAATGTTTAGATTTTTATATGTACTGTAATAAATACACTTATGCAAACAATTCCTCAAACATACATTAGCCTAACAATCAATAAATTATTCAAGTATTTAATATATATTGAAAGTGTGATATATTGCAGTATTCTGATACAATAAATTGAATAATACATAAGGAATTGCCAATTTTCGTGCAGTATAGAAAACAATATCTTTCACATTATCATGCATCTAATTTTGTCTTCGGTGCTGTAGTATATTTCAATATATTGTCTTACATGGCTGTGTTTACGTGTTATAAGCACTATTTTCACATAAAGGTATTTATTATTTAATATTTGCTTTATTTCCCAAAATATCTCCATTTACTTTTTTAATAAAGGTAAAATGCTGAATTTTTTTCACACATTAAAACTGATGCAATGAGGGCAATTTTTATCATTTCAACTTAACTTTTGTTCAATGAATACATTTCTTTAATGAGATAAAGTTGCCAGTCAAATGTTTACATGTGCCATCCCATCCAGCTGTGCTGGATTTCCCATTTTGTCACAAGATTCATTACTTAGGTTGAAGGATGGAGCCTGTCAGAGAGATAGAGCAGAAGTCACAGACACTTGGCCCTCTCTGCTAATCTCTTGTCCTCCTCATTTTTCAAGATTGTGTGCATATGTAAGGAAAAGAAAGTGGAAGGATCCCCTGAAGGTCAGCTACTGGGAAAGGACTTCCTTTGCCAAATTCTAATGTCTTTTCCGTATTTCAAGGAGATGAATTAATTCTTAGGACTCCGCTGTTCAGCAGGACATTAGCCAGATGCTGACGAGTATCACCACACAGACTCATAATGCTGATCTCACATGATACCTCATTTATTCACACTGAATGATGGCAGGTTTTTGACATCCACAGAGACAGTGGTCACATTCATTAACTGGATGATTCTGACATGACAACACTAAACCCAGAAATCAGTAAAAAAGTTTTTTTAAGCATCGTATTTGAGGCAGTGTTCACAAACATTGTCTGAGACCCAGCTGTGAAGGGATTTTTGTGCTTGCACATACAGTAAGCTTAACCTTTTTTATTATGTTATAGCAATAAAAAATAAACTGAACTACAGTGAGTTAGCATAAGAGATAAAAATACAGATAAAAATACACAAGGGATCTTATTTTAGTGGTTTCATTTCATTTTGTTCATTAAACCCTGACATATTGTAAGTTAAGCCTATAGTCCAGAGATACAAATACACCTAGGCTATGATTACTATATTTTTATTTTATTAATGTAAAATACACCTATTTTAATTAAATGTTAATGAATATTAGTTGAGCAACAAGTCCAGGGGGAAAGTACATTGATTTTATTTCATTTAATTTTATTTAGTGAACCTTGATATATTATAAGCAATTTAATTAAAAA
The DNA here is from genome assembly GCA_032275025.1 of Enteromius treurensis. NCBI lineage: Eukaryota > Metazoa > Chordata > Actinopteri > Cypriniformes > Cyprinidae > Enteromius > Enteromius treurensis. The sequence continues at coordinate 13,981,177 of JAUCMU010000027.1, forward strand.
TGTAAATGTAATATAAAACTTTTGATCAGTGTTTTTTTAATGCATTGTTGTCTCTACAGTATCTGTTAAAGCACTGCATCTGAAAATGCTTAGCTCTTTTGAATAAAACAGTACTTCAGCATCATCCTAGGATTTTGTGAGAAGTCAGACAAATGATAAACATTCAAGAGGTGGCTATATGGGCTGAATAGATTCTGGCATAAAAATTGGGCAGACAGAGACTAAAATCCCATCCAAAGTCACACACAGACAAATTGTATCAAGCTGAATACTCACAAGACCATTATTCAATCAAGTTACTAAAATACTCTTTTAAGTGCAGATTTGTTGTTTTAATTTTACAATCCAATTGTGGTTGTAGTCATAGCTGCTTGTAAGATGTTGGAACGATGCGTCAGGATTAGCATGACGTCTTTTCAAACAACCTTTTACCAGTCAATTGCCAGTATTAGTGTCTTAAACACCTTGTTTTTAACTCCTCCCCGTCGCTGGTTGTGGTTTGGTGTTGTGAGCACAGTTGAGCCACGTAGATGGGGATCCCTGTGTTTCTTGAGGCCAGGTTTCCACTACAGCATATGTGTCATGCGCTTGAAGGCCAGCTGCTTGCAAAAACACACTGCTTTTCCAAGTCTTTGTCCCTCTTCTGATCCAAGTCAACAGCAACTGCTTGGAGAAAAAAACAAGCATTTAATGCAGTACATATACACAGATCTTGAATAAATTAATTGTTCTAATAATCATAAGCTGAAGGAAAGCTTATATAATTGTAAACATACTAAAACAGACTGTATGACAAACCTCATTCATTTTCCGTCCCGAAAATGGAACAGGATTGACAAAACAGTCTTTTCTAAAGCACTCCATGAGTTTCAGAATGATATGACTGTTTGTGAAAGTATGAAATTTGTTTGAAGCACAACAACACAAGCTCTGTGTGTTCTGTCTTGTTTTTTTCCCAAGTGTCCGCCTTTGCCCTTATTTGGTGGTTCCTGCATTTGCTATGTTTCCACATATGTTGTATGTGATCTCAGTAAATAAAGAATAGTTCTTTGTTTAACCTAAACGTAACAGAAGACTGGGCCCAAAAAAGCTCTGGAGTTTGTCGCTTGCCTCCTCTCTCTCTACAGTAAGGATCTCCCATTCTACTTCTTCGCAGAGGAGTTTTGTCCACAGACCCTCCAACAGTCTCTATGGGAAACCTGAAAGGACCATAACCAGCCAGAAGAGCCATTCCGCAGTCACGGCCAGGAGTGCCGTTCCCGAGTCCTGTTCCCGAGTCATGGCCAGGCGAGCCGTTGATAGCTATGGCTGTGTTACGGGTGAGTGGGGTAGGGGCTTGGACCTGGCCTCCTGTGGCTCCTGATCTGCCATGGCCTCCAGAGACGTCTGATCCACCTCATCCTGAGGCTCCTGATCCGCCCTGGAGGGAGTCCGTGATGCTGCTCCTTCCTGCCTCCAGGGTGCCCTCCCTCCCCTGTTGTTGTTGTGTGTTATGGTGCGAGGATGCACCTTCTGGAAGGGTGGTGTGATGTCACGATCTGTGTTATGTCACAATGTGTGTTCTGTCTTGGTTTTTCCCCACATTTCCGACTTTGCCCATATTTGGTTGTTCCTGCATTTGTTATGTGATTTCCCGTCATCTAAGTAAATAAAGAAAAGTTATATGTTTAACCACCTGCGTTTCTACTGGGCAAACCATAACCGAAATCACTTAGCTTTGCAATTTTTAATAAAATATGCAGTGACTGTTCAGAAGTAAAAGTACATAAATATAAAAAATATTATCATTATTTAGCCAAACCATGTAAAATTGAAATTCTCAGTGGATTTAATGAGTAGAGCATGAGCTTGTGTCACCTGTGAGTTGTTGTGTTTACAAGGAAACTGGTTTGAATCTGGCTTGGGTCATGTACTGATCCCATTCCTTATCTCCCTCAGGTTTTCTGTCATCCTCCTTCTGAGAACACTAAAAAAGACCATAAAAATACAGTAAGAAATATCACACAAACAAGAGCATGATATGATAGCAGCTGTGTTGATCTCAGACCAACAGACCAACCTGATTATACAACAGCTTAATAAATAGTTTCCATTTTTTTTAAAATAGGGCACTCATACTTGTTTGTTCCTGAATAAACCTTTTTGAGTCACTTTGAATGAAATGGTTGAACAAACTCATACCGTAAAACTGAATCATAAAGACAATAATTTGTCGCAACTGTTTGGCAGCACAGTGTAAATTCTAGAAACAGTCCCTATATATATTCATAAACATTAATGCACTGGGCTGCATTGCTCAAAAACATCATAAGCTATGATGTACTTAAGCTTACTTGGAATACTCATCAGCCAATCAAATATCTCTATTTCAAAGGCAAACAACTCTCAAGGAAATAAAAATTCCAAAATGTTTTTTATTATTATTATTATTATTACAGCGATTCCATAGAAAAAATTACTTCTCCAAACAACCTTTTAGAGAACAGTGCAATACGTGCACTGCTTTGGGTGGTTTATAGAGGTACATATTTATAATGTTATGTGTATGACAAAGGTATTATTATGTCCATGTAATTTAAGGTTGTGGCAAATTGGTAAAATACGGTTTGTATCGTATAAAAACCATCCCAGCTATGGAGAGTACCTATAAACCACCAATACCAATATTTGCATGTGCATGTAAATAATTTTTAAATTCAAAAGAACCTTTTTCCACCATAAGAATTTTATGTGGAATGGAAAGGTTCCATGGATGTTAAATGTTTTTCATAGAAACATCAACGTCAATAAAGAAGGTTGATTTTTGAGAGTGAATTATGGTCTCTAGACACTGTTATTTCAATTGCATGGCCTGTATGCCCGTGCCCTGTTATACTCTATGCTGATTTTTTAAAGAAAACATTGGCACAGGTTTTTAAAACAAGCTTACATTGGCCCAGCAGCCTCTGTGGCAAAAGATTACATTACCCATTGAATATTTTCAGACTAAGAACAAATCCCAAAATTAAGAGTTTGGAAACTTAACATCACATTATAGTAAACTTAACACCTCGAGTTTACAAAATGCTAATTTGATCCTCCTTTTTTCATAGAATAGCTAGAAAGCATATAATAGGAACTTGCCCAGTAAATTTACTGAACACATTTATTATACAGAAATTCTAGATAAATGTGTAGATTTATAAATATTTTGTGTATATATATGTGTGTGTATATATATATATATAGACTCAAGCCATATGTGCTACCTTCAGGGATGTTCAGATTTTATTATGAAACATTTTTCTTGCAGGTCTAAAATGTCAGTAAATTCCCTAATATTTCTCCAATTTGTGAATATTGACGTAACGGAGAAATTAACCTTGCAGGAGAAATTATTCTTCACAACACAGGTTATTGAAAAAAAAAAAAAAGACAGAAATGACCATGGCAATGTTCTGAATGTACTCATCTGTGAGCATTTAAAGGAGTAGTTATTAGTTCCCCACAAATTAGCATTATGTCATATTTTACTTTCTTTCATGACATTCCAAACTTGTATGACTATATTTGGGGGTTTATGGGGGGACTGGTCCTGCCAAACAATAAAATGACAGGAAAAAGTAGCTTTGACAGTAGCTTTGTGTGACAAACAGAATTTTTTTTTCCCAGAAAGTTAAAATGCGTTACTGTTTGGAATGACACGAGAGTAAATTATAATAGATTCTTCATTTTTCTTCTTACAGTAGTTTGCAGACTGCGATTGAACAGATGATGGACAGATCATCAGCAGTCACTTAACTTTTGTTTAAAGTTTGAGATGACAAGAATGTAAAGAAACCACCTTTATATTTTCAAAAGAGCTAGGGCTGAACATTTGACCTCATCAGTGAATATTTCAAAAATGTCAAGTGAGCCAGTGAGTCAATGGGGCTACATTTAAACTTCCATATTTGTACAGTACATATAACCCGATCGAATTATTCAGCACAGGATTTGACTTTCTGTCTTTTACTTAAAACAACAAACCAATGGAAGACAAAAAACCTTTCCAAAATGTGTTTGGTTAGCTGGCTTAGCAATGAGTCAGCTTTCATTTAATAACCGAGATGTAGTGAGGTGTATGTATGTGTGTGAGACTGTGAGGTATGTCTGGGTAGAATTAGTCAGGGCTTTGGTAGTGCTTTGGTAGCATCTGCTGGCCTGATGTGCGGTATAATGGCAACAGTCTCTGTGGCTAATGAAGTCGCTCCTTATTAACTTAGAGCTTTAGCTTCAATCAAAATCAGCTTTAATACTGCGATCCCCTTTTCTTTGTCTACAACACAAATCATGATCCATGTAATGGCTCCACAACAGACAAAAATATCTTTCTCTGGAATCTGAATGCATACAGATAACCACTGCCTCTAGAGAGGTGTTATGTAAATTGAAAAGACAGGTCTGTGGAGGCAATATTCCATGTGCAACAGTTTAGGATGGCCATCCAGAAAAATCTTGTCTCACATCATTTATATTTGAACGGATCTAAAAGGAATAAAAACAGTTAGAAATAATTAAAGGACTCTATAGTTCCACTATTTGGTTAGAAATTTTTATAATATTAAATTAACTTAAAGAGATAGAACATTTAAAATCCTGTCATTAATTACTCACCCTCATGTCATTCCAAACCTATCCCAAAGACCTCCGGAGCACACATTTAGATGTATTTTGATGAATTCCAAGAGCTTTCTGAACATACACACTGTAGACAGCAACACAACTGAAACGTTTCAAGGCCCAGAAATTAAGACATTGTTAAATTAGTCTATACACACACACACACACACACACACACACACAAATCAGTCAGACGAACTAAAATAACCTTAGGATAAGCACACACATATGCACAATCACACTGATCTACAATCTCCTCATAACTGTTCATATATATTTGCAGTACTTGCACACTCTGTAGCTCTTGTTTACACTTGTTTACACACTTGCACATGCACTTTGTCATCTGTTGTCTATTATTGTCTCTTTTCGTATAGGAATAAATAGTTTTTAGGTTGCCTTAAAAATGTTGTCTTGTTAATTTTTTGTGCTGTTAAATTATGTTGTTGCATGTATGTAGCACCTTGGTCCTGGAGAAACGTTGTTTCATTTCACTGTGTACTGAACTGTATATGGTTGGAATGACAATAAAAGCCTAGACTAAACCATGTGACATCAGTGTTTCAGCCTTTATTTTGTTCCAAAGATAAACAAAGGTCTTCCAAGTTTAGATGTGAGGATGAGTAATTTTTTTTTGGTTAACTAACCATTTAAAATAATTTAGTACGTAACACTAACACCGGCTCTTATCTTCTGATGTTCTGATGTGTGAACATTGGACATTCATTCCTCTCTCTCTTTTTTTTTGTGCACGAACTAATAAAACTTTATTTTACTGTCTTTTTTTGTACCTGTCAAACCCAGTGGCAATCATAAAGACCACTTAAATAAATCAAATGAATATCTCATTGTACACACCCTCTCATATTTCCAGTCGAAACATGCAGGGAGCCATAACACAACTACTCGTGTCTTTAGTAAGAGGACTCGGAGAGAAACGTCAAAAAAAGAGGGTCAGCTCCAAAGACCCAGGATGCTGGGTTTTTTTTCTTAAATTATTTTATAGCTCTAGGGTGCATCTAGGCTAAACAATCTATTCCCAATTTTCAATTGTTTAATACAAATTTTAGGTCAAAATCCATCCATAATTGCAAATTTTATATAACTTGCAAATTAAGGTTATTATCATTATGGTAAAGTGACAGGCAGGTGTAGAGGGCTGTGTTTTAGATTGCACCATCAAATTAAACATCATTATCTCAGCATATTACTGCTACTCATCTTGTAGGGCAGAAAACCTTGCCACTGCATGCTCCAGGTATGCATCACAACCACTGAAGGTGTTAGACACTGTTATGCTATATTGTCTTTACAAATGTGATAAATACGCTCCCCTGTTTACTTTAAGTGAGTCATTCACGTTTATTCAACATTTTCCATCCAGAAGTACATTTCTGGGGGGAAAAAATTAATGAAATAGAACATTCAGTTCTTCTCATGAAAAAACCCCGCTATGCAGACACAAATAGGCTATTCATTATTAGCACATAATGTTTGATATTAAGATCTTAAGCCATAACACATCAGTTCGTACATCATAGGAAAAAATGCATGATTCATAGGACATTTGTTTAAGATATTCACAATAAATATAGTATTAGATACTGCAATGCGTTTTGATTTTTATAAATATAGTGGCTGCTTTTCAATAGCGCCCTCTGATGTTAAATGAGAAGTCTGCAGGCTGTTCCAATAAATTGCGATAATGTTTGGTTAATTCATGAACTACTGTGAGTTAGTAAGCTTAAGTCTTTAAACAAATCTTATAAGTTCTTCTGACTCTATTTTTAATCATTTTAATGTAAAACAGGGCTGTGGAATTTAGATCTTAGACATTTTCCAGTTTCTGATACCCTTTTACAAGTTGACCCTAAATTTTTACCTGCCATGGTTTCAATAAAGAAACATATTTCTGAAGACGTAGTGGCCTTGTTTTACCTCTCTGCTGAATGTCAGTGTCTTGTCAGTTTCTTGGATGAGGAAGAGAGACGACATATCCAACACAGCGATTAATCACTCCCAGAGATATCTTTACAAGAATTAGGCAGTTCTCCCTTACACAACATAATGGGGCTCCAGGGTCCTGCAGCACCATTGTATCTAAAGCAGCCTCTAGTTGAGAGACATCCACCATATTCGAAAATAAATGCAGTTAAAGTCTTATCATATTCAGTATTTTACTTATTTGTCAGTTTGGCTCACTCAAACATAGTCTAATAATAACAACACCTGCATAAAAAAGATCCTAAACTAACCACAAAACATCAATTAAGATATTCCCATAATTTTACAAAACTTTATTTTATTTTAATTTAATTTTTTTTTCCAAACAAAAGTTTACATCAATAATACATAACTGTATAATGTGCCAGAATTAGTCAAAAATCTATTTTACATCTGCAGTCCCTCTCAAAAAATTTTAAAGAATTAAACATATACAGTACTTTGATACATATACATAATACATGCATACTCCAATATACAAATAAAGATTACACTATACATAATACAAATAGTTCTATCCAACTACAATAAATATTGGTTGGAGTTAATGCAGTGTTGCTGAGACTAATGCCAGAACTTATGGTTAGTATATGGTCCATATGGTCTGCATTTGGTCCAGATCACATGCAAACCACTGTGTGCAAATCTGTGTAAATATCCAATAAAACCTCCAGCAGCGTTTTGTAAATAGGACTTCAGGGGTCAAACATACCTCCAGAGTCCGCAGAGAGCTCGATGAAAAACACCACAACTCCTGGGTTGAGTGATATCATCCACACAACATGACGTGCCAGTGAACATACTTTATAATAGGTTCACAACAGTTGATCATTATAAAATCCATATTAATGCACAGCTTAATTCCTATAATATGAATTTAATACACATACACTTTCAAAGCGTGCTTGTTTATAGTCCCTAAACTTGGACCCTTCATGCTGCTGAACTTTAAGGGCACTGTTGTGACAGTATACAAAGATTTATAGCGCAATAACTTTCTCTTTCCTCAGGGGGTTTATGTGAATTCCTGTTTTATGTATTATACATGCACTGAGATATAGTGCATCCATATGCTTTGGTTTAGTTTGACAGCGCTGTGATGTCATGCTAACAGTGATATCATATTCTTTGAAGCTATTTTAATTCACGTTTTTTGATCTCAACCCTACACATATCGATGTGTACTGTAATTCATTATCACTTGTGCAAGTGTCCTGTGCGCAAACAAATATGAATTTCTGGCTTGTTCTCATGTAAGCTAAGATGTTTTGTCTGTGGAAAATACTCTATATTTTGCTGTTCAGCTGGTTGGAGGAAGGCATTACTAATGTTAAACACAAGGCCTTTCAAATGTGAGGTAATGCATGAAGCAGATGCAGTATTATGCACCTTGAGAGCAGCATGAGGCTGGCCAAATATCAGTCCGACTTAAAATCTCAAGTGCTCTATACTTTCCCACCTCTCTTTTTTTGGAAAAACACAGAGCTTTTCTCACATTGAATTTTATATACCACCTGTTCCAGGTGTTTTCCAGTGTCCCAACACATAACTAAACATGGACGGAACGTCCTCGCTTTTGTCAAATGTATAACGTCAGCGCCCTCTGCTGAAACTTACAATATATAGTAACATTGTGGCAGCGTAATAGGACATTTAATCGTGCAAGCTCATATTTGTGACCCTGGACAACAAAACCAGTCGTAAGTGTTAATTTTCCGAAATTGAGATTTAAACATGATCTGAAAGCTGAATAAATAGGCTTTCCATTGATGTATGATTTGAATGGATAGGGCAACATTTGACCGAGATACAGCTATATGAAAATCTGGAATCTGAGGTACAGAAAAATCTAAATACTGAGAAAATCACATGAAGATCTAATCAATGCATATTATTAATCAAAAATTAGTTTTAAGTTTTAAGTAAGTATTAGTTTTAATATGTTTACAGTAAGAAATTGACTAAATATCTACATGGAGCATGATCTTTACTTACTATCCTAAGGATTTTTGGCCAAAAAAATTACAAATTAAAAATTTTGACCCATACAATGTGTTTTTGGCTATTACTACAAATATATCCCAGCGACTTAAAACTGGTTTTGTGGTCCAGGGTCACATTTAATTATTTTTATGGTGATCTTGACCATTATCTAATGCTTAGGCTACATAAAAATAATCATTAAAATCACTAGTTTAATAATAACAATTAAAAAAACAACTTAATTTTTTTACTGTAATTTTGTGATGCCTAATTGTTTTTTAATTTACATAGCCTATATTTGTTTTGAAAAAGAATAGAATATCTCAGACATATATCAGCTATAACATAAAAATAATTATTGGCTTTTCAGTTACCTTTTTTATTCCTGTGTACACCTAAATTCATCCTGAGCATGTTTCCTATTCGAAAAAAAAAAAAAAAAGGATTTAAAAAGTCTACTACGTCTTCCTGGCAAGATGCTTGAAATCAATCATGAACACAAAGCCTATCAATAGTGTGCAAAGAATTATCTTCATACCTAAAACTGGCTGGTATTAATTGTTTAAACAAAACACAAATGTTTGAGTGCCAAAGCAAATAACACTTCTCATAGCCCGCGTTACTGCGCTTAATTAGATGAGAAAACATTTGCCCACAAAGAAAAGCTTTTGCTTAGGCCTATTGATTCAATTAGCAATAAAGAGAGAAAACATGTTCTGAAATTCATAGGCATTTCGAAGGCTGCAGGAAATTTTTTCACTGTATAAATTAAAACCTTCTTTCAATGGCTTCATGTGCAGTCTACGAAATTTATGGTCGATAAATGTGAGAGTTAAACCGTCACAAGCTAAATTAGAGGTTGATTTATAAAGATACGCCTGGTTTACATTGCGATTAATCACTGGTTAGCTTCAACCTGTTAACGTTTACTCTGAACTTGTTGACTTGTGCATGTTTTAATCTTCATTGTTGATGCGAAAAAAGGGAACTAGACTAAATCTGTTCACTAAACACCTTTAACCAATCAGAAACCTCAAACCGCAACACGTGACTAAACGCGGAAGCGCATATGTGGGGGACAAGCTGCAATGCTTTAAAAACGTCTTTATTGGATCACGTAACAGACACGCACGAGTCCAGCAGCAGCTCAGCTGTCAGGGAGCTGTAGCTGTTCAATCAACAAACCCGGAATAAGGCGGAGCACACATTGAACTCCACAATTCACTTTATTTATCACATCTCCTGGTGAGTTTCCAACTGGAAATATTTTGTTAACTGCTTTGAATACAGCAGAGGTAACCAATGAGAGGTTAATATGAAAGAGTGTTAGCCAGTACCACTTTCATTATGTTAAGTTGATGTTTTAATACTTAATAGGAGTCTTGTGTTTCAAGATTCACTAGTTAAATTACCAGCTAGGTCTCTTCTTCAAGTTTGAATGTCACTTCTCAATGTTAAGCTGGTGTTTACTTCGTAAATCCTCATAATGTGACACCCTCATGCTCAGTACGTCAGTGTAAGCTGGTGCAATGCTAATAGGCCGGAAAGATATAGCAGAAAAAAAAGTAATTTTGCTTAATTTCTCTGGATACGCATGATAATTGAAGACAAATGCTACAGTATGTTAGTACTACGGTACTGTAATTACACCAGATGGTAATACAGTGGTAATCTTATTATATGCAATTGTATTTAAATTAATTTTTCATTAATATTAGAGTACTTAATTTGATTTTAAATAATAACGTAATACTTAAACATTCGATTAAATGCAATCAGTTAAACTTCTTTGAACTTAAGTAGAACTTAAGTACATTAAATACAATCACATGGAGTTGACAACATTCCTGACTTGTTCTTTCAGTTATGGAGCAAGCAAAGCAGGAGGCCTTTGATAGCGCCAGGCTGCGGGTGATTAAAGATGGGTACGAAAAGGCATTCGCATGCATCAATAAAGCTCTCACAGAGGATGAAGCAGGCCACAATGCAGAGGCTCTAAAACTGTACCGACAAGGGCGGCAGCACCTCCTCAGGGCTCTTAGTGTTCCCTCACAGGGTATGGAGTGTGTGGGTTCTTCCTGGGAATCGGCTAGACAGATGCAGCGCAAGATGCAGGAGACTCTCAACAACATTACTACTCGCTTAGCCATTCTGGAAACCGGCCCAGACCCCAGCGAAGTCTCGGATGGCAGTGCAGCTCCTCAGAAACTGTACCCTGAAGTCCCGAAGGTCAAGCCGAAGAGGCCGAGTCCACCACAGATGCTTTCTTCCAACAGCGGGGTTGCAGGGGATTCAGGTGGGCCAGTTCCTGTGTCTCCCTCAGCGCAGCCCAATATGTTAAGCGACCAGCCTCCTGCATACACCCCTCAAGCTGCTGACGGACACCTGGCCATTTCCTTTGGCACTGACTCGGGCGAACTCTCTTTGGTTGGCGATGAGTTCTACAGTAATACGTCTAATTCTGCACCTTCTTCTCAGTGTCTGGGCGAGGATGGAGAGGAACTCTTTTTCCTTCCGCAAGGGGTGCAGATCTTCTTTGTTACACCAGAGGGACAAGTCAGTGCTCCCTCTTATCCAGGGTACCTGCGTATCGTAAAGTTCACCAGTGAGCGATCAGAAAGGATTCCAAACAGGCCACCTGCCTTCCTACAGGTGAGAAATCAAAATCTGTGTTATCTAGTTATTCTTCTGCGTAAAATAGAGTATTTCACAATAATATGTTCAGCATTGTCATATTCAACACTATATTT
>JAUCMU010000027.1:14008782-14020877 GCA_032275025.1 Enteromius treurensis
GGTGGTACATGCACTTTTAAAAGCTGTTTGGACTGAAATGTGTGTTGGGAGTGTGAGTACACAACCACCCTACAATGATACCAGACCTTCAGACCCCCCCCCCCCCCAATCAGATGACGACTTCGACAATGCTGAAGTGTTTCCAGAAAAGTGTACCTTATGCATCAGACGTTCAGCCAACGCTCCGTGGGCGTGACGTCTGAGGCTGAGACTACTCTGAGAGCGACTAGTAAAAGAGGGGCGGAGCTCGTGAAGATTTAAAGGGGAAGTACACAGAGCAGAGTGATTTCAAAATAGCTGTTTTTGACAGGGTAAAATTTGCATTTTTAAAACTACCTTTGAGAAATTTTTAAACAAACCATATTACAAACTTTCCATTAAGACCCTAAAGAATCATATTAGCTAGTGGAAAACCTGGTTTGTATGATCCATTTAAAACTGTAGAAAGCCTGATGCACAATTCACTCCAGATTTAAATGAGGCAAGTTTTTCACTGAGGAAATTGTTTTGGGTTTTTTTTTTTATCCCACCACACAGCGTGTCTCTACTAGATGTTAACTGATGGACTGTAGTTATGTTGATGACGACAAGTCATATGTAGATTATTGTGATGCTTTTATCAGCTGTTTGAACTTTCATTCTGACAGCACCCATTTACTGCAAGGGATCCATTGGTGAGCAGATCATGCTAATTTATTTTTTTATCTTTATTGGCCTGAGTGTGAGTACATTTTCAGTGTGTATACCAATCAGAGAATCTACTATGTGGAAAGTCCTTGCTCATGTTGCATGTGGTTTGTAGTACTGAACAAGGATCAAGCTTGTGTTGTCTGTGAGCGGATATCAGACAGCCCTGTGATTTAAACCAGTAGTGCTCATTAATATTTAACAGCTTCTGCATCTCTATACCACTCCCTTCCTCTCAGCGCTGACCAATAAATCAAACGTGGGAAATAAAATCATTAAATCTAAGTTTGTCCTTGAATTATGTGTTAAATGGCTCTGATTGGATTTTGAAAGTGTAGCAGTGGCATCTCAGTGGTGCCTTTTTATGTAGGACACCTATTCATTCATTCTTTCTTTTATTCATTAATTTTCAGTGCTGCCAGGGCTAGAACGAATGTAAATGACTGAAATGGAGGTGATTTCAGTCTCAGCCATGCACTTAACCTTGACTGTGTGACCTCTCCATCATTATCGACTATTATAAGGAACTTTTATGTCCATAGACTGTCTTAAAATCACATGTGGGCAAATTTATGGAGTTTATTTTTAGAGTGCAAGATATTCTCTGAAGGTGTGGGAAGCCTCTTTAAATGAATAGTTCACCCCAATATACAGTATATATATATATATATATATATATATACAGTAGTCAACTGTGTGGATCAAAACTTCTCATTAAAGTTGTCCTAAAACCTAAAACCATTTTGTTTTAGGACAACTACTGTATTTATGAACTGAAAATGAAAATAGTTTATTAAAAAATTCTCTTTTTTAATTGTTAATTAAAAAAAAATAAAATAATGGTTGCAATCTAAAAAATGCAGAATCAGTTATTAAAAACTATACTAAATCAGTCAGATTCATATATTGTTTAAAGACCTGACTGATGCGGTTCTCAGAGAGACTCACTGGTTATTTCTCATATTATTTTGTATCACAGGGGAGAGTTATGTGTGTGGATCAATTGAGCCTTTCAAGAATCTAGAATACACTAAGAACGTCAACCCTAACTGGTCAGTCAGGACCACAGCATCGGCACGGGCGCCCACTTCTCTGGCCAGCACCACGGCTGAATCTATGGAAATCAAGGATAGCAAAGATTTCATCCGACCCAAACTGGTGACCATAATCCGCAGCGGGGTAAAGCCTCGGAAAGCCGTGCGCATCCTTCTCAACAAGAAGACGGCCCACTCGTTCGAGCAGGTTCTCACGGATATCACAGATGCCATCAAACTGGACTCTGGAGTGGTCAAGAGGCTTTATACGGTGGATGGTAAAATGGTAGGTACAGTGGCTGTCTCTTTTAAGTAGATAAATGAACTTTTGTGTTGTTGGATGCAGTAATAATGAGACTATTGTTCGGTAGATAATACTATTCGAATAGATCACTGGACTCACTATATAAGCAGTCTTTGTTTGGCAGAAATCCATGTATCAGAAATGCTTGTGGTGCACAAATGACACACTTCAGTTTTAAATAAAGCAAAGCTAAGTCTCCTGACTGTTACCTTAGTTAGTCAAAGTTTTTCTAAAGGTGAGGTTGCTCATGCGTCATCATCTCAAAGAAGTGGGTTTGTTCCTTGCTCTCTCCTTCTTCAGTGCCCTGCTTTTTTCAAAAATGAGCTGTAAGTTAAACGCGGGGACTACTTTGAAACTTTGCTTTCAAACAGACATAAAGTAGGTGCTCCCTGCTTTAGAATGTAGCAACAAAACATTCATTTAATTCTGTAATACACTTCTATTTGTAAAATAGAATTTTGATCTAGTTTGAGTAGATAGTTTGGTATGCATGTATGAAGAATGCTTCTGGTTTAGTGTTATACTTTTATGGTATTATGAAGATTTGCTTGATGAGCTATTTATATAGTAATTTTCTTACGTGTTTTGTACTTCTATTTAGCTTTCATTTATTTTCATTTGAGTTTTCATGACATTTCAGTCAACACACGAGGGCAGAAATATGCTAATACAGGACAGTCTGTCAGCAGCCGTGGGTGGGGCCTGAGAAGTATGACCTCAAACTGCTCAGAAAATCTAAATGTTTTGAGAATGGACACTGTGCAGGCTTTTTCCGGATTCATAAAGGAATGGATTTTTATCATTGTAGGGTGGTTGAGTCCACACAAGACACGTAACCTATACTCGCAAACACCATGTAAAAGGGAATTTTACATCCAAGATCCCCTTTATAGTCGTGATTTCAGTATTTTGCTCTTTGCTCATCAAGTGTTGCTGTTATCTTGCTGAGATATTAATTTCCCTAGATGATTTGTGTTTGTGTTGCTTGAATAAGAGCAAAAGAGATTGATAGTGAGATAAATGTAAATACCGTGGTGAAGGAGATGAAGGAACGAGATGAGACAGAGGGAGGCAGCCTTATGGCTGGAGACTTGATGATGGTGACCTTTCTGTGTCTCCACAGGAACAGACTGATGAAATGACAAGCTGTCACCAGAGGGCCTTAAACTCGCTGGCCTTCAGTGGTGTTATATTTTCCTCTGCTTACACTCACCGCAGATGAGAAACAGAGACACTAGTGCTGTGCTGCGGTTCAGTGCTTATTGTTGTAGACAAAGAATGTACTGAAGAATGTACTGCAAATGCTACAGTATATTATTTAAAAATAGTTTACTAAAACAAACAGAACCTCACAATTTGAGGTTGAACGCTGTGGAAACAGATATTTCTAGCTTGGAATATCCCCCAATTTCTCACGTCCCAAGTATGCGAAGGGCCTCTCCCCTCTCCTTGATTTCCCTCTTTTCCGTTTCCATGGTAATCCGGCAGCTGGGGATGGTTGCCTAGGAACAGCCTCTGCTGCAGGAGGGGTGCAGTAGTGGTGATGTTACAGGCCGGGCTTGGGATGATAGATGCTCAGGATAGCAATCAAACAGGCCTCTCACGCAAGGCGCCATTATTTTCTGTTAGAGAAACATTTAGTGCACCCCTCAAAGCATTGCTGGAGCTGGTGATGATGTGCAGAGGAAATTGATTTCTGGATCGATGCATTGTGATCCTACATTTTCCAAAACTGCTTTATATGAATTCAGTCACTGGTTAGAATGTATGTTTATGAAAAGCTTATTATTAGGGACAGCCCTAATACAGCCCAGTTGATTGATGTGATTTAATTGATCACATTATATTCTGGTTAATTAAGCAAACTAATCCCAATAAATGTAATATTTGCAGAGGGAAGCTTTTAAATAAAGATGACTCAAATATATACTTGTGGTGGTTGAATAGACAAAAATGGCATGTTAGTTTTAATTCTACATTATTCATTAAATTCCATTTATAGTGAGTCAGCACTTTGAAAAGTGCCTCTAGATATTTCTCACAGCGGAAATTCAGAATATCGGACCGTCTGGAAACAGTTACTGTAAAACATTTGGCCTTCATAAATGATACATGAAATTGCTTCCTGGCCCTAATCTAACCTTCTTCAAACAGGAAGTTCTCTCAGAGCGACTGATGCAGGCTTTGAAATGTATTAGGTTGTTATTGGTTTGTTTATCTATTGATAAGCATTTTTCAGGAACGCTTGCTGATGAGTAACACCACTCCCTGCGTTTAGGTTAAGTGTTCCTGACAAACATTTAATGCTTCATACTGACATCATCTATTTCGATATAAAAACTAAGATCACTAAGATCTTTTCATTACATGGCTTTCTGGAATACTTGATTCTGATTTGTCAATTTATCAGTCTGATATTTCCTACTCATGGCTGTCCATAGCAATGCTAATTAAAACTGGCTTTCATTATATGATATTATATTAGTCATGTCTAAGTATTTATTTGCCTGGCAAGTAGCATGATAATCTTGAGTCATTAATCACAGCTTGTCGTCTGGGTCCTAATCATACACCTTGCCGAGGTTTAATTTTGTGGTTATGACTAAATACACTTATAAAGCAGATGTACTTTACTGCTAATCTACCAGCAAAAAAGAAACATACCTTTCTTTTATATGTGCAAAGTGAAGTGATCTTTACTTATAACCATAATCCACCATTCTTTGATATCTTTTGTGGTGGTGTTACTGGCTTATTCTTATCATGTGAGACAGCCTGGGGAGAGACAGACAGGCATTTTCTCTCTTATTCCCATGGGTGGTATGTGTCTCCTGTCGTCTGTGCCATAAATATTAGCTTAAAGGCTAAGAGAGCTCTGTCATTCACGTATTAGCTTCCACACTGGTGTGATTTCCACAGGCGGTCATGCTCACAAGGGCTGAGCAGCGGCTGGGAGGAATGTTTCTTCTGTGATCTTCTTCCTGCTTGTGTCAGTTTCAGTTTAAGCGTCTTTGATTCTGGAAGGGCATTTACCCACGGGATGTCCTGCTTGTAAATAGCACTATATGGCTACATACAGTAATTGCCAAGGACCCTAAGAAATCCTTTTTTTTTCTTTTTTTCTTTTTTTTTTTTTAATGAGCATGACAGCCTGTGGAAATCACATCAGTGTAGAATCTATTAGGTGAATGACAGAGCTTTCTTAGCGTTTAAGCTAAGTTTAAGTTTATGGTTTATGATTATTACTAAAGATCATTTCACATTGTATTTTTCCCAAATTAATTTTTTTCCACTGTTTTGGTATTTCTGGATACTGTTTTTGTGATAAAATGTTTTTTTTTTTTTTGTAACCAAAAAAGCATGTCAAATTAATTTAAATCCTTAATAATAATAATAATAATAATAATAATAATAATAAATTAATGCAATTTATGATTTAAAACAAATTTTATCTCTGTGAAATATATTTAATTTTATTTCCCCTAAAGTTTGTGCTTTTAATTTTTATTTTTCTGGATTACATTGAAAATAAATAAACATTATTAAAACTTATTATTAAAACTTCAACAATTTATTTTCTACTTTTTTGTTTTTCTTTTTTTAAAGAAAACCCTATAAGGTCTTTTGTTGTGTGATATATATATATATATATATATATATATATATATATTTTTTTTTTTTTATTATTATTTTTTTTCTGGATTTATAATTTACAAATACTGTATTTATATAATTTTAAATGATGGTAAAAAATAAAGCATAGCCAGTATCAGTTGATTTAATTTTTTTAAATGTAATAAAACCTTTTTTTTTTTTTACAGTTTTTATTTATATATTTTTGGGGGGAAACAAAGTGCTGCACAACTGTTAAAATTAAAAAATTAAATTTATATGACTGGATTCCATGTTTATGATTATTTTCCGTTCTGATTCCAAATCTTTTAAATTGTTGGACCAAATGTGTTTGACCATACTTTTTGTTTTTAAATCGAGTGTTTTATTTGCTTCTTCTGAAGCTACCTCATAATTCCTTATCTCAGATCCAAAATCTCTGAAATTCAAGAACTAATACTATAATGAAATTTAAAAGTCACCGTCTACCTACAATGGCTGCTGCTGAACACTGACCCGTTGGTTTGAATGCTGTCAGCACACAGACCTGGTTTGTCAATATACAGTGCAATCTGTCCTGACACTGGCTCCGGTGTAAACCCATGCAGTGACACGTGGTGTGTGAGTAACACTTAAACGTGCTGACTTGCATTCATGGAGCGAGTCATTACTCATTATCTGCCACTGCTGGACTTATGTAATGCACCTCAATAGGCAGTTTAATTTCCTCATGAAAGGTCACCTATTGCAATCTCTGCGAAACATGAAGAGTCCTTTCTGACCAAACAGTGCTACCATTTCAAAGATCATACAGACATATAGCGGACATAAATGCATGGGTTGACATTAGGAATCAGTTTTGTTTGTACGGTACTTTTTGTTGAAAGCACTTATTCCACACCCTTCGACCAATGCATTTCTCTGACTTTTCAGTGATTTTTAATTACTGAATCGTTAAAATAATTATGAAGATCACACTTACAAAGAGCAATTCATTCTTCTGTAGTCTATAGGTCAGGGTTATTGTTAATTAGTACTAAATTGTTGAGAGAAACACATTAGAGGGTTACTCCACCCTAAAATGAAAAAAATGTAATTAATCACTTACAGTACCTCCGTGTTGTTCCAAAACCATTAAAGCTTTTTTCATCTTCGGAGCTCAATTTAAGACATTTTGGAGGAAAACCAGGAGGCTTGTGACTGACTGTAAACACTATCATGCAGAAGCAGTTCAAGGTTAACTTTAATAGCACATCTCCACCTCATAGAGCTGTCAATAATAAATGATAATTCTCCAGGATGCTTTTACCTAAGACAGGAAGTATTTAGATGGTGTAGATATCACACATTAGACACCATTTGCTTATGTTCTTTGTCAATGCAATTGTGCCCTGCTTAAACGTAGTCAGTTATCGATATTTAACAGTAAAGTTCCTCAAACAAATAAACCATGTTAGACCTTTCCTTTTTTATTAAGTATTTATTTAAAAAAATGCTTACTAAGAATTCATAGCTTTACCAGTCTGTGTCTTTAAGATTCTCCACCACAGTCTTGCCCATGTGTTTCTAACCTGTGTTTAAGAGGTCCTGAATGGCATCGGTGAGCACAGGCCTGGCTGCGTTTGCCAGATGAAAGCTTCTGAGTATTAACAGCAGGAGTCTGTCCAGATCGATGCTCTGTGGGTTATTGCTGGGACATGTGGCGACCTGCGCTGCTGCTGCTGTGTCACTGAGTCCATGCTGAGAGGAAATCAATACTCTCCCAGTCGCACCATCTTACCGTGTTTGGCTTGCCTTTTCTGCACTACTGAATATGTAGATCTGGTTCAGTTCTATGCTAGGAAAATTGTCTATGTTTTAGTGGAAACCCAAATATTATTTTGGTTTGTGGCAATGCCAGATGTCTGCTGTGGGAGAATCTGGCTTTGTTTATGCTGTAATTGCTCATTCTCTAAGTCTCAGGGGGTGGTGGGTTGAATTACAGTAGCACATTAAGTATTATAGATGAAGGTAAAACCTTAAAGGGGTCATTAACTGAGAAATCAAGCTTCCCTTGATATGTTGACATATATGTGGTATAAAAAACATCCTATATCCTATCATCCTAACTAAATGTTAGTCTAAAACCAGCATGTATTGTAGCCAATCTGCCAAAACTAAAGATTGTGGAATGTGTCACAATATGATGTAATGGTGTCGCTAAACACCACCTCTAAAGAAGATGATCAACACCTGCTTCTACATCGCTGCCTGTTTAGCCCCGCCCACCAATTCTTACATGTGGTTTATTGTAAATAATGAGATAGGCAAATGCAGGTCTACACAGAAACCAAGTCTTTGCATTGCCTTCCTTACGGAGTGTACGCTTCCCATTGACTTTGAATGGGTGACGTCAAGCGTTGCCGGAAACAATTGTGGATCCGTCGGCGGCCCTTCACTGGCGTTGCTCGCGGCAGAAGTTGACAATTTTGTAACTTCTGCCACGGGCAACTAGCCTGGCTTCCGCGACTATTAAGCTCATAAGAGCTTAGTCTGGCCAAGCTGCCTTACTACCCGCCTCCATCAGATGCCTCTGTATACTACTGGACGAATCTACAACCAATCAGACCACTCATTCCGATGACGTATGCGTAGCGATGGAACCTAAAGCCACCGTAACCAATTGTAGCTAGCTTCATTAAAGCAGCAGGAAAATGTCTTTACTTGAATTACTTCTGCTCCGTTTTCAACAGAATGGAAATGCTCTAAAACGGCAGCTTTGCCAGACTAACTTTGCTCGCGAAATAAAATGTAGTGTCACAGGACATATGGGTGGGCTCAGGCTATTAAAGTAGCTCAATTCTACGGAAAAACCACAGACTTGGCAACACTCCCCAGCACTAGATAAAATATAGGTAACAATTTACAATAATGCTGTGTGTCCACTGAAGCGTCTTTCCACAGCTAGTGTATTTTTTTTTATTTTCTCAATGGGCGCATCACTTTTTATTTAAAACGCACGAGCATCCTGAGGGTTTTTTTCACTTTGAGTTCTCAGACGTTTCTCAGAACGAAGAGTTTCCACTTTTTCTAAAATGCAGCACTCATCACTGTCACAGTTTAATGAGTTAACCAATCACAGTGCATGAGGGGCAGGACTAATACCACCAAAATGAGCTGTTTTGTACAGCTAAAAATAGCTGGAAGTGGATGAGACCGGAAGCCAGAAGCATTGCATTTACAAATAACTACAGCCGCTCTTACAGGAAAAGTAAGGCTGCATTTATTTAATCAAACATAAAAAGAGTAATATTGCTAAATATTAATGTGCAGTGATGTCAAACAATTAATTGAGCTTTAATGAATACAATTTGCATAATATATGTAAGTGTTCTGCATATGTTTATTTTGTATATATAAATACACATACAGCATATATTTAGAAAATATTTACATGTACTGTATTTACATGTCTATGTTTATATTAATATAATTTATATTAGAAAACAATATATTTAACCTATAAAGATAGCATATTTACCTAAGACATATACATGCATGTGCGAGTGTGTGTGTGTGTATGTATGTACATATATATAAAGTATATACAGTATAAATATGCACAGCACACATACATTTTTTATTCATATTATTTTATAATATATTTTTTTGTAACGAAACAATAGTGATATTTGCATGTTTTTTCTTTTTTTAAAATAAAAATATCATGTGTTTATCAATATCAATTTCTTTACTGGTTAAGTTTTGCTGAATGGCAAATTCCATTAGTTTTTTGTTTTTTTTTAAACAACATATTCATTTGTAAAAAGTCTGACTGTTAGCTCCGGTCTGCCCTATTTTTTGCTTTAGAGGGAAAATGAATGTATAGGGGAAACTGGACCATATCCCTGTATCTGCACCCAGCATGCTGCAAACGTGTCTCCAATTCACAGATTTATGTGAGGATTGATAGTTTGGGGTCAAATGTCATAGAGCTGTGCAAAAGCAAACTGTCAATTCTGACCCCTCGTGACCTAATTAAACTGATTAGTTTGACAACCTCTCCAGCCTCATACACATCAAGACATTAAACAAACACAATCCTTTTTTTTCCCCCCTTTGCACTCTTTTTCTTATCCTGATAAAGCACAAGATTACCAGCGTCATCATCCTCCCAGAGAAAGATATTCAGCTCGGATTCATGATACTAACACGCAGGCTCGTAACTGCTCTCCTCTGAAAATCAATTCTGGATGTTTGTTCTATTCTTGTCCTCCATTGACAGCACCCTCTTACAGCTGGGGGAGAGCAGGCAGGCCGGAGCTGGTTGGCATGGTAACGTGTCCAGGTGAAAGGGAGATGCAGGCATGGGCTCTCATGGGAGGAGGGAGGGAGAGGGGGTGAGGATAGCAGCCAGGATTCCCTGCAGGCTGGATATAAACCAGAGACCACAGACTCCCACTGCATCTCAGTCAGAGAGACCTGTCAAGGACACACATCTGAAAAATCACCTCTGCGTTAACACAGATAGATAGATAGATTTGTCAATAAATGAAAACAATTGTAATGATTTATACACACACACAAATACATGCAAGGCAAATATGTTTAAATAAATTCCTTAAATACAAATGTATTAATATATACTCATATGTATTCTTTTATGTGTCTGTGTGTGTATTTATATATATATATATATATATATATATATAATTGTAATAGTTTAATAGTAGTTATTATTTTCTTTCAAAATGTTGTGCAATTAGTTATAATGCATTCAGTTTCTCTTAACCAAAAAAAACAACTAATTTTTCACAAATATTGTGAAAATTGTATATGAATATTAGAATTAATTTGTCATTCACTTTTTATAATAATTCAGTAATAATTCATAAGTTTTTTATTAAATTAAAATAAAATTATTTTAAAAATATTTTGTAAAAATATTTATAAAAATTTAATTTGGCATTTAAAAAATGTGAACTTTCATACTTTCAACTGTCATAATTATTAACAATAAAAAGATGCTTCAAAATATTTTAGTTTGCATGTTATGAATCTTAAATACATATTACATTTCTGAAATTCTAATTAAGATGCACTTGTATATGGCTTACATGACTAGCTAGTTGTGTGTAATACAATTTTAATACATAATTTTCTTAAACATTTTTTTTATCCAAAATTTGCAGTCAGTTCTAATGCCTTCAATTGTTCTAACTCACAAACTAATTTGTCACCAAGATTGATTCCGCAGATGTCATGCGGTGTTGTTCTCATTAACGTTTAGCTGTGTTTCACAAGTACAAGTGATTATTGTTGAGCTTCCGTAATTAAATTGTGTCAAAGATAGCCTGCAAATGATTTTACTCTTGCTAGAAAGTCCCTAGATTTGCCGTGTCTTTTCAACCGTTGTAATATAAACAAGGATGAACAAATACCGGACACATGCAGGCATAAATAGGTATAAAAGGTATAAATGTGATTGAAGTAAACAGAAATTAAGCAGTCTTCAACTCAAGTTTAGAAGTACGTTTTTCATCTCAAGTAAATAATGCTGAATCTACCATCTGTGTTTCTCTCAGGATGAGTGAATCTCACTTCTTCTGCCCCTGATAGAGCAGGGAATAAAACTGCTACCCTAAGAGACCGTGTGTAAACGTGTGCATTCGTGACACATGCAAAAAAGGAGTCATGCTCAGGCTCAAGCGCACAAAGCAGCCTAACAGCCGGCTCATTTTTGTCCATTTACGACCCCTAAATGAACGAGTAAAATGAGCCTGAATCAATCAGAGAGGATTCAGAAGAGACGTAAATCACTCCTACAGCCGGAGAGCAAGTTCCTGCCCAGCAACACACACTTCTTCTGTCTGCATCTCAGGAGAGGAATTAGCACCTTCCCTTTCAGTCCAACTGCTGATTATAATTCAGCTGGATATTAAAGAAATACATCAACACAGCAATTATGCAGTCATGATGAAGACAGCTCGCAGCCTTAGGGAAGATACAGCTGCCCCTCCAACACAGAGACTACTTCCCTCTTTAGTGTTTTATTCTGGATAATCACATAAGGAGCGAGCGCTCGGCCTGGATAAGAAATAGGATGCCAGTTTAGGCTGCCTGCGTCTTTAAGCGGGGGACTGTGCCTCTTCATTTTTACCTTCTGATCAACTGCAGTGTTTACAAATGAAATCGTTTAGGATCGCTAACAGGCCATTTGATGCAATTTTTAAGTGCATCTTTTGAAATGTTTATATTAATTAGAACGTTTTGGTTTTAAGTGGGTTATTTCTATCTTTTGCGGTAGCGTGTCAGTTGGAAATATCAGTTTACGTTGTCATTATTTGTAATAATGCAGTGAGATTATTGTCTGACTACAGCCAGTGCTCCGCACAGAGATCAGATCTGATCATCATCCAGTCTGTCTGGAATCACATGAAGTAACAGAACAAACTGAGACAGACTCAATCCAGAAGAAC
>JAUCMU010000027.1:14031921-14050604 GCA_032275025.1 Enteromius treurensis
TATGTATGTGTGTGTAAGTTTCAGTTATAATATTAAAAATAATATTTTAATTAATTTTTTAATTCACAACAATGAAGTAATTGCAACTTAGTAATTATCATTTAAATCTTTATTTTCTTTAAGTACTTGCAGTATAATATATATTGCATTATATATATATATTGTTTCCTTTTTTAAATTCTTGATACTAAAAATGACTTTCATTTTCTTTCTGCAAATTGATTTTTGGGGTGAAATATGTCATGTGTGATCAAATGTATGAGATTTACCAACCTGCCTTGATTCACATTCAAACATTATCTGAATATGAATTCTGTTTTTTTCGATATTTCAGCTAACGGAACAGCAGGTAGTCAGCTGTCGACCCCACGGTCCGGCAAATCTCCCAGTCCATCTCCCACCAGTCCAGCCAGCCTGAGGAGACGAAGGGTGAGACCTGACACTCCAAAGAGCTTTCACAACACCTGCATTTATTGTAATGCAACAAAACACCTTTAAAGTGGAAGCATCTACATTTGCAATATCTTTCACTCCATCAAGCAAAAACGTCAAATGCTTTTTATTTTTCTGATTGACCCAGTTAAATGCATCCGTTTTAAATAATTCCACGTTCCCCCAAAATGTATCCTAGCAACAACAGACAAGCTTCTTGACCTGGCTGTATGCCTGCTTCATTTCCACTCTCTCTGTGATGGACCTAATTCATAATATTTATCAACATCACCCTGTTTTTCTGCTTTGCATTAAATAAAATGTATTTGATTGCATTCTGTAGCTCAAATTAGTCAAATTATGCTTAAAATGTCTATTAAAATTTTATATAGTTGCATATTCTCAATGTAATTCTCTATATGTGATATGTCACATTATTATTGCTTTGCTGTATTTGATCAAATATTACCAAATCTTACCAACCTCTTTACATGACTAAGATGACTTGAAATAGCTTTAAATATAGTTACCTGCTGAAAATGAAATATATTTAAATATATATATATTACAGCTAATTCTCTGAAATGTATATGTAGTGCCTGAAGACAAACA
Organism: Enteromius treurensis; assembly: GCA_032275025.1. Classification (NCBI taxonomy): domain Eukaryota; kingdom Metazoa; phylum Chordata; class Actinopteri; order Cypriniformes; family Cyprinidae; genus Enteromius; species Enteromius treurensis. Next base: position 14,032,966 of record JAUCMU010000027.1, read on the forward strand.
CGAAACATTGTTTCATATGAACAGCTTTCCGAATTCACATTATGTGCAGCTATAGTCTGACTGAAAATGTATTCATTCTTGGTCGATTGTGTGTTTAAATAAATATGTCTTGGTGTCAGTGGATTAAACATCGCTGAATTTCACCTCGTCTGGCCTCCTCCAGACGTGAATATTCTTAGCACACCCAAGCTGTTTCCATAGAAACATTCCCTCAGCAATACCTCTGCTCAGTTTCAAGTGGTTGTCCATCCCAAAATGAAATTCTGTCATCATTTATTTACCCTCAAACCTGCTCACTTTCTTTCTTCGGTGGAATACAAAAGAAGATTTTTAGAAGTAAGAAACATTAGTTTTTGTTTGACTTCCATTGTATAGAAAGGAAATACAATAAAAATCAATGGGAACCCGGATAGGTAGTTTGTCAAAATCTCTGAAATATGACCCATCAGAGCGTATACTACAATTGCACCCCATCAGCAACAGGACATTTTCATATTAATGCTTGTGGTAAAATGGCACTTCAATTTACCTGACAGGGCTCTCAGCACAGTGGCTCCTCCCTCTCTCTGGCCTCCACCAAGGTGTGCAGCTCCATGGACGAGGGCGATGGGCCGGGCAGTGAAGGTTAGGAACCCTGGGGAACTCAGAAGAAAGTGTAGCATTGTTTTATCATCTTCATCTGAATGTTGCATCCCAAATCTTTTCTTCTAGCTGAGCTGATGGAGGATTGTTCTCAGGTTCCTGCTTCCATAGCCGAGAGGTACAAGGTGGGACGAATGATTGGCGACGGGAACTTTGCTGTGGTCCGAGAGTGTGTGGAGAGATCCACAGGCCGAGAGTATGCTCTGAAGATCATTAACAAGAGCAAATGCAGAGGGAAGGTAAGAGGATTTCTAAAAATGCACTTGTTTGATATCTCACAAAACATTGATAAGTGTTACACCTGTGGCTCCCAGGAACACATGATCCAGAATGAGGTGTCCATTCTTCGGAGGGTGAAGCATCCTAATATTGTTCTGCTAATTGAAGAGATGGACACATACAGTGAACTCTACCTGGTCATGGAGCTGGTCAAGGTGAAACATCTAACAATCAGCTCAATACTTTCTTTACATTTTATTATGTTTATTTTAATTAATTATTTTATTCAGCAAGGATTCATTAAATTGATGTCACAAAAGGTTTCTATTGTGCATAAATCTAAAACTTTTTTTGTATTGCATCAAACTTGACTGCTCAGATATATTGAATATGTGTTGAAATTGTGTGTGCATGAACAGGGTGGTGACCTCTTTGATGCCATCACATCCTCCAACAAATACACAGAGCGGGATGCCAGCGGGATGCTGTATAATCTGGCCAGTGCTATCAAATATCTGCACAGCCTTAACATTGTTCACCGTGACATCAAACCTGAGAATCTTCTGGTGGGTGTTTGAGTATTACAGAGAGAATATTGTCGGTAGCACTTTATTTTACAATTTTGCTCCTCATGTACTTAATAATTACAATAACTGGGTTGGGTCGATAGACGATGCCATCGTCCATCGGCAATGGCTGATAGACATCGCGATGCTTCGCCCCGCCGCCGCAGCAGCAACCAGCTCGCGAAAAACACACTAAATCAATGGCGGCAGATCTATTCCGTTAATAAGCGAGTGCACCACTGATGCTGGCGAGCACGGTAAATGGTTTCCGCGAGAGGAAAACAGATGTACATGCGAAGAAACGGGGCCGCGAGCTCATATCAAACCCTTGCGCGCGCTTGATGTGTCATCCACGCGCAAGTCAAGCACTCGTGCACGATCACTCCTGCGCTCAATCCTCTCTCACCTGCTTGCGCGAACACTGTTTTTGTCAGTCGTGGGGCGGGGCTTGGTGTTTTAGTTACAACTAAACCCCCCGCCCCACCAGCCATTATAAGTACATGCGACTACAGCGACGACGATGTCATCAATAGACATCGTACGATGCCAAATTGGTCGGCATCGCCCAACCCTAGTACTAACACTGAAACCTAACCTCTAAACCTAACCCTACCCCATGGACTTACCTTATATTACCAGAACTTTTATAGGTAGGTACACTGTTAAGTACACTGTAAGTACACTTAGAAATAAAGTACAACCATATTGTCACAATAATTTACAAATGCAGCTTGGAACCTCACATCTGAGGCAAATGCAATATGTTTTTCTGGATTTCAGAAACCTTAAATAACACCTCTTACACAAGCTTTAGACATCTTAACTCAATATTGGGAGTAGTTTACCCAGTTTTATAACTTCAGACACAACACTGTCTTCAAAGTAGTGATTCTCTAATGGCAACAAGAATAAATAATACATAGCAAGAACACACATTAATATCCCATGAGTTATGTAAAGTTGTGACAGATAAGATTAATGCATGCTGTAATTGACTTAACATTATTATTATTATATATATATTTTTTTACCAGTTTTCCGCAGAAAGCTGAAAACCATTATTTAGTTAATTTTTTTTTATTACATTATTATAACAAAACATATAAACATTTAATTACTGGAGTAACGGCTGCTAAAAATGCACACTTGCAGAAATACTTTTGCATTACATTTTACAAATAAATGTACATGTATATTATGACATATAATATTTTTATTTTCAATTGTAGTAATATGTATTTGATCAAACGTTCCTAAATCTTACCAACCCCAAACTTTCGAACAGTAGTGTCTAATCTTATTACAATTATAATTATAATTTTATTTACCAAAAAGAATAAGACCTGTTTCCTGAAAATAAAAAGCAAATAGTTGGATGCAGATTGATGTGCATTTCTGCGTGTTTAAGGTCTATGAGCACCAGGATGGAAGCAAATCCCTGAAACTGGGGGATTTCGGATTGGCATCAGTTGTGGACGGACCGCTTTACACTATCTGTGGCACCCCGACCTATGTAGCTCCAGAGATCGTTGCAGAGACAGGGTAAATCATGTCTTTATCAGCATTCCCAATGTTTTTAGTACAGAGCATTAAATCCAAGGAATTTTAAAGTTCTGGGGCTGTGTTCACAAACGGCTGAAAGTTACCTCTAATGCAGACATTTACGAGGACTCTTAGTGATAAGATCAAATTCTTTCTGAAGACAGCCCCTGTTATGGAAAATAACTTAAAATTGTTTTTCTCTTCACGTTTAAGGTATGGACTGAAAATTGATATCTGGGCAGCCGGGGTCATAACATACATATTGCTTTGCGGCTTCCCTCCTTTCCGCGGGTAAGAAAAACTTTTATTTTGGAGTCAATGAAGTTCAATGCCGTTAAATTTGACGTCACTCCCTCTAGTGGCCATGCTCTGCAAATCAGTTTTTGACCTGCACATCTGCAGTGGATATAGATTTGCACCATCACTCCTTATTGCAATAGCTCAATAAATATTTATGAATATTCAAATTCTTTTTGAACATCTGTTCTTTTAGGAGCACAGATGACCAGGAGGCTCTTTTTGACCAGATTATGATGGGACAGCTGGATTTCCCTCTTCCATACTGGGACAATGTATCTGACTCTGCAAAAGTCGGTATACCCAAACAAACTTTCAGAGTTCTGGGGAAAAACATAAACCTCATTCTCTTTCTTTTTTACTTCCTTTCTCTACAGGCACTTATTACCTGCATGCTACAGGTGGAGGTCCAGCAGAGATACACAGCTCTACAGGTGTTAGACCACCCCTGGGTCAATGTAAGAATTGATCTGTCTGTTTCAATGTGTATGTGCTATTCTCAGCATTTTTGTATCAAAATGATGTGTGGAGGTACTGTTTTCTGCTTTTTCTCAGGATGACAGGCTGTGTGAGAATCAGCACCAGCTGTCTGTTGCCGGCAAGATCAAGAAACATTTCCACACGGGCCCCAAACCCAACAACACCACAGCAGGAGTCACTGTCATAGCAGTAAGAGTCGCCTATTTAGCTCTTGGCTTTAAATGTGTATATATATTTTGGTAACACTTTATTTTAATGTGTCCTTGACAATTAATTTTATTTTTGACAATTATTATTACATCAATTAAAGCCGGTATTCCGTGCCTTTATTCCGAAAAGAGTGATGTCATATCTAATACTATTTCACAATGGATTGTACCTGGCACCAAAGGAGGTGAATGACTGGATTGTTTTTCTTTTGTTCAGTAGTTCTGATATGAAGATTGACATTGTTTTGAGTCTTTTAGAACTAATCCTTAATAATCTCTGCAGTACACTGCAGTTGGATCTGCTGTAATAAAATCCACTTAAATATAGTTAGAGGTGCTCAAATATTCTAGAGGTTGTGCTCTTATCTCATAGCTCTTCGCTGACTCATCCATCAGCTCTTCTTCTTCTTCTTCATCCTACTGCTTTCTACTGGCTGTGACATCTCTTCCTCTGATTCTGTGCTCTGCTTATATAATGACTGTCAGCACTGTTGTCAGGGACTGAATCAAATTAGACACTTTAGATTCCTATATTTTCATACGTGCTAGGGAAATAACATAACGTTTCACACAGTAGTTGTACATCTGCATGTAAACAAATTTTAAACATTGTCTTTCAAAACATATACTTATAACATATATTATACTATTGATTTATTATAAAAAAAACTACCTGGAAAGCTACCTGAAAAACTATGGGCAAGTGTACCTCGGCACAGAAGCTGTTGTACCAAATATTGATTTGATTTAGTTAATGGAGTTAGTGTTAGTTAGGGTCTAAAACTTCGAACAGTACTGTAGCTTTCCAGATGTTTTTTTTTCTTCTTCATCTTGGGAGACATTGCCACAGTTCTTCTTGGATTGAGTCTGTCTCGGTTTGTTCTGTTACTTCATGTGATTCCAGACAAACTGGATGATGATGATCAGATCAGATCTCTGTGTGGAGCACAATAATCTCACTGCTTTATTACAATTAATGACAAAAATATTGTTTGGAAATGTAAACTGATATTTCAGACTGATTTCCAAATTGACACGCTACCGCAAAAGATAGAAATAACGACCGACTTTTCTATTTTTTCTTGGTGAAAACAAAAAAAAGTGGCCTAATACCTTTGCACAATACTATATATCAGTACTGCCAAATTATATTTTGTAAATATTTACATGTATATAAATATATTTATATTCTTATATTATACAGAAATATATTTAATATATAAACAAAATTTTTCTCTTAAATATATACATGCATGTGTTTGTATTTATATATATATAATAAATATACACAGTATATACACATATTTTGTAAACAAAAACTTATTTTAAATGCAATTAATTGTGATTAATTATTTGACAGCACTACACACACACACAATACTAACTAAAAGTTTAGGGGGTCAATAAGATTTTTAAAAATGTTACAATAATTATTCCAATCAATTAATTCCTGTGATGCAAAAATCATACTAATATGCTAATTAGCTCAAGAATCGTTTCATAATATTATCAATGTTGAAAACAGTTGTGCTGCTTAATATTTTTGCAAAGACTATTTTTAATGAATGTCTCACCGACCCCATACAGTTTATACACATTTATGTTTTGCTTTATTTGCACATTGCTTTGCATGTTTTCTGTTTCTTTAGCTTCATACAGAGTTGTTATTATTTCCCAAATTGAGTGTCTCTATACAGTATGTAGAAATGGTGAAACAACATTATAAACGCATTATAATACTGTTCTTGTTTTGTAGAGCTGCCTCTAAATATAACACCATAGTTGAACAGCACCTTGTGGCTCAAAGCTTGTGCTGTTTTACACAGTCAAAGTAAACATCTGATCTGTTGAGTTGCACTCATTTCTCTCTGCTCAGCCGGACGAGGGGTTTACCATCAAGCGTTCAGGGTCTTTGGACTGCTACCCACACCCAGGGATGTATTGGATAAGGTATGCCCACAGAGCGGCAGTGTTTCCATGGCAGCGTGCTGGCAGTCTCCATAGTCCCTTCCTTTCACTCTCTGTGCCTCATGCTATATAGCGGGGTGATGCATTGCTTTTTGCCATTAATGCTTTTGAGTTCATACGTTTTGTGGTGCTTTGCTGAATTCGGTTTGTAAGTGCTTCACTTTTCTCTTTCTTTGCTCTTTGTTATTGTTCAGTGGCATCCTTCTTTGCCTTCTAAGAAGCTTGGACACTTGAAGTGCACGCTTACTTCCCAGCATGCATGACACTGCTGGTTGTGAGCTAGACACTGGCTTGAAAGTTTTCGGTGTGCACATGTATGTGAAGGCAGAGCTGAAATGAATAATGATAATGAAAATAATAATCATTGTGGATTATTTAGGTCTGGACTCTTTCATCGTGTGCTAAAAATAAAATAAATAATTAATAAATAAATAAATAAAATAAATAATGTAATGTAAATAGTTCAAATATCTTTTTTTTTAATTATTATTATTTATTATTATTACATTAAATTGAATCTGACAGTTTACAAATTTATATTTTTTTGACCAAATTACAAAAACAAATGAAAATAGTATAATATTTATCAGATAATATTAGTAATTAATAGTAATATTATTAATAATAGGATTCTGAGTATTTTTTAAGAATAAATTTAAAACTGTTTTATGCAACGAATAAGACATACTTCCTCAATAATTTCTGAAGGATCATGTAACATAGGAGACACTGGAGTTAACCATTTTTAAACTGTTTATTTATCAGGTGGTGTCTGTAATCAAAACAATGATAATCTATATATATATATATATATGCTTGGTTCACTGCTCCAAATATTCACTATAACATAACACTTTAACCACAGTTAAGTCTTAATTCAAGAACAGGTTTTAATGTGGTTGTCTTGGAAAGTCACTGTTAAACTGTGATCCACATGCACTTGTTAGCCTGCTCCTGTCCAACCTTTCTTCCTGTTGATTCCTGAGCAGTCATTCACTATCCCATGTTCCTTGTGTTCCCCAGACCACCCCTCTTGATAAGGAGAGGCAGGTTTTCAGACGAAGACGCCACCAGGATGTGAAAGCGGCTGCTTCCCGCAGCACCCAGAGCACCTTTCCCTCTAGCGCTGCCACCGACTTCACCTCAGAGTCAGAGGACATTTCCCCCTGCTCGGCCGAGACGGTCCGCTCTCCCACATCACCGTTTTAAGCCCAAACTCGGTCTTGGCAGGAACCACTGGAAAATCTTTAGATCTAGATATAAAGGTAAACTGACTTGTGAATAGCAAATGATAACAGTTTTTGAATACAAAGGTGGGGCATATGTGATTAACTAGGACTTGGTGAGGGCTGTAAAAAAAGGCCTCACACTCTTAGCAGTTTTACAACCGAAATGAGAAGCCCCGGTCATTGCTTTAGAGTTTTTTCTTCATCATAACTTCATCTGGTGCTACAATATATGAGGGTTTTGTTCAGTAAAACCGCATCTCTTTGCGCCCTCCAGTGTTCACTATAACCTAATACAGCCAAACCTCCCAATCTGCTTCAAGTCATCACACACATGCTAAGACAACCTGCGATGTCTTAGCATTTTTTTTTTTTTTTCAGTGACACAACACTTTTTAGTGTGTTTTTACCTTTTATACGAACTTGATATATTTTAAATATTTTTGGTTTGTACATTTATTTCAATTTGATAGCTTATATTGACATATTTCAGCGTTTTCTTTGAGAAACATGTTTTCTGTCGGTGGGTTAGACTTTAGAATGTTCTTTCTAAAACGTGTAAAATGCTTGGAGCTCTTTTTGATGTAGGCGGCTGTAGAAAAGCTTGTTTGAACCTAATGCAATCCAAGTGATGGGTGCTGATTTAACATGTATGCTGCTGCTATAATCTCTTCTCTGTAAGTTCAGTAGGTCATACAGCTACTTCCCAGAATTTGAATTCCTTCTCACAATGTTAGTTTTCCATTAACGAGAGAACCGAATGTACAAGCATTGTTTTATGTCGAAAAGTTGCGTAACGGAAAACAAGGACGCAGTAAATATTCACTACTGATTTTAAAGAGTAGCCTACATTTGGAATAAAATTGTGCGTATTTGTCTTTTTTAAGTGGAATGTAATATTTTAGATTTTTAATTTTTTTTTACATTCAACAGTGTAATGTCTAAACAAAAAGTCAGTTTTAATTGAATGTATAATGTAGTTTTTATCACATGATGGCCAAATATGACACAACAGAATGATGCCCATTTCCAAAAATAGATTTTTTTTTGTAATTCTGAGGGCAAAAAATTAAAACGGCAAGATATATAAATATAGAATTGTGAGAAATACAGAATTGGAATTGCACAATTACTGTATGTCTCAAATCTCAGTTTATCTTGCGATTCGGAGGAAAAACTCTATAATATAAAAATGGGCTTAATGATTTTTGGGCTTAAAACGAGACATATTCTAGATAAATGTTCACTTTTTACCTTGAGATTGTACTTTACATTTTTTAAGTAGTTTATTCATAATTGTTTAAATCCACAGAACAATAGGGACCCACTTTATATTAAGTGTCTGTAATACCAGCCTATGTATTATAACAATTAAAACACTTGTGCTTATATTTAAAACTTACCTGCGTGTTATTACATCTGTATTTAATTTTTTTTTCCATTCACTTTATTATTAGCCATGAAAACAACTGTATACTGTCCCGAACAATTATTTGTGTGCTACAAGTTAGTTAAAGATGCCTAATGTAAAGTGGGACCCAACATAGTATTTAACTGCATTATATAGGCTACACAAAAAAGTTTGTTACTTGGGCTTCAAATTTCTTAATTGTTCATTCCTTTATGTGGTGTTTTGTGGAGTTTGCACACTTACTGTAAAGGACCGAGTGTGTTTGTCTTGCATGTGATCTGAGTGTGAGTGCTAATCATTTTAATATTCGTTTACTGTCTTTCTATGAAGACATGTTGACCCCGACTACAAGCAGCTAGTTTCAGTGAAGACCGGTCTCGGTTACGTTTGTGCTTCTAAATATTTAACATTGTTATACCGCTTATTGAAGCCTCCAGCATGTGAAGGCTTCAGGGGACACTATGAAGGGGTGAAAAGCACAAAGGTTAAAAGAGTAGTTCTTTAAAGTATAGCATGTTTTTGCTTTTTAATTAAAAATGTGTCTGCTGTGTTTGCTCGTCTGAATTAGACTAGAACCCAATCCACGATCTACCTATTTTGCAATAGGATGTAGATCAATTCATTATACTATAGGAAATATTCTAGCTCATATGCAAAAGTCAGTGCACACACATTGATTACACATTGTATATTTGTAAAGACGTATATCCGCTTGTCTATTGTCTTTCCATCAAATGTCATTTAGGCTTGACTTTCTTCCTGGAGGAAGAGTCTTTGCTTCCAAGTAGCATTGAACAGTGGTGCATTCAGCAACAAGCCAAACCTGTGAATAAATGATTCCTCAAGCAGAAACCTGTGTCAGTTCATTGAGATTTTCATTGTTATTCATGTTTCCTTCAGCCACACTTGAAATAGATAAGATGTTTCACAGCGCTCATATTCGACCCAGGGGTTAAAACGCTAGCTGGTTCAGTACTGCCAACTCATTTTCAGGGGGAGTTGCTAAAAGAAGCTCAGTTTGTTACTAAAATTTGCTAAATGACACCATGATGTGCAAAAATTGGGTCACAACATTAAATCCAAGCAAAATATATATTTTATGTTAATTTATATCTGTTTGTATGCAAAGTATAATATTAAAATATAAATAACTAGTTTGAACACCTTTTTTTAAAATCAATTTAAGGTCTGTTATTTGCTGGTAAACTAGTAAAACTATACTGAATTAGCGTATTAGTAGTGTGCTACGCTATAAGAAGAGTCTGTAAAAATAGGACTGTTAATATAAAGGTGTTTTTGTTTTTATCTGCATTTTTAATTATGCATTATGTTTTGTGATTTGGGTTACAGTGGATAACAAAAAAGTCTTGGAAGATTACTAGTAGCCTACCTTTTCTCTTACATTGTACTAACGGATCAACAATTGAAGGTACAAGCTAACAAGGTGTATCATAAATGAACAACTATTTTTTTATTATTAAATTAAACAATTGCAAATAGCAGCTAGTCTTGAGTTCCCAGAGGTGTTTAGCACTTGTTGGCCGCTTTGCCTTCACTCTGCTGTCCAGCTCGATTGGGTTCAGGACTGTGGAGGCCAGGCCATCTGCCGCAGCACTTCATCACTCTCCTTCTTGGTCAAATAGCCCTTACGCAGCCTGGAGGTGTGTTTGGGGTCATTGTCCTGTTGAAAAATAAATGATCGTCCAATTAAACGCAACGCCGGATGGGATGGCATGTCGCTGCAGGATGCTGTGGTGGCCATGCTGGTTCAGTGTGCCTTCAGTTTTGAATAAATCCCCAACAGTGTCACCAGCAATACACCCCCACCCCATCACACCTCCTCCTCCATGCTTCACAGTGAGAACAGGCATGTGGAATCCATCCGTTCACCTTTTCTGCGTCTCTCAAAGACACGGCGGTTGGAACCAAAGATCTTAAATTTGGACTCATCAGACCGAAGCACATATTTCCACTGGTCTAATGTCCATTCCTTGTGTTTCTTGACCCAAACAAATCTCTTCTGCTTGTTGCCTCTCCTTAGCAGTGGTTTCCTGGCACCTATTTGACCATGAAGACCTGATTCATGCATTCTCCTCTGAATAGTTGTTCTAGAGATGGGTCTGCTGCTAGAACTCTGTGTGGCATTTATCTGGTCTCTGATCTGAGCTTCTGTTAACTTGCGATTTCTGAGGCTGGTGACTCGGATTAACTTTTCTTCAGAAGCAGAGGTTACTCTTGGTCTTCCTTTCCTGGGTCGGTCCTCATGTGTGCCAGTTTCGTTGTAGCGCTTGATGGTTTTTGCGAATCCACTTGGGGACACAATTAAAGTTTTTGCAATTTTCCGGACTGACTGACCTTCATTTCTTAAAGTAATGACGGCCACTAGTTTTTCTTTAATTAGCTGATTGGTTCTTGCCATAAGATGAATTTTAACAGTAGTCCAATAGGGCATTGATAAAGCAAGAAATTCCACTAATTAACCCTGATAAGGCAAACCTGTGAAGTGAAAACCATTTGTGTGCAAAGCAGTAATCAGAGCAAAGGGTGGCTATTTTGAAGAAACTAGAATATAAAAGATGTTTTCAGTTACTATTTTTCCTTTTTTGGTTAAGTACATAACTCCACGTGTGTTTATTCATAGTTTTGATGTCTTCAGTGAGAATCTACCAATGCAAATGGTCATGAAAATAAAGAAAACACATTGAATAAGAAGGTGTGTCCAAAGTTTTGGCCTGTATTGTATATCTATAATTTTTTTTATTGAGATTTAAATATTATCTGAAAGCTGAATTAAAGATTTCCATTGATGGTTTGTTGGGAAAGGACAATTTTGCTGAGATGCAAATATTTGAAAATCTGGAATGGTGCAAAATCTCAAATCTAAATATTGAGAAAATCACTTTTAAATTGTCCAAATTAAGCTCTTAGCAATGCCTATAAGGTCTAATCGAAAATAAGTAACTGTTTTTCATCTTTACTTAATATCCTAATGATTTTTGGCATTTTGACTCATACAATGTATTGTTGGCTATTGCTTATAAAAATACCCATGCTTCTTCCCTGATAGCACACATGCTGTACATCACAGAGACGTCTATTTGACATCTGCGTTTACACCTGCTTGACATATGAGTGTCTGCTCATTGCAATACATTTAAAGGATGTCTCCTATCAGATGTCAAATAGAGATCTATTAGAAGTCGTAATGGTTTAGAATGTTTGTAAAAAAACTGACATCTTGCAGACATCTGTCAGATGTTTGTACACAGCAGATGCTTTCCAGATCAAGTGATCTTTAACAGACAGATGTGCTATCTGGGTTATGACTGGTGTTGTGCTCTCTCTCTCTCTCACACACACACACACACATAATATATATGTATTTATATATATATATATATATATATATATATATATATACACACACATCACAAGGGAACACTCAGTGCAGTACATTGTTGTTGTTTTTTTTTTTTATTATAAATAAAAAGTAGGCAAATACAGTTCTCTCATCACAATGATTCACTAGGACATACTGAACAGTTTTAACTAAAGAGTAACCAACTTAAACATATCTGCTGAATTAGCAGGCACCTTCTCTTGCAACGTCAATGTTCCTGATGGAAACGATTCTCATCAAATAAATCATTTGAAATCTAAGGCATTTTTAACATAAATATGACATTAAGGTTAACTCATTTTTAAGGTGTTTAAAATAACCATGGCTCAGTTTATCAAATCTAAATTTACTATTGTAAATAAAATGTTAAGTATGGCACCATATATATTGAATGGATGGATTGAATGGAAACAAAACAAAAAACGCTTCTTACAGCTGAATATATCACATATTTGCACTAAAACAATTAAAAATAGCCTTTTTGATTCATAAACTCTGAGTTATAGATTTGATCAAAGTTGCACATACATCATACATAATGTATTGCTTACAGCAGTGATTTTGCAATGTAATTTTCTGTTTACAAGTGCAATTCTGAAAGGTGCCAGTAGACAATTTAAGACAGTAAAGGAATATTACAAATAATATTTAATGCACACCTTCATACTAATCCGGCATCATGTGTAGACCAAAAAAAGAAAGAAAAAAAAATATATATATTTTTTGAGATGTACAAAGCTTGGTGTATGCAAATATGAAAACATTAATAATAATAATAATAATAATAATAATAAAAACAGATATAGATGCAAATACCGGTCTAAAAACCTCACCGTTGTCTTTTCACATACAGTATGTAAAACCATGTACAACTGGAAATAATAAAACTGCACAAGAATTACAATGATATTTGCCCAGATGCAGCATCAGCTTCGACCCTCATTTAGTCCTTGACCAAAAAGTTGTCTTTAATGCTGCATACATCAAGAAGTCCAGTTACATCTGAAATAAAACACATCCACAACAGACTAACGAGGAGAATGTCCGAACGAACATTACAGGACGTCACATTAAACAAAAAGCTTCTTTTTTTTCCCTTTGCAATCATATCAAAAAGCATTTGACGATGTCAAATGCATAAACACAGGACAAACAGAATTCATTTGCAGAATAATTCAGAAAGCAGCCTCACAGACGAGTTTAAAAGAAATTGTCTAGCATTTACAGACATGAGCTCAGCATCAGAAGGAGGACTTTTACTTATTTATTGTTCAGGTAGCTTTTCTTTCCCGAGGGCCTGTAGAAAAAAAAAACTTAGAGAAAGTGAAATACACTGCAAGCCAGTAGAAAATAAACCTCATAAAAATATTGTTATTGGTTCTCTATGCAAAGTGTCATGGTTACAGTTTAAATGACGGGACTACGAGTAAAAAGGCTGTTTTTGACAAGACTATTGTAGGCTCAGATGAATATTAGATCAAATAATTTGCGATGAAAAACCGGCCTCCATCTGTGCTCTCTCTCCATTGCTCCTGTGCGTTTCTGAGACACGTATACCTTTGCTCAAGCGGCTGCATCTCAGTGTAGGTTGTTGCACCTCTTCAACTAGTGCTGTCTTATTTCTCCATCCATGTTCCATATCTTGAGTTGCTACATCTCCTACTGTAATGGCACAACACCGCCCGAGGTTGCAGCTGGCCGTCATTGGCTGATCGCTCTCAGTACCTGTTCTGATGCTCGAAGTGCCAGCGGTTAAAATCAATGTTGAAAGCCACGATGCTGCCAGACGCCATGCCTGTGATCAGAGTCCTGGAAACATGGAAAACAGAGTCAGATTGTTTCGGATTTGTTTGTACAGTTTGTCTCTGTGTGGTGAAAGCGTGAGCTTGAGTTTGACCTCTGATCATGTGACAGGTCCATGGCTCGGACGCCGGCGTCACAGCCGGGGTAGACGTAAAGCTGTTTGAAGTCACAGGCCTGCCAGACCTCCACCACCCCGTTATCTCCTCCAGTCACTAGATTCTGCCCATCGCTGCTCAGGAGGATGGCCTGAATGATTTTAAAACTATACTATTATTATCCTAAAATTATTTATAAACACAAAAACCCAAATAATTTAATATTTAAACAATTAAATAGAGGTATATCAATATTTAAAATAAAAATAATAAGTATCTATATTAATCTACACAACCACTAATTTATTTTACCCCGATACATTATGAATTTAAATGAATGTGGGGCAAACTTAGGCATTGCTACAGAAATCTAATCTAACAGAGAGGAAGTGTGTGGCCAATTATGAGAACATACGCGTGTGGAGTCGTTGATCTCCATCTGAGCCAGCAGCTTGCCGTTGATGCTGAAGTTGCAGAACTGACCCCGGTCAAAGTAGATGATGCAGTGACCCTCGCTGGACACAGAGATCAGGCGGGGAAGCACACAGCTGTCGGGGCCCTCCAGAGCCCTCAGAAGATCCCCAGTGATGGTGTGGACCAGACACGGCCCCTCTGACAAACAGACATGTCTGATCAGAGACGCTCCAGAGGAATCACACACTGCCATATCCCATATATTCACTCCATATCCCATAATGCTTCTCACTCACTTACCTTTTGCTCCACTGATTACAATTCCCAGCTCAGCACACACTGACACACACACCACCTCATAGTCGTGACCGGTCAAAACTGCACGGGGAGCTGGGTAATCACCTGCAAATGAGCACAGGAAACAAACACATTACCCAATAGTAAACATCAGCACAACAGGAGACATACAGCAGAAAATATACATTTAAAAATAACAAGTAGGATTATATTAAATAAACTAAATATAGAAAGTGTTTAAACCAAACCTTTAAGATTTTATCCCAAGGCATTCAAAGTATAAAATTAAGAACAAGAATAAGAATATTAAGACTATTTTATATATATAAAAAAAAATGGTTACAATTTATTAAGTTAGGATTTTTACTTTTAGGAATGTCAATATTAGTAGGAATAAAAAATAATCACAAATAAATGCATATAGGTTGATAGCTAAAACAACATTTAAATATTTTCATAAAAATAAATCAAATTAATTATAAAACAAATAGAAAAAAACAAAAGGATGCTCATTGGTCTTAGACTTTTAGGATCCTTAAATAATAATAAAAAAAATACATAAATTTAATAACAGTATTAATTCAATTTTAAATTAATTAAAATAAAAAAATTAAAACAGAAAATACAGAAGCATATGCTTTTAGGATTTTGAATATTAGGAGAAATATTTTGTTTAAAAAAATTATAGATAAATAGGAAAAGCAAAATATAAAATTCTCATTACTGGTCTTAGACTGTTAGGATTTTTAAATATAAAATGACAATGATGATAATAGATACAAGTAAATTTGAAATAAATTCATTAAAAAATAAAATTAATTAAAAACATGAATAGGAAAAAATAGAAGCATTCTCAATAGGCTTAGGCTTTTAAGATTTTGAAATACAAAATAATACTACTAATAATAATAAAAAGAAAAGATAAATGGGACAACAATATAAGCATTCTCACAAGTTATAGAAACAACTTGTTTTGCTATAGCTGAATTCTGCTATGATTAAACCAAAACCAATGAATATGATTCAGCCTGGAAGGTAGTCTAGTAATAACACTACACAAACACAATATAACCACAATAAAGCAGGTCAGGAGAACATCTGCTTCAGGAGGCGTCCCCTCCGAATGATCACCGGCAGGAACCCCACACACTGTCACATGATGGATGAGAGGGAGGGAAGAGGTGATATGAGGTCATTTAAAGACACCTGTGGTACCTCAGCACCAGCTGGACGCCTCGCTGAATTGCCATGAAAGAACTCATTTGGAAAAAAAAGTAGAAAACCCATTTAAGATCTGCCTCTAAACAAACACAGCAGTCGAGATGTGATACGACCTGTGTTGAATACATCCCAAACCCTTTCACATCTACATTCTGCATATTATAAGGTCCACTGCTGCAATTTCCAAAGCAGTTCATTTGAGAAATAACAGGTAGAATCATTAAACTGCTCGGCCTCCTGGGTCTGTAGCATCACGCTTAAAGACTCTTGTATATTTGTACACACTGCAGTAAGTTAGAGAAGCAATTTAAGCGGAAGTAAAAAGGCCTGTGGTGTAATTAGCTTGATTTGTGCAGTGAAGAAGCAAAACAGTAATTATTAGCCGGGGGGATCAACATTATGTTTCCAGATGGATTAAACATTGCTTTTGGAGAAGCGTGTGTGCATGTGTGTGTATCAATGGTTTAAAGGATTAGTTCATCCAAAATTGAAAATAGTGTCATCATTCACTTGTGCTCATGTTCTAAACACTTCTCTAAATAGTATGCTGATCGTATTTCTCTCTGCTGTTACAATGAATAACAAGCAGGATGCAAAAGCACCTTAGAAAGCAATTATACTGTACCATAAAGATATCAAATAAAAGATTGTACATGCCAGATTGTAAGTTACCGAGTTATGAACAGGAATGAATTTACAGTGCTGTTCAAAAGTTTGGGGTTGGTTCGATTATTATTATTAATAATAACAATATTTGAAAAAAGTCTCATGCTCACCAAAGCACAATTAAAATTGTTTTTAAACGTTTTCTATTTGAAAACATATTTTAAAATGTACTTTATTCATGTGATGGAAAAGCTGAATTTTCAGCATCATTTTCCAGACTTTACTGTCACAGAAATCAAGCTAATATGCCGATGTGATGTTAAAAAAAAAATTCTTATTATAAGATTTTTGTGAAAATCTTTGATGAATATGAAATGAACAGCATTTATTAAAAAACATAAATCTTTTATAACATTACAAATAGCTTTACTGTCACGGCTGATCAATTGAATGGATTCTTGCTGAATGAAAGTATTCATTTCTTTAAAGGTGCTCTATGCGATGCTGTTTGACATCACTTCCGCTGACATTTCACCTAAATACAAAACAAAACAGAGCAAGTTCCTCCCCCCAGTATTTCTGTAACTGCCGTGAACGCGCAAAGCGAATTGATACGAAAGGTGGTGCTAACCCAAGAGTAGTCTCGCGTAGCCAGACCTTCAGATTGATGGCTGAAGGGCTGAAATTCATAGCCGCTTTTTTTGGCAAGACCCGCCCATAAGGTCGTTTGACTGACATGTCAAACAACCAATCACAGTTTGTTTCGTTCAGCGTCGCGTTTCGGGGCGTGGAAATATCCCCAAAACAACAAAACGGCATGCAACAGTCAGTCAGATAGAAAATCCTGATGAGACGCTCGCGGTAAACATCTGTTTGAAGCATATCTCTTCATTTTTTAACACTCACAAGCAATTCTGGAGAACCAAACACTATACTGTCGGCCGGCTGCGATGCCAGCGTCTGTTGTTTCATGTTTGCCAGCAAACACAGATGATATCCCTTTCTGAGTTAAGTACTTCACTTGAACTTCCATAACAGAAAGCAAGGGACACACAACTAGTAAAATTGGATCGCATACTTTTGAGAATCCAACGTTTAACTAATCTTAATAAATGCTTATTGTCACTCATGTAAACATGACAGGGTTTTTTTTTTCGCAATTACACGTCTGCGCTTTGTTTCCCGGCGGACCGAAAATAAACGCGACACTCGCGCCCCCCAGAAATCCGCTCAAATTCAACCA
>JAUCMU010000027.1:14050704-14060704 GCA_032275025.1 Enteromius treurensis
TATAAGCATCTGAAAATTTAAATATTTACATTAACTTTTTTCGGGGGGGGGGGTATTTTGTATGTCTAGATTAGAAACGTCGCCTTGTTTTTTATTTATTTATTTTATTTTACTTCTGTCCACAATCATTTTATGTATTTATTTTAAGCAGTCTGGGTTATTTTATGGTTTTAGATTTAGTTGAGAGTGATAACCCTGGTTCAGAACCAGCAGCATATAAAGTGTGGCAGATTTCAGATATGAAGATGAAATAATCATAAGTGAGTGAAATGCAATTAACACAAAAGGGAAAGAAATTTAAGAGAAAGACGCAAACACTGAAAAAAATGATACAACATTTTAAGGGATTCAGATCATTTCTTTTTGCTACATTATTTTTATTTTAGTCAACTAAATTTGTTTATTTAAATTTAGCTAAAATAAATTGATGGCAATATCATAATATATAACACATATCTAAAAAAAATAATTAATATAAATTAAATGTATAATTCTTTCAGTGAAGCTGTGTTATGATCCTAATATCATATAAAACCCTAAAGATTTTTGTTTAGAGAAATTTTAATAACATAAAAATATTTTACACCTTTGTAAAAACCTTTAAAACATCTTGAATTAAAATCAATCAATAAATAAAAACATAAACTTGTTTCAGTTGTGTACCAAGGCAAATATTTTAATTAACTTTAATAGCTAGAAAAACTAGAACTAAAACTGAACTTGATATAGAAATGTATAAATATTTTAAAATCAAAAGTACACAACATTTTCAAGACTAAACTGAGAACAGGACATTTTTAAATAAAAACTACAGAGTAATTGCTTTGTTTCGTTTTCCGTGGAATTTTTTTGCTCTAATTTTCAAGCAATTTCTAAATGATAATCATTTTTACAATAATAATAAAAAATAAATCCTATACCAGTAATACATCAGTGATCTTTATTAAATAATCAGGGTCGATTCAGTCGTGTCATACGCTCTGCAGCTGCTGATGGTCTATTTATAACTTTCAGATAATCTGTGTAAACTGGTCTAAAAACAGCCTGTAAAATCAAGATTAGATAAAGCAACTCAGAAGTGAAGACTGTCATTGGCTCACCATGAACAATCAGTTTTCCCATTTCAGCTTGCCCTACAGAAAATAGGATTGTATAACACAGATGAGCACGAAGGAATGTGATAAAAAGGTCACCAGTTATATTACATTACACTTTTATCCAAGACCACTTACGAATGAGGACACTAGAAGCAATAAAAAGCAACAAAAGAGCAATGTTTCAGCTTAGCACAGTATACATGGCAAGGCTTTTTATTACATAATAAATAAAAAGATAACAAACAAATTTTAGTGGCTTTTTGTTAATTCTATAATAAAGAAAACTGATAGAATACAAAAACAATAAAGGAACTTGTGTTATAAAAAAACAAAAAAACAAGCAGTTTAGTTTTTACATTTTTACATTTAATTGTATTTTTATTTATAGATATAGTTGACTGGACATGAGCAACATCTTCAGATCTAAAGATGAAGTAATCATAGGTGACTCAGATGCAATTAACACAAAAGGGAAAGAAATTTAAGAGAAAGAGATTAAAGAAAAGAAAAAAAGTGATACTAAATAATAGATTTTTGGAACATTAATTTTAAGTTAGTGGTGCATCAGTGTTTTAAGAATAGAATTAAATGTAGAGTAAGAGGATCAAATAAAGAAGGAAGAGGTGTGTTTTAAGCTGACTCGGGTCGACACTGCAAAACATGATTTTCTTACTCCGTGTTTTTGTCTTGTTTTCTAGCATAAATATCTTCAAATTCTTTACTGGGTAACTAAAATGACTTGAGATAGTATGTCATGTAAAAAAAAAACCTCATTTTCTTAGTTTTTTCGTAAAACATGCAAAAATATCTGCCACTAATCTTAAAAATTGCACCAGCAGCAGATTTTTCTTGTTTTAAGAAAAAACTAACAGGATTATTTAGACTTAATATTGTAATGCATTACACTTGTACAGTAATTCATCCTGATTTAGGAATGCTAAGACATTAGAACACAAGCCCGACACACAGAGTAAGAGACTGATTTGTTTGCAGTGCAGTGCGGGAACAGTTACAGTAAAAGTGTGTGAAAGTGATTCTGTGCCTTTCTGTGATGCAGTGTAACACAGATGTGTGTGTTTTGTGTGTGTCAGTCACGCCGACAGCATCTGTCACAGCTGTTTCCGGCGTCAGGAGAAGCTCCAGCGCTGCGGTCAGTGCAGGTTTGCTCAGTATTGTGATAAGACCTGTCAGAAAGCCGCCTGGAATGAGCACAAGCAGGAGTGTGCTGCCATCAAGAGCTACGGCAAGACCCCCAACGAGAACGTGCGGTAAGATCCTGCCCAAAATATAAAAAAATTCTTAAATCAAGAAGAAAAAACGAATCAAAATGAAGTGACTTTTTGCTTAGAACAAGCAAAATAATTTTATTTCAAACAGAAAAGTTATTTTTCTTTCCCCGTTGGCAGTTATTTCATTTTGACATGATATTTTAGAAACAAAACTATATTTTTTTACTTGTCTGGAAAATCCTTCTTGATTTAAGCCTCTTTAGATTTTCCAACAAAAATATACAAAATTTGTTCATTTGTGCTTAAAGGTGCTCTATGAGATGTTGTTTGTCGTCACTTCCGCTGATGTTTCAAGTAAATACAAAACAAAACAGAGCAAGCTCCCCCCTCGATTTCTCGCCTTTTATTCCTCCGAGCGTCTTTTTCTTCGGTCGTGCCTCAGCCATTTTCCAAAAATAATACAAAGTATTCCGCTAACCCACTCTCAGATTCACGCTAGTGATGGGTCGTTCTTCAAGGATTGGTTCATTTTGAACTAATCCAATGTGACTCGGGAAGAACGAGTGGTCATGTGGGAGTGATTCGTTCAGTCGCGCATGCGCATCAGAGCAACATCCTATAGTTTTGTTTTTGAATTATTGATTCACCTGTTTCGGGTACTGAGCCGGCTGCATAGGTTAACGTTACGGGGCTG
Source organism: Enteromius treurensis (assembly GCA_032275025.1). Lineage (NCBI taxonomy): Eukaryota > Metazoa > Chordata > Actinopteri > Cypriniformes > Cyprinidae > Enteromius > Enteromius treurensis. Next base: position 14,053,725 of record JAUCMU010000027.1, read on the forward strand.
ACACGTGATGAAGGAACAACTCGGGAAGCACTTTTAAAGCAGACTTATTATGCTCTTTTTTACAATATGTAATACAAGTCTCTGGTGTCCCCAGAATGTGTCTGTGAAGTTTCAGCTCAAAATGCCCCACAGATCATTTATTATATCATTTTGAAAATGCCTAATTTAAGTGGAAGCAGAAACACTCGGTTTTCAATGCCTGTCTTTTTAAATGCAAATGAGCTGCTAGCCCTGCCCCCTTTTTCAGAGTAGATCTGCGCCATTACAGCGTGTACCTGCTAAAAACATCTGTTTTGATTCTTTATCGAGCTGAAATCATGCGTTTTAAGGCTTACTAAAACAAAGTTACTCATGTTTCCTTGGAAGGTAGATGCACTGGGGACCTGATTTTAGCACTTAAAACCTGGAAAATGTACATTTTCATGATATGTCACCTTTAAAAAAACATATTTATGGACCCCAAACATTTGAAAGATAGTGTATGTCTAGTGATATGAGTAAATGTGTTGAACAAATGAACACTTAGTGAACTAAGTGGATTGTTGAGCTTATTCAGTGAATAAGGTTGCTGTTCTGAATACAAATTCATCATATAACTTCATATGGACTACTTTTATGGTGCCTTAGTGTTCTCAATGAAGCCTGAAAGCCTCGGTTTTGATTCACTGCAACTGAATGGTTATGAGCAACCACTATAAACCTCCTTAAAGGAACATTTTATTGTATTAGAATGACTCTAAATTATACAAAATGTTTGATAACTCTGATGTTAAAATGTTGATTTACACAAATACAGACAGAGGGATTTCTAAAGCAAAGCTAATAATAAAGCACAGGGAGAAGGTTCATCCCATTACCAGAGATCTTTTCAATTTTTAATTAACACTAAGTTCATTAACCTCCCCATAATTAAGACACATGTCATTACTATGCATGCAGAGCACCACTAAATGAAGCCAGGAATCAATAGAACAGCCACTACAAATCCAGATGTTTTTTTAAAGTTGGCAAACGATCAAAGGTTACTCAGGCCTTGATCAATACGGGATCTCCACAGGGGCCTGTCTGACAGGGCTAAGCCCAGCTGTCAGTGATCTGGGTGGGGACGTGTGTCAGCGCCGGATCCCTCGGGAGATACCAGATCACCTTCATCACAAAAGATTTAATCAGTCCACACCGGGCCCTTCTAAACCCTCGTGTTGAACCCCAGCGGTACAGCGACACAATTAAGAGGTGTAAATTGGAGAACGGCTGCTGGGGTCGTGAAGCACTGGGGCCTTGATTGAGCCGGACGGGATTTTAATCATTGCACATTTAAGACACACTCCGGCTTTCTCGGGCAACTGTGAAATCAATTTCTACACCATGTCGGAGTGCCTCAGGGGTCGGTACTGGGATATCTGCTGAATATTCATGGCTGTTCCCGTCCCAACACTCTCCATTTAGAGACAGATGAAAAAAGCGCAGCTTGATGAAGCACAGCTGAACTTATCATTAGCACAGAAACACACGCTGATGAGGGTTTGTTTTTCTTTAGCGCTGCACTGATATCGTTTTAACAACCTCGAAGAAGTCTGGATTTTATAATGAGGGCAAAATAAAACACTTTTGCATTAAATTGGCGCATTCCACTTTAGTGTGAAACTTTGAAAATGTTGCCTCAGGTCAAAGTCTTTCCTGCAAAAATGTTTATATATTGCATACTTTGCAAAAAAAAAAAAAACATAAGATCAAAATGAAGAAAAGAATACACTTCTATGTTGAAAAAAACAACAAAATATATTAAAATTATATGAATATCAACCAGCATTTTTAGTCTTAATAAAGATGATGAAAAGCAGTATAAACAATAAAAATAATAAAAATTTATGTATAGCAATATATTTTTTATTTATTTGCTAGATTTTTGTACATAATTTGTTAATTTATTTAAAGTAGTTTGTGTGTGTGTGTGTGTGTTAGAACAAACCTGAATGACAATGAACTACAATAAATTTATGACATATTATATAACATATTAATTATTATTATTTTTGGGAGCACAATAAGATTCAATAAATTATATTGACATATATAATATATACATTATATATAAATAATAAAAAATAAATAAACAAAAATAAATAAATTCTGAAATACACCACTAGAGGTCACTGTTCATTTCGCAGAGGACAGATTCAACATTTGTTGTCAATTTTGGATATTATAATAACACTACTTCTACTACAACTACTAAAAATTATTATTGATTATTAATACTAATAATAATAATTAATGTATTAGTTATACATTAGTTAAAATATAATATATACATAATGTGTCAATTAGTATTAGCCTATTCAAAAAAGCCTCAAAAATAGTTTAGCGCCATTAAAATCATTGCATTACTATATTACATGACATAATGACTCCAGATTGATACTAGATTGGTGTAGCATGAGTTTTATAAAGTTAACGATGTTAGGTTTATTCCTCATTACATATGAATAGTTCTTTGTTCATAATTCCCTCCAGTTTCAAGCATACAGACCATTAGTCTTCTTTGTGAGGGCACAAAGTGAGCAGTTGTGTGTGAATATCATGGGAGTTTTGTTTCCTCTGCTTTGAAAACAGGAGCAGGGCTGTACCTCGCTAATTGGAGGCAGTCGAGCCGAAATCCTTAATTAACTGTCTGAGCATCACTGAAGTTAATTAAAGAACATGCTCACCTAAACCACAGATCATGACATGTAGAAACAAGGACAATACATCTAATACACATCAGCGGTGCAAATGCACAGATATCGTTGCAAAACACACACAAAAGCAAGCACGGACATGCAGACTTGTTTTCTTATTAACGTGTTTGCAGCTCATGTTACAAAAACAGCATTCTGGATTCAGCAGTGAGGGATCCTGGAACAATTAGGAGCTGTAATGCCTTCATTTGTTATGCAATTATAGCTTTTGTTAGTACAGTGATTAATATAAAAGTGAAAAAAAATAATATTATGTTGCCTAGTGTGTGAGCTTTTATAATCTCCTCCATTATTAATGTAACATCTAATATTAATGTCTGTTCCTCGCATGATTGTATAATGTAGTATGCTTAATATTAAGGTAATTGTGCTTAAAATAATTAGTTCACCTAATAATAATAATGACTCATATTTTAACCAGAAGCAACAAATCAAGATTAAAAACATCCTAAAGGTGCATTAGTTTATTGCAGACAAGCAGCTTTTTGCTTCAAAAGATGTTGTGGCTGTGTTGAGGGTTATTGTGATGTTTTTATCAGCTGTTTGACACCCATTCACTGCAGAGGATTCAACAGTGAGCAAGCGATATAATACTCCAAATCTGTTCTGATTAAGAAACAAACTCGTCTTGGGCGAGTCAATTAGCAATTTTTTGGTTTAGCTGCTACTTACTGTTGTTAGGGTTGTCTCCTATGATATGGTGCCGCCCACTCCAGTACCAGAGCAACAGAGTGGCATCTCGGGATCCTGACACAATGTAGCAGTCACCCCCGATGTAAGACTCTGAGCGTGCCAGACATGTGACCACGTCCCAGTGACCGAACACTATCTGAGTCAGCTTGCCTGCAAACAAACACACAGCGTTTACTGTTGGTCAGATATCATCTGAAAAGACAAAAAGAACAACAAACTAAAAAAGTTAGATGTTTCATAAAAGCAAAACTTTTTTAAATTGTTATGGATATTTGAGATTTTCTTTCATGCAGTGTATAAAACAGTGAATGAAAACATCCCGCAAAGTTTTAAATCTGAAAGTGCACTGTGATAAGGTTATTGTCTCTCAAAAGAAAGTGTTGACTCTGAATCATTGAAACGAGTCATTTTTAAAACGTTTTTTCACATTGGTCTTAATGAAAATGCTAATTCATTCTTTGCCACTAGGTGGCACTTTTGGAGAGTTAAAAGCTCACAAACACTGCTTTAACCTTAATCGATCAATCACCAAAGGGGTTTGGAAACATTAATCATTGAACAAATCGTTTGAGAGGTGTTGAACAAATATAAATGTAAAATAAATGCATATTGTAAGAAAATTAAAGCGGTTTTTCAACCTTTCATGCATGTCAACCTCTTATTTTGGACTCCCAAAACCAAAATATGGACCTTTCATTACCCATAATCGGGGCACTTTAGTGAATCAGTTGAACCGGTTCAAATAACCAACTTAAATGATTCAGAGTTCAGCTCTGATCCTGACCTGTGGTTTCAGAAGTACAGTATAACATACAGGATACTTCGATTTAAAATGAGTAAATGATGATAAAATGTAACACTGTAGGTAAATAATTCCCTTAATGTCTAGTGGGTGTCTTACCTGTGTCTGAGGAGTAAACACGGAAACTCTTGTCCCAGAAACCACACACCAGGATGTAGCGGTTATCAGCTGTCACCACAAAACACTGAGTGTTGATCTGAATGCTCTGGTCAACCAAATCAGTGATTTGTCGTTTGTTTGTGCCTGAGTTGTTAGCTGGAAGAGACACAAGAAATCAATCGGCTTACAATTTATTGCTATACAAGTTTGGAGATGCTAAAATTAGTTTGTTTTGTGTATAAAAGTGTGCAAGTTCAGCGTTTACCTTCTTTACTAAAGCTAAAGCATGTGTTCACTGTATTGCAAATATGATGACACTCCCCACATCTGCTATTAAGCAGATGAACAGATAGTCTCACCACAAACTCATGCTGTATGATAAATCAAGGTTGCTGTGTCGGTTTAGTTGGGATATTCATCAAAACGGAGCAATAGAGGAGCACAGCGTTATGCTTTTCATGGAAACTAATCTACAGTGCAAATAATTACTTATATTAGATATAAATGGGATAGAAGAAATTATTTTAACTACCAAAAATGTCAAACCCACCAATTAGTGAGTCCATCTCGATGGGGAGGTGATGGGCCTGCTCTAGTGAATATCCCGGAGCTCCTCGGAGACCTACACACACACACACACACACACACACACACACACAAAATAAACGAAATCATGTTTTTCCAATAAATGTCTAAGTCTTCTTTTTTATTGCATTTTAACATTACACATGTACATATGAATTTCCATGTTATCTAATTCTTCTTAAATCAAGATACATTTACTTGAAAAAAAAAAACAATAAATACAAAAAATAAAATAAAATAAAATAAATTTAATAAAAAATTATTCTATGATTTAAAATAATAAGGTAGGGTAAGAAAAAAAACATTGAATTTAAAGGATTTATATGTATATGTATATATATATATATATATATATTATAAAAAAAGAAAATAGAATAAGAACAGAATTGAGTGCTTGTGTTAGAGGGTAATCTTTTTTATAACTAATAAAAAGAAAATAAGAAGACATAGCCAGTACTAGTGTTAAAAGGTCTTTTTTAAAAAAAATAATATTTGTACAGCAAAACAAGACAAAAATCCCGAGAAATAATTTTACTTTTGCTGTGAAACCCTCACAAATGTCTTTCCACAGACACCTGCCCGACAGCCACAGTCAAGTCCACTTCCTGACCCTGTCCCATACGACACAGGGGCTTTACGGAGACCCACCAGTCAGATCTCTATGGTGCTTATTGATTTCTCTCCCTCTCCAGTGTCAGGCAGGCCTGAGCTATAGTACCCTTGAGGCAGGCCTACAGGCACAGACCGCCATTTTACCCTCAGTGTGGCGGGCTTATTATGTTCATTATTTGGTGGGACCAACACACACTCACGGCTGGAGAGGGCTGGTCCTGCAGCTGCAGCCATTAGTAGTGTGAGAGAGCGAGGCTGCCACGATTGGTTCTGACATCACTATGTGTTGCCGTGACAGCTGGGGAGGTGTGAGGCGAAAGGAGAGGCTGTGATAGGCTAATTTAGTCCGTCGCCACGGCGCCCGACCTCTGACCCGCAGGTGAGGGGGGCTCCGGGGGAACGGCTAGTTGGGTAATGTTGTTCACACATGGCCAAGTGGTAACATGTGGAGCGTAGCTGTTTTTTGTTAATCTGCAGGTGAAATGGAGCTATTAGCTGGTTAGCCAGTAGAGATTCTCACTCACCCACGGTGTTATGCCATCGGTTCACGGCAAAGAGCCGGCTGCAGGTGATGGTGACGACGGCGGGGAGGGTCAGGTGTGGCAGTGTGTTGGCGGCTACGTGAGTGACGGGAGAGTTGGAGGGAAACTTTAGCACCATGATGACATCCTGCTGCATCTGATCCTTAAACATGAGCGGACTCTGCGGAAGGAAACACTGTTGAACAGAGAAAGCAAAGGAGGGGAAGGATGGAAAAGAGGGGGAGGGAGGAATAGATGAGGAGAGGTTGTTAGCAAAGAGGTAAAAAAAAAAAAAAAAAGAGTTGTGTGTGGTACAGTAGTTAAGGAGGAGAGTTAGGAGGAGAAGATTGAGGAAAATTTATCTTCACCAAGGCTGCATTTATTTGATCAACTTTAAAAAATTGCTGTTTTAAATATTCAGTTTTCTATTTTCTTTATGTTTGGATTTTTATCCTTGTTTTTTCACATTGGTCTTAATGAAAATGCTAATTCATTCTTTGCCAGTAGGTGCCACTTTTGGAGAGTTAAAAGCTCACAAACACTGCTTTAAACTTAATTAAAGCAAGAAACTGAAATACATTGCTGGACGATAACAATAATTAATGTAGTATAATATTTTGACTATGTTTCCTAATTGCAATTTTATACTACAAACACTTTTTCCTTTAATCACAGAATAAGACAGATATACATTTCATAGTTTCTGTACTGTAATAAAAGAGAAGTCAGTTAGCACTGCGTTATTTATATACTTCATTTATAAATTAGCCTATACCTGGACTGGAGATAACTTGAAACAAAACAAACCATGTATTATCGAAAACCTTTCAAAAACCCGTTTTACTCTGATCTGAGGAGCATTTAACTATGGACTATCTTTGGCAACCGCAAACTTGAACGGTGAAGCTTATAGCAGTAGGCTGCCCCTGA